>OY744615.1:34753183-34768183 GCA_963556255.1 Allolobophora icterica
ATCAGATGGTAAGTCATTCGGCTAGTAAAAATTCGGTCAGTGAATCAGCATATCTTTATTATTATTATTATTCCGGATATTTCTATAGCGCCTCTCGAAGTCAACTACTACTCAGAGGCGCTCCCGACTACAGCATTTGATACTGTGCACAAATTTTCACGCCGAAGCGCCACTAGCAATTGCGAGTGAAGGACTTGCCCAAGGTCCGTACGCAGTGGCTAGAGTGGGATTCGAACCTGCAACCCTCCGGTCACAAGGCGCCGAACTTACCACCTCACAAATCTGTGGAAAGGACAATTATTCTTTCTGATAAAAAATACCAGCAGACAAAGAAGGCCAAAATACAATCATGCCTCAAGAAATAGACTTCAGAACCACCTGAAATGAGAATGGCTCATTTCCTGATTTGAATTTTTTTTCCACTTTAGAGAAGAACACACACGCACACTTAAACTCACACACGCACGCACACACACACATGCATATATATATATATATATATATATATATATATATATATTCTGGCTGCTTAAGTCTGGACAATTCTTCAGTTTATTTTCTCGAATCTTTCTTGGAGGCTTTGGTTGGAATTAAGAGTGCATTTTAATAATTCAGTTGTCCATCCGAGTGCTTGGCTTCTTGTTCATTCCAATACTGTCTCCATGCAGTTTATACAACCTCGCCGACCAATTTCTCAAGGATACGAACAGAAGCATGATGTCTAGACAGACAGACAGACTTACATATATGTATGTCTGTCTTTCTGTCTGTCTGGTTAAATACCTGTCTGTTTACCTGTCTATCTATACATGACTGCATGTAACTTGTATACTGCTTCTCTGTCTTGTCTTTCCTGGGTTTCGGTGTGTCTTGTCTATGTTGCATATCTTCTCATGTCTGCCTGTTTAACTGTGTGTGTATATCTGTCGCTCTGTATTTCTGGCTTATTTGGCTTATGTGTAAAGCCGACACTGTTGCTGGTCAATCAGACGAAAGCTTATAAGGTCAGGTCAACTCTTACAAGGCCAGGTCAAGTCTTGACTTCACAGTCAAGTCCCAGGTAACAACAAACCAGTTGAGTCTGTCTTCGCCACTTCCCACTGTGACCTCAGTCAATCAGTTGCAGTATGATTCATCGATTGTCTGTCTGTCAGACAGACATGCATATATATATATATATATATATATATATATATATATATATATATTCTGGCTGCTTAAGTCTGTCTGTCTGTCTGTCTGTCACAGACTGTCTGTCTGTCTGTCTGTCTGTCTGTCTGTCTGTCTGTCTGTCTGTCTGTCTGTCTGTCTGTCTGTCTGTCTGTCTGTCTGTCTGTCTGTCTGTCTGTCTGTCTGTCTGTCTGTCATATAGACAGAGAGAGATAGTCTGTATTTACTGTTTTCTTTCAGGAGGCAAAGTCAAACTGGACGGGATTGGCAACGATGAACCAATCACAAAAGCTGGATATCAGCCGTAAGTATTTATGGAAACAGAGCCAAAGTTACAACCGATCTTTTAAAATGAAAATATATAAATAAATCGATCTCTTTTAAATAAACAAACATAAATAAATATATTATCTTCTCAGGGATATGGATGTATGTATGGATGTATGTATGTATGTATGCATGTTTGTATGTATGTATGGATAGATAGATGGATGGATGGATGGATGGATGGATGGATGGATGGATGGATGGATGGATGGATGGATGGATGGATGGATGGATGGATGGATGGATGGATGGATGGATGGATGGATGGATGGATGGATGGATGGATGGATGGATGGATGGATGGATGGATGGATGGATGGATGGATGGATGGATGGATGGATGGATGGATGGATGGATGGATGGATGGATGGATGGATGGATGGATGGATGGATGGATGGATGGATGGATGGATGGATGGATGGATCGATGGATCAATGGATCAATGGATCAATGGATGGATGGATGGCAGGACGGTTGGATGGATGGATGGATGGATGGACTGTCGGACGTGCGAATGGATGGATGGATAGATGGATAGATAGACCATTGACACAGAAGCAATCATGTTCATGGCAAAGGCTCCGTATAAGAGAAAAAGACCCGTATAGCCGCTGACACATATATATGCGAAGTATGCATCGGCGAATATGGCGATGGATTCCCGGGGGGCCGTTGGCGCACTCTAAGCGTATTATATTCATAACGAACGAGCGTAATGGTTGACCTGTTGCGATGAGAAAGGGGCCTCGTCTACCCCTGTGCCCGATCAATTTCCATTCATCCTAAGTAACCACCTCCACCACGGCCCTCGACTTCTGCGGCACACGCAATACGCCGGTCTCCTTTCTACCTCCCCTCGTCCACCTCCCCCTTCCTCCGCCTTCCTTCGCCATCTTCTCCTTCATTCCCCCATCCGGCGATCGCCACATGCGTGGACTCTACGGCGCGTATGAATATTTAATGATGCTTTAATCCATATAGGAGGAGGAGAAGCGCCAGATACCGAGCTAGCCATTGGGGCAGACAGACACACTAACACTCACGCATGCAGAGACAACATCGGAAGCAGACAAGCGTTGACGGAGTAGGATACACAGGAGCGTGTAGAGATACGGACGTAGACAGGTAATGAGACAGACATATCGTGAGAAAGTCTGAGAGTCAGGTAATACAAGGCAAACATAGACTCATTCAGAGGAAGAGGTATGCAAGCAGACAGAGAAGAAGATAAACGCAGACACAGCGAGACAAAGTTAATCAAGAAGGACAGATAGAATTGGAGCGCGAAAGAGAGACAAAGAGAGACAAAGAGAGAAAGAAACCTTGTTTGTCAGACGAGACAAAGGAGAACAAACATGGAAACGTGCAGCTACAAATTAAACGAACGACGGGCATAGCAATAAATAAAAGCATACATACAAACATACATACAAAACTGCATAAATAGATTAATGCTTTTGTGCATGCATAGCTACATTTCGTTTCGTTTAGATGTCTGCGCCTGCAGGGGGCGAATACAATTATGAATGTCCCTTTCACGACTTGTTAGTCTCAAACAAATGACGGGATATAGTATTGAGACAGGGATCAATACCAGGAACGCAGAAAGCCTTTCCGCATAAATTTGTAGAAATAGACTTCAGAATATTAGCCTAAGATAAACGAATCCTTGAAAAGGGAAACGTTAAAGCCATTTGCAGACAATGCAATCTCTCGACATCAGATACAGTCTCGAACAGAACTAATGCGTAAGAAGGAGAGCGGGAAATGCCCTTAATTCACAAAAGTCTGTTTCCATTTCTGACATACCAGTTCTTCCGTCAATGTCAGTTCAAGGGAGAGGCCTACTTTTTGTGATATCCCTCCGTCGCTTTGAAGGGCGGCTTTATCTATGTCGATTGCTCTCAGGGTCGCATATAAGCGCCTCACAGCGGTTTACATGAAAAGCGTTCTATAGAGTCTCCGGCGGCGACCGCGTAACCATTGGAAATTCTTGCCATTCCAATCCTCGCTGTTATTGCATTATCTGATGCCGTCGCGCGGCAAGGCATAGCGTCCAACAGTCGACCATCCAACCACTTCTGTGTCTTGCGATTCGTCGGCGACTCGTTTGTCGGCGTCTCGAACTGTTGACCTGTGGGTCTCTCCTCTGCGCTGGAAGACGACCCTGCCCGGATCGGCGACGATGGAGATCGCTGTTCGGCGGATATAAGTTGGTGTTTAACGGACGCAATCTTCAATAGTCATTCCCGCGGTCGCAGGAATTTTCAGAGATGAGATTAAGATGTTGCGCTGAACCGTTCCGGGTCCCGTAGAGACCGATCTATGACGGTCCGTCTAAGAGGACCCTCGTTGGCTACCGTCACTCGCAATCCCCTACCCCCTCCCGCCCAACAGCACCCGATTACATTTCTCGGTTTTCGGCCGACCTTCGGACTGCCACCGTCTCGTGAGAGCCCTATACGCCGTGCGATATCTCAATGGGTGGCCAGATGCTATCGCGCCCGGTGGTTTTTGCCAGACTCCGCGGCCTTCGACGATCACCGATAAGACGGGACGGGAGGATGGGACGGGACGTCGAAGCTGCAGGTGTTCGAGGGCAGCCGGTCGATCGGAAACCCGGGCGTCGGCAGCTCAATCGCCAAGTCATTTTATCTGCATCCCGCGAGACTTATCGAATCGACGCACATTCTGGTCGGAAAATTCACCCCACTTCTGGTACCATTCTTGAGGGCCGGTTCTGTCTTCTTTTGGGACCACTCACGGCCGGAACGCGCATCCGCCCGTAGGGAAATATGGCCTCATTTCGGCTGCTGGCAATCGCCACTGGGCATCGTCTGGTGTCAGGAACTGTGCGTAATTCATGCATACATTGAGGATGGATTACGCTCTTACGATTAACCGATTGGCACTCGGCCCTACCTGCACCTCACCGCGGTGAGAGGGTGAACAGCCAAGTAAGGGATAGCCTGGTGGGGCTATGCCATCAGTGGTGAAGACCTTGGTCGAAGACCTTGGTCGAAGAACCACCTTGGGCGTCTCGCGAGGTGGAAAGGCTCACCAGGAACCCCGAAACAGCTGGCCAACGCAGGAGGCAGGTGTTGGAAGGACACCTCAGACCGGAAGAGGCCAAAATGGCCCAACGATCTCCTTACCCTACCAGGAGAGGACTGGTCACCGCCTGGCAAGAGACCAAGAAACTCCTAACAAAATGAACCATCACCTTGGAAGGAGAGGAGTTGGAACAGGTGGCGGAATTTGTGTACCTTGGGGGTGTAATTACGGAAGATGCAGAATCGACAAGGGACATAAGGAGAAGAATTGGGCTAGCATCAGCAATGTTTGGGAAGCTGAGGAAACTATGGAGATCAAGCAACATCTCAATAAGAACAAAAACCAAGCTATATGAAACACTGGTAATACCAGTCCTTATGTATGGAGCAGAGTCTTGGTGCGTGAAAAGGGAGGACGAGAGAAGACTGCTGGTGGCGGAGATGGGTTGGCTACGAGGACTACTGAATAGATCACGGAGAGAAAAGATACAGAACGAAGTGACACGAGAAGAACTGGGACAGAAGAAAACGGTAGTGGAAAGAATAAAGAAAAGAAGACTAACATGGTATGGACATGTGATCAGAATGGAGAGCGGAAGAATGCCGGCAAAGTCGCTGCACGGAGAAGTGGAGGGAACGAGGAGCAGGGGACGACCGAAGAAGAAGTGGATAGATAATGTACTGGAGGACATAGAAGACAGAGGATGGGAGTTAAAAAAGGCAATAGAACTCGCAAGAGACCGACCGAAATGGAGAAGTTTTGTTGGAGCCTCATCGTCGGTGAACACTTGACGGAGGAGAAAAAGAAAGAAAGAACTCGAATTAAAATATTCATCGAGACGGAAAATTGGCCAGCGTAGTCGTAGCGCGTAGGCTGGTAGTTTCATGCGATGCAAGTGCAGAGGGGTCGTTTTTTGTAATTGAAAAAAACTGCCGACGCTGTTTTGGGCAGTGGAAGCCTGAGGGAACTGGAGAGGGTGTAAGTTCAACTGTGTATTTATGTGGAGTGAATCTGTGTTAAAATGTGAAGAACAAAATTGACCGCAATTTGAAATGTTGCACGGCTCAAGGGAACACTGTGGCAAAGAGAGTTAACCTCGAATATGGAAGCAGGTTTGAAAGTCACCTTGGGAAATGTAAAAACGTAATTAAATTTACGTCTAGAAGCAAATTTTTCGGTTCTTAAGAGAAGAACTGACAGGAAGATTCAGCGCTGGCACAGTGGTTGACTACCAATGCGTTTACGTCTCACAACTGGTTCCTCCAGGGTTCGAATCGTGGAGAATTGCCCAGTTGTTTATTCACGTAACCAGCAAATTGAGGTTCTCCAGACTTTCGGCTATGTCATCGGGTTTGCGCTCTAGTCATGAGTTCAATCCGACATCTAATTAGGACCTGCCATTCTCGTGCTGGCATAGAATCAGTGCTTTTCTCTAGAAAAAAGGTTTCGGAACTGAACAATAGATTCGGGAACTGAACAATTATGGAAGGGCTAAAATCGAGGACAAAGCCCGAGAAAAACGGGATTGTGGGTTGGGAGGGGTCTCAGTAAACACTGAAAACAGTTCACAACACTTAAATTAAATTAAAATAACTAAATTATTTTTTTATTATTAAAATAAATAAATTATTTTCTAGTATCTGAAAAAGCTGCCGGAACGCCGTTCCGGCTGAAAAAAGCACCGCATAGAATAAAGGATGGTATTACCATAATCTTGCTTAACCTTACCTTACCTTACCTAACAGGTAAATCATCTGTAGTTTTGATGGATTCACTCTTAAAGTTGATTCATATAATTGTAATTGTAATTAATAAAGCGCCTCTTAACAGCATCTAAGAGGATTTCTAGTCCATACTGATTTTTAACATATTACTCTTGTAGTTAGAAACCCTCTCTGTAGCCGGCTGTGTTTGTTTGCATCTTCCACAGGTCACTTTCCCATCTTCGTCGGTGACCTCAGTCCAGAATTGGACACGCATCAACTCCAAGAAGCTTTCGCACCATTCGGGCAAACATCGTGAGTTCTTGCATTCATTTCACTCTCGTCTTAAAACGATGCTACGATGACATCTAGTTTGTAGCGGCAAAATAATCTCATCCTCGCTGAAAATGGGGAGACAAGGTGAAGTAGTATGTCAGGAAGGAGGATAACGAGGAGGTACAAACGAATAGGACACAAAGAGGTAAAAGTACGAAAAAGAGTAAGAGAAAAAATAGGTTAAGAAATACGAGAACTTCGAGAAGTATAAGAGAATACACGAAGACGTGGTTAAGGAAAAGGGTTATAGGAATTGGACGGTGGGGAAAAGGAATAGGAGAAGGACAAAGAAAAGCCGACAGAATAGAAGGACTAAGAGGAGAAGGAAGATGAGAAGGAAGAAGGAGGAGGTAAACTGGTGATTTCCATAGGGGGGGGGCAGTGGTATGTTCTTCTTTTGATGTTTTGTTACTTGGTTTTACGTGCCGTTATAAATGACTGGCATCAAATCAATAGTAGCGCTGTCTGTGACCTTGACTGGCTGACCGGAAGTGGACGAATCTGATTCGTCTTTCCTCGTCCGTTGAACAGATGGCGCTTTGTATCTGTTGGTATCAAATCTATGCATAGAGTTTTTAAAGGAAGTTAAAGATGGAGAGGTGATACCGCATTGTGCAGTCCGTTGGAGGCTGCCTTTGATGAAGAACAGTGGTTGAGACCGACGAAATGAGGTCTTTCCTATACATAAAAGCCTGTATGTCTGTCCATATCTGTCTACCTATCTATCTACCTGTCTTTCTGCCTGCCTCTCTCTTTTCTTCTTTCTCTCTGTCTATAATATACAATATAAACTATAGCCCGAACCCGAACAGAAACACAGAAACAGATAGGGCGGCAGGCAGGCTGGCGGGTGTGCAGACAATCAGACAGACAGACAGACAATCAGACAGACAGACAATCAGACAGATAGATAATCAGACATACAGACAATCAGACAGGCAGACAGACAAACTGATAATCTGACAGACAGACAATCAGACAGAAAATCAGACAGACAATCAGACAGACAGACAATCAGACAGACAGACAATCAGACAGACAGACAGACAGATAATCAGACAGGCAGACAGACAGAAATGCGACCCACGGACTCTACGTGATTCGGTCCTTCTTTCTTTCTTTGAATTTCTTCGCCTGCGTTCTCGTTTATCTCAGAATCTCTTCTGTCCTCAGACATCCACCAATCCGTAGATTTTATTCAGTCTGCCGAGTGCTGTTGGAATTTTCCCCTTCCCTAGAAACCCTCTTCCGTCCAGTGTTTATCTCAACGGTCGTCATGCGCAGTTGTCGTGTTTCGTTGTAACTCTGTCTTGTTTTTCTTCCTTCCAGTCTTTTTTCGTCTGTTTCTTTAGTCGCAATCTGTGCAGTTTGAGCATCCTCATCAGAAACGATGCTTGTTTTCAAAAGCACCTGACTCCTCGGTCTGTCTGTCTGTCTTTATGTTTCTCTGTCTGTCTTTCTGTCTCTCTGTCTCTGTCCTTGTCTGTCTGTCTGTCTGTCTGTCTGTCTCTGTCTCTGTGTCTCTGTGTCTCTGTGTCTGTGTCTGTCTCTGTCTCTGTCTCTGTCTCTGTCTCTGTCTGTCTGTCTGTCTGTCTGTCTGTCTGTCTGTCTGTCTGTCTGTCTGTCTGTCTCTCTCTCTCTCTCTCTCTCTCTCTTCCTATAGATATATAGATATATATAGTTATTTTCTGCTTTCTCTAGTCACGACGTTCGTAATTAAGATCGACAATATTTTCTCATGACGTCGTATCTCTGTGACTGTCTGTCCGCCTCTGTCTATATCTGTCTCTAGGTTTCTGTCTATGTCTCTGCATCTGTTCCTTTCTTTTTGCCTATGTGTGTGTCTCTCTCTTTGCTTGCCTTTCCTGTATCCTGCTCTGACTCAGTTTGTGTGTCTGAGTCTGCTTCTTTCTGCCTCTGTATGACTCACTGTTTGTCTTTGTTTCTGTTTCTGCTCACTTTCTATCTGTGAGTCTGTCCGAATCTTCGTCTCTTCCTTAGCTTCTCTCCGTTTCTCTGCCCCTGTCTCTGTCACTGTTTGTACTGCTATCTCTGCTTCGGTTTGTTTATGTATTTCTTTCTCTGTTGTTGCTTTTGTCTTTGTCTCTGCTTCGGTTTATTTCTCTATCCATGTTTCTGTGACTCTGCCTCTGTCTGTCTTTGACTCTTTATGTGTCTTTATATCTGTCCCTGTCTGTATGTTGGTTTCACCCCTCCCCTCTCTCTCTCTCTCTCTCTCTCTCTTTCTTTCTCTCTGTCTCTCTGTCTCTCTGTCTTTCTCTGTACCACTGTCAAAGCCTCTGTCTCTCTGTTTCTCTGTCTAAGTCTCTGTTTCTCTGTCTGTCTGTCTCTCTGTACTTCTGCCTAAGTCTCTGTCTCTGTCTCTGTGTCTGGCTCTGTAAAGAGATATTAGCATCGTCATAGACTTTGCCATAAAACTGGAATTTATTTCCCTGTAATGCTTTCGCCCACAGTCGATGGCTGGCTCTTCAGAAAGCCTTATGAGCTTAAGTCGATACGACGTCGTCTAGGCTCGTTTTATTGGCGAACCCTAAACGCCTCGTTACATACGGCATTTGACCTCCTATTGATTCACTGCAAATTCATTGCAGATGCGCTATTTATTGTGTTTTATAGTCAAATGAAATATTTATTTAGTAATTACCTTGATATCTATTATCATGGATTCTATTAAGTGTTCAGGTGTAAGAAGTGGAGAAACCGTAGTAAGACTGCTCTTGCTACAGCACATGGCGAACGAATGTTGTCCTTGTATCTGGAGAAGTTCATGTCCTGCGCAGTCGATATTACACGGAGAATATTACAGCAATAGATGTCGCTAGGCGCTTTGTTAGCTGTTTAAGAATAATATAAGTAAGTAGCCTTTATTTGCCTCCGACAAGCGCACATGCGTTGCACTGTATACAACGATTGCATACGTATTTGAAATAGACTCCAACAGGAGCAGATTTAGAAACGTACATGCACAGCTAAATATAACTAAAGACACATAGATTAACAGAACAGTTTAGATTTAAAAATAGGTAGGATGACAGGATGTTCTCTCTTGCGAATGTACTTATTCTCAGGAAGAGGTGGCAAGAGCTATCTATCTATCTATCTATCTATCTATCTATCTATCTATCTATCTATCTATCTATCTATCTATCTATCTATCTATCTATCTATCTATCTATCTATCTATCTATCTATCTATCTATCTATCTATCTATCTATCTATCTATCTATCTATCTATCTATCTATCTATCTATCTATCTATCTATCTATCTATCTATCTATCTATCTATCTATCTATCTATCTATCTATCTATCTATCTATCTATCTATCTATCTATCTATCTATCTATAATGAACTTCTATAGCGCCCCTTCAAGAAATCTACTCAGTGGCGCTCCCGACCCAGGCCCGGTCAAAAAGAAATGTGATTGTGGTGGCAGGAAATCCTCTCTTCTGCAGTACAGTTCTTCCCACATAAAATTTTGCCACTGGAGAGAGCCTTTTTCAGAGCAGCATTGATGCGCTTAGTATCATGTTAGTCAAGCAATCCAGCAATAGGTGGTGCATACAGGATTCTAGAAAGAGCAGCACCTTAGAAAACTGTGACAATAAAACTTGTTTAACTGGTGACACAGCTGCAATGTCTTTGCTGTCGCAACCATTCGTCTGGGGTGGTACTATGTCAAATCGCCTATCATTGCATGTGGGGATGACTTTGCTTTGCCACATCCATCCATTATATGTCAAGAACCAAACGATATCCGCTGGCACCATTTCAAGGCCAATGAACCAAACGTAAATTCGCACTTTCCTCGAATGAATTTATAAACACGAATAGAAAACTATAGGAAGAAAACGCGTATGCGGAGCTAAGTATTTGAAGTAAATGTTTCCTAAGCAGACAGTGTTACCAAATGTTGCATTCTGTTGCATTTCGACATTTGGGGTGAAACACTTATAAATAATCTATCAAGGCTATTAGCATCCACAAAACACGCTCTACAAGAGTCCAGGAAAAAATCTCATTAACAATGCTGCAATAAGCTGTCAAAAAATATAAAGGCGAGTGACTTTCAAAGTCAGTTACGAATTGCTATAGAAATCTTCAAAACGTGAAGAAAAGAAATGTAAGGAAAGTCGTTGACATTCTAATTCGCCGATATCAACAATAATCAAAAGCGTCAGCAGGATCTATACGTGTAGTTGTCTGCCCCGCGTACGTCTACGTTTCTCTTCCTGCGTTTGTCGGTGCATTAGCTTGTGTGACTTGTAACGTTATTGATGTAGAAATTGTTCCGGAAGTGATTACGACTGCCGTAACTACCGCCAGCTAGAGGTAGCAATGCGCATGCCTGCGGGCGTCGGCCGTATCTACGCCACGTGATTCGATTATAAACTTGATGTGTGAGATTGAAGGTGTCGCGGTTCAGTGAACGACGTGAGGGAAACGTCAGTCAGGGATTTAGACATAAATAATTCAAGAAGGGTGCTACATAAATGATTAGTTGGATTTCGTTTAATACTGATTTACAGTTTCGTTGCCATGGTTACGATGCACTGCACTTTGAAACATTAGTTTCGATTTCTGAGCTCTTCTTATGAGACGGACGCAGTTCAACGACGGTGGTTTTGGTTTCTTCGAAACATTGGATGTCGTTACAGTCGAGATTATCACAGTGTCTGATCCATTTCGTCATAGCTTAAGCAACCCTTTGAAGTTATGTTGGGCTTAAAACGCAAGTCGTGACAGCAGACTACCCATACTTTTCGCTTGGATTTGTTGAATTCCCTTTGACGACAGACAACGCTTATACTGGTTCCCTTGTACTTGCTGGATTCCTTTTCTTGCTCTATTTTACACAACATCTTAATTGTTTCATTGCAAATTTTAGGCTTAGGTTAGGCATACATTTGTAATAATGTTGCACTTAAATAATGCAGGTAGTGGCACAAAAAGACAAGAGACATCAGCAACCTCTTCTTCTCCTGCACTTGTAGTTTTGCTTTTCTTTTGCTATTATCTCTGTTCTTATTCTTCTCCCCGTTATCAGCCTTTTCCTTTTTACTTTCTTCTGCCTTTCCGCTTTCTCTTATTGTATTTAATCTCCGGTTCTTCTCCCTCTCTGTACCTCTCATTATCTGCTTTCGTCTCCTTCTATGTCTCATACTTCTTATTTGTTTCACGATGATTTATCATCATCTTCAATTTCACCATCACCACCACGGTAAGGAGGTGATGATGATCACCTGGTGTATGGTAACGGTGGTGACACCACCAGCACCACCCACCAACTTCACCGTCATCTTCTTCATCTTTTTACTTCTCCTCCTCCTCGTGTTCGTGTTCCGTCTTCCTACTTGAAATTATCATGTCTTATAAAGTTTTATTCCTGTTTCTCATCTGCCAAATCAACCATCCTTTACTCGTTAGTGTGTATCTTTCACCCTCTTAACGCTGCTATGTGCCTTATTGTCAACTTCATGCTAATCATAATAATCATAATCGTCATCTTCGTTACAACGATCATCATCGTCATCTTCAAAACAGCGATCATCATCGTCACTTTCATTACAGTGATCATCATCGTCA
The DNA here is from genome assembly GCA_963556255.1 of Allolobophora icterica. NCBI lineage: Eukaryota > Metazoa > Annelida > Clitellata > Crassiclitellata > Lumbricidae > Allolobophora > Allolobophora icterica. Next base: position 34,765,385 of record OY744615.1, read on the forward strand.
TCGTCATCTTCATTACAGCGACTTTTATCAGCATTATCATCACCATGAGCTCCACAGGATTTTTTTCACAGAAGAATAATTATAATTATTACTTGAAACCATGAGCTTAAAGATTTTTGTCATACAGGATTTACTTAAGGCTCTGATGATTATGCAATGTCTTACAACTGCTGTCGAACTGATAGCGTTATCTCTGTTTTCAGCGGAATACGTCCAAACGGAGGAGGTGGTGGGGGGCTGTCTGCAAACTCTAGGCAACTCAAGACTGATTCAATGCCATTACAAAAAATATAATTATAAAATCAGGTGTATTGAATTTAAGAGGAGATTATATATAATCGGAATGATAGGGTGTCTCTGGAGAATTAGCTATAGTGAAGGCTACGAAGAGGTTATGGAATACACAGGCGAATTTAATCATAAAAAACATTGTGGCAATTCTATTGAACGTTAGTAGTCTTACAATAACACAGATGAAAACCAAGTAAATAGGTATCAAAAATGTCACCAGTCAAAGCGCCTCCGAAATCAAGACCCGCAGAGCTTCGAATGCCTAAATTCGCCCAAGGATCGCTCTTAAGCACTTCCCTCGGAGTCTCTGGTTACGTGGATCACCCAGGGCTATGGCAAACCCGGCTGGGGGGAGATGGGACAGCGATTTGTCAACCTCGGACCAGCCGAGGATGATGCATCTGGTCACCACCAACCACATCAACTATAACAGATGACTCTATCCATGATGATTGATGAAATACTAAGCGCTTATACTATATGGAAAGTCACCCACTATGGAAAGCCCAAACCATTTATGGTGCCGCCATGATTACTGCCTCTACAGCACCAGTATCGATGTATTTAAGATGATGGCCTCGAAAATTCACCCATTTCGACAACGAATCTATTTCACAGGACGAGCGCAGAATTTGAACTCTGGTCGTGAAGGTGAAAACTCGATGTGTTATCTTCTCGGCAATTAAGTCACCTCGAAACTTGCGCTTGCTATCACGCCTGACTTTTCTGCCAATTGAAAAATTGGAGGAATTGTTAAAAAGATGGAAGGAGGGTAGCTGAAAGACAGTGTTTAATCTAGACGTCATTTGGGGGGGGGGAAATTCCCCCCCAGGATTGAAGTTTCCCCCCAGAGGCCGGCAATATTATGATGTATGGACTGTTTTGGGGAGAAATTCCCCCCCAGGATCCAAGGATACATGTTGCGCTTTCCCCATTGGGTAGCTGAAAGACAGTGTTTAATCTAGACGTCATTTGGGGGGGAAATTCCCCCCCCCCCAGGATTGAAGTTTCCCCCCAGAGGCCGGCAATATTATGATGTATGGACTGTTTTGGGGGAGAAATTCCCCCCCAGGATCCAAGGATACATGTTGCGCTCTCCCCACAGACGAAGTAAAGGACAAGAATTCCTAAAAAAAGGTCGTCAAAGAGTTTTAAGTTCTAAAAATGGGACGAATGACTTAAAAAAAGGTCATCAACTTTTTTGAAGATGAAATTCCAACTTTGAAAGCTGAAATTCCTAAACTCTGAAAATATGTTTGGCGTTTGAACTCCGATGAAATTTCTCCGAAAAAGGTCGCCGTTGTTGATCCCCCCCCCCCCGACAAACCTTGTTTGCCCCTCAGAAGAGGGGACTAGATTAAACACTGGCTGAAAGAAGAGAAGAAATTGGATAAGACACAGAGAAATAGATTTAATGGAAAAAGTGGAAGTATTGGGAAAGAAGAAAGGGCTAAAAAGTTGTAATGGAAGAAGGAATTGGGTGTGATACAAAGAAAGGTGGGGAAATTACACAGAATAAATGCGAAAAGCTTTGGCAAAGAAGAAAGGACTGTGTTGGTAGATCACTGTATTTATTGTCCCTTGGATGAAGACGACAAGGCCCCTATAGTTTAAAGCCCAATAAGCCCCGGGTCCATTCATCTCTAATTGGTTTATGAGTTACGGGTTTAGAGTTGACGACTGCCTGGCAGGTGCCCGATCGAACAGACGCGTGCCATTTTCACTGTCGTCAAGGCAACGCCGTTAGGCAGACGATCGTACAACTGACGCAAGCATGCACGGCTTCATCATAAGACAGAAAAGGACTTTTCCACCGGTTGCACGCATACTCCAGTAGATTATTTCCCTCTGATATATATATATATATGTTTACATATTATATATATATATATATATATATATATATATATATATATATATATTTGAAACCGACAATAATCGAGTGGATTATTGTCGGATATATATTGGGCTATATATTACTCGAGTGACAGTTTTGATTATCCGAAGGTATTTGATTTTGGATAGAACTACAGTCGTAGCTTTGGTCACCGGTTCATTCGTAATAAAACGGCTTCGAATCTGACCTCATTAAGTGCGATTTTGTCAGATCGCACATAACCGACCGATAGTCTTCGCGGCTATCCGTGTATATATAGGGGGGTGCAGGGCAGACTGACCAAGACCCAAGACAAGCGCAGGGCGTCCAAGACTAGAGAATTACTCGGTGGTCGGTAATGCTGCGGAACATTTGCACAGAAGCGTTGAAGAATTTGGAATGTCATATCATAGAGCGAAGTCGACGAGCAATAATCATGATCGATGGTCAAGAAACTACATTTGCTCGGGGATTACGATATGTCTCATGCATACATATACATTCATATTACATGTATATATATATTTGTGAGTGTGAATATAAAGATGTCCGCAAAGGTTCACCAGTCACTCTGGTACAGAGTAAAGCAGGGAGGCGACCTGACCGAGGACTCTGATGAGCGTAGACTCGGA
>OY744615.1:34773183-34785683 GCA_963556255.1 Allolobophora icterica
GTTTTGGTGTTGCTGGTGTAACGGAACACGCAAGAGTAGAAATACCTTCCATTAGGGTATACCAGTGTGACTACGTAAGTAAGTAAGTAAGTCAATCGGTGCATACGTGAGTAAGTAAGTACGTGATCAAGGCAATAATAGTGTTTCTCTGTTCAGGCTGAATTTGGTTGGTTTTTCATTTTTGCAATATGTCTCAAACTTTTAAGTAGCGATTTAGGAATTTCGAGATTACAATTACAATTAGTTTTTGGTATGCGTAGTATTACACTACATTGTATAACACTACACAGTATTACACTACATAGTATTATACAACATAGTATTACACTACACAGTATTACACTACACAGTGTTGTTACTTTACATAGTACTGCATTTCTTAGTATCACACTACATAGTATCAATGTACATAGTATCACACTGCATAGTGTTACATAACATGGTATTACATTACATATCATTATACTACATAGTATCACACTACATACAGTACTGCACTACATAGTATTACATTCCATTGTATTACACTACATAGTATGACACTGCGCTACCGTTACATCTTGGTTAAAAGTGACGTATTTCGAGGTAATTATCGTTAATTTCTCTACAGACAATACAGCACTTAGCCTTTATAATAATGATTCATGGCTGCCAACGATTGAAAAGGACTTTTCCTCTCGATTACATATTGAACCAGGAGCCTGATAAACACACGCACGCATACAAATACACATATATAAGGGCCTACACATGCATATATATTCATATATATAAATATATATGCATATATGTGTATATATAATTAGATCCAGGATAAATATATATATAGCGTGTATGCATCGTATATTATGCTTTCGGTGTGGACCTATATACTTTATTGTCCAATAAAACGTACGCACAGTTCAGGTGAATGGTCACAAGCAGACCATGACACGCGTTCCTTTGTTACTAGCTATAAAATGGGTCGTATTTATTCAATGAAGCTATGACGAAACGGTGTTTTCATAGCACACATTAAAGTAATTGTAACTGCAGTTAGTAACTTCTATTGCGCCGGTGTCTAATGCACAAGGCATCAAAACCAAGAAGATCAGTCCGTAAGTAATGTGTAATATGTATTGATAGCATCGTATCTGCACGCACGGACACGCAAATGCATACAGATAGACATGTGTTGGTCGTCCGCTATACGATGACTTGCGTAGTTTTACAGGTGTTCCTGTTGCCTCACCCTGTTAAGCAGTGGAAAACAAGGAACTAATCTCAAAATCCGATTCTGGTCGGGATTCAGATAACACGAGGCGTCCGATGTATAAGGTTTCAACACGCTATCATTGATCTGCGTTAAGCTCGTGCAATAACACCGTTATTACACGCTTTTGAATCAGCGTGCATTCCGTGTTGTTAGGTGATTGTCTGAGGGTGCTATATAAGCTTCAAATGCATACCTGTTGTAATGACGGTGGTGTGTATGTGGAGAGATAATACAAATTTACACGAATCAGTCTTAATATGTAATTAACTTATGTTTAATCTCTGAGGCTAACAGTTTAGTATCACGCATCCTTCCTTCTCTATGTTGAGAATGGATGTCTGTTTTTTTATCTCTCTCTGTCTCTCTGTCTCTGTCTCTCTGTCTCTGTCTGTCTCTGTCTCTGTCTCTGTCTCTGTCTCTGTCTCTCTCTCTGTCTCTCTGTCTCTCTGTCTGTCTGTCTGTCTGTCTCTCTCTCTGTCTCTCTCTCTTTCTCTCTCTGTCTGCTTCCGTCTTTGTGCTTGCAACTGTATCTACCTGCGTCTGTGAATTACTCTCTACCTTTCTACATTTATATGTTTTCCTGGTCTTTGTCAATAAATATGTGATGCTCTTTGTCTCACCAATTAAGAAAACCGATTTACTTCCTACCTATGAATAGAGAATAGATACGAAATCTCATCGTAACTCACAAATCTGCTTCAAAACTGGCGTCCGAGCATAAATCAAAATAACAGATTTGCCATAAACTGAAGTCCATCCACTCTGACCTAACCGCACAATTTGCTCAGACTTTCAATATCCACTACACCATACACACTTTCCGTCTTTTAAATCTCAATCTCTTTCGCTCGATCTCCGCACATTTACATCTGAAGCGTAAACAAAACCCTGGTAATCTCTGATTTAATTTGATTAGGCGTCGAAGAAAAAGATAAGTTTGGCGCAGGTATCATATGGGGCTGAGATATTGCTGCCGGTTGCTATATATTACATGAAGAAGGACACTCAACTAGTGTCTGTTGTAACCAGAGATGATGAAGCAGGATAGTATGTGTGGCTGCGCTGTTCTGATTAAGTAAATTACACCAAAGTTAATTATTATAATTAACTTATAGTAGTTTTCAACTGATAATTATCGCTCACTGTTTATTCGCAGCTATTCCATAAGCAGTCCTTCAGCTCCACACACTCCTCCTATTCTTTCACATCTTCCTCTTACTCCTCTTTCACAGTTCACACCTTCCTCCTAGTCGCCATACTATTTAGGTTCCTCCTCTTGTTTCTATTCATCCTCTTACTTGCACCACAGCACCTCCTCATCATATCTTCCTCCTTTGAAATCAACAACAGTGAGGGTGTTTCGCAACGTGCTGCTGCTGATAATGATGATGATTATGAAGATGATGATGATGAGGAGGAGGAGGAGGATGCTGATGATGATGATAACGAGGAGGATGAAGCTGATGAGGGTGACAATGATGATGATGATGATGATGATGATGATGATGATGATGATGATGATGATGATGATGATGATGATGATGATGACGGTGACGGTGACGGTGACGGTGACGGTGACGGTGACGGTGACGGTGACGGTGACGGTGACGGTGACGGTGACGGTGACGGTGATGGTGATGGTGATGATGATGATGATGATGATGATGATGATGACGATGATGCTGGTAATGGTGATGATGATGGTGATGATGTTGTTGATGATGATGATGATGTTGAAGATGATGATGATGATGATGATGATGATGATGATGATGATGATGATGATGATGATGATGATGACGACGACGACGACGATTGAACACAACATTGGGAACATGCCATCTCTCTGTCGTCCCTTGTCCATAGAAAGTGGACAATTCGACCTATAACCGCTTTCATTAATTGTTGACTGCAATATTCCCGTGGCATCGATATTTCGCATTCGTCCACATCTCTACGATCTTCTTAATCAACGACAAACATCAACTTTGCATTCTTCTCCAAATCGTATACATATAACGTAATATCTACTTATGCTCATGTTCAAAGAAAGAAAGATATACCGACATACAGGGAGACAGGCACACAAGGAGACAGACAGACAGACAGATAGGAATACTGAATTACTTACTTACTCACTAGCCGATTAACCGAATGACCGACAGACAGAATCACCGATTGATCGACTTATCGGCTGTCTTGTAATTTATTTAGACATATTTAGTTACTTACTCATTTATTCACTCACTTACTTACTTGTCAAACGACCGACTGACTGGGAACAGAAAGCAGGCCATGTATACATACATACTTACATACACACATACTGTACATACACGCATACGTACATAATACATCGTTCATTGCGCATGTCTATCCGTTTGTTTCACTGCCTCCAACTGCACGCATGTCTTTGGCGAGCTATGCAGCAGATTCTGAACACGTGATGACTCTGGTCGCTTCTCATAAAAAAGACTAAATTTGTACAGAGAGTTGTATGAGTGCAATGTTGCCAGTCCATACCAACAAACACACGCAGACGATTTGGATAATTATATTGTCCAAATGAGATGTGTATTTCGCATGGTAGACCGAATCCGGCGGTTTTAAACAGATCGGTTTGTTTGCAAAGCATTGAATCGGAGACTTTGAACTCCTCTCCGTCGCTTTTCTCAGTGGAATTGTTCACAGTCGATTAGAAATTAATTTTATTGGGGAGTTGCTGTTGCACCATAGTAGTGAATGTAACACATCTGCCTGCAGAGGGTCATATCATCAATAAACTAATGGGAGTCATTTGAATAATGGATGTGGCCTTGTTCGGATGTTTGTGAATCAGTTTGTATGAAGGAATGTGGATGTGTTTGTTTTTCTATGTATGCTGTAGTGCTCATCTCCGATATGTAACCCTCGTCGCCGGTAATGTCAACAAATTAACAGATGCACAGGAACTGCAAACAGTACAAGTCCTACGGGGTTCATTGCTACACTCAATCTAACCCCATGCCTGTACTGTGCACTTATAATATTAACTAATTGTAATCGTTATCGTAATCTACAAATTTCTGCGTGCCCAAAAAACGAAGGCGCTTAGTCAAATCAAAATATATATGTAGATGGTGAAATTAACAACTAAGCTTAAAGCAACAAGAACAAGCAAGGCAAAATTCAATTGTGTTGTGTGCATGATACTACATAATAGAGATAGCAGCAATACCGAGACAGGAACCTAAATTTCTTCGGCGAGACTGATCATTCTGTGGGACTCGATACCGAGACTTTGGACAGTCTGGAGAAGACGATGCCGAGACTTTGGTCAGTCTGTCGATGACGAGACCGCGGTCACGATCACGGTTTCAAAAGCACTGTATATCAGGCGCGTAACAATGGCCAAAGAAATTATGTAAAATTTTATTACTTTTAAACAAAAAATGTTCTCCAGAATGCACCATTACAAACCTCTAAATAAAAAAATTTCTTATCCTGGGGAAGGGGCACAGCCCCCTCCCCAGACCCCTCCCCTCTGTGTTACGAACTGCGTCATTTTTGGGAAGTCCTGGTTACGCCACTGCTGTATATGTATACATGCATATAAACACTGTATATACAAGTACTGTATATACACTATACTAAGTATCTATGTATGCATATAAATCTCAGGCGCGTCTCCGTATATGCATGTAAGGCTGTTGGTGCCATCCACTTCCGGTGATACCCACGTATCGCGTCCGCTCTGCCGTCGTTCCGCCAGAGGTTGCTGGTGCCGTGCGCCGGCCGTTTACGCCGCCCATAGTCTTAGTCGGCGGTGATGTGCGCCGTTTGAAACGACGACCGACGCTTTCGAATCTTGTTAATCAGTCGGTCGCCAGAGGGCCTCGAGCGCCGTTTCTTCGTCTGCAATTTTCCCCTCTGTGTTTGCGTTCAATTATTTCTCGAGGTAATTCTCGGCTTATTTCCCCAGAGGGCGTTGTCCCGCAACGGACCGGACCGAGGAGCCTGGCCTCCTCCCTTGGGACGGCGTCTAAGGGGCAATGTCTGGATACGCAGTGCCGTCGTCTTCCCGCTTCTTGGAAAGACCGCCGTCTAGTGACAAGTGTTTTAAGAATGCGTCACGGAAGGCTGTGATGATGATGCTTTGTATTGGAGAGAGGGTGATGACGTCTCTGGTGGAGTAGTATCAGCGGAGGTCACGGAACGGTGAAATGAGTCTATTTCGGAATAGCATGCCATTTAGCTATTGAGAGTGACGTATCGCTGAGGCCATGGCTCTTGTTTGCTATGAACACTGCAGACATCCACCAAATAAATAAATATATATATAAATATATAAATATATATATATATATATATATAAATGAATGCTTAAGAAGAAATAAATATCCACGTTACTGTCCAATGTCCATCCATTTCCAGTTTCCCAGTCGAATTTGCATTGGCAATTATTTGAACGCATTAGATATGAAGCCTGTCGAATTTTTTTAAACTGCCCTCTTTGGGGGCTGGGACTCATCTGGGTAGATATCTATGAAATGCGATTTTTTTAATGAATTGATAAACGGATGAATGAATGAGTGAAGGATGATTATTAAATTATTAAAATTAATACGTTAATGAACAACTTAATCAATTGAATAGCGGTCTAATAGTATCATTTCTTTTCTGTTTCAATCCAGTCCGGAGATCAGCCATAGTGCCCTCATTGCAATGCATCTGTCTAATCAGAATCACATTTCAGAATCGCAGCGAAAATTATATAGCTCTTTGTAGGCCAATATGATATCGAAAACGAGAAGATCTATACAACTGAACATTATAGGTCTTTTAGACACCACTGGACCTGCAGAGGCTCACATGATATATCTGAATTTGTACATACTGTATGTATATAGGGTTAATTGTAAGTCAGACCAGGAACCATCTAAAGGAGCATAATAACCTATCGGTATAGTGGTCGTTTGATTGACAGCTAGCCCTGTTCACATAACTCAACGAAGTTACAAATTGCTGAATTCCTTTCAATATAATTTTTATATCCATACCAGCGTATACACGTAAATTTGGGGTTAATCCTTTCCTGAAGCAACAGGTCGATAACTCGATGTTTCATCGTTGTGGTCTAATGGTCTGTTTACTTTGCCACTTTTTATGTGAAATGTGACCTCCTATTACAATTTTTATTTTTTATAAGTCGTTAGTCATTTAGTCAGAGTAAACTGCTCCTTTTAATTGCTAGAAAGTATACAAGGCCGTACTATGATTCTTATTATTTTAACCATTTTATATTTGCCATTTCCATCCATCCTTATCAACATCCACCATTATGTACTCACTCTTTTTCTTCCTCAGTCATCTCCCTGCCTCTGTATCTGCATGATTGTCCAAGTCTATTGCTATGTGTGTGTGTGTATCTGTCTGTCTGTCTGTCTGTATGTGTGTCTGTGTGTTTGTCTGTGTGTCTATCTGTCTGTGTGTCTGTCTGTGTGTCTGTCTGTATGTCTGTCTGTGTGTGTCCGTGTGTCTGTGTGTGTCTGTCTCTCTGCGTGTGTCTGTCTGTTTGTGTGTGTGTCTGTCTGTGTGTCTGTCTGTGTGTCTGTGTGTCCGTGTGTGTGTGTGTGTTTGTGTGTGTGTGTGTGTGTGTGTGTGTGTGTCTGTCTGTCTGTCTGTCTGTCTGTCTGTCTGTCTGTCTGTCTGTCTGTCTGTCTGTCTGTCTGTCTGTCTGTCTGTCTGTCTCTTAATTTCCATTTGTCCATTCCACTCCGCTATTGGTTTAATCAGAGGTCAACCTATTATACTGTACTTGCCTTTAACGTTTTGCCAATCGATTGCCTCGGAACCATTGCGCATCAGCCTTTATGTGTTCTCGTCTCCCAGTCCTTCTCTCTTTCTTTCTCTGCGTCTATATGAGTCTCATGCTCTCTGTCTGTCTGTCTCTCTCTTTCTGTCTCTGTCTGTCTTTTTCTTTCTCTCTCAATCCCATTGTGTGCCGTTGCGTTTTTTTTTCTCTATCTCCGTGTCTCTATGTCTCTACATCTGTCCATATCTCTCTATGTCTCTCTCTGTATGTCTGTCTGTCTGTCTGTCTGTCTGTCTGTCTGTCTGTCTGTCTGTCTGTCTGTCTGTCTGTCTGTCTGTCTGTCTGTCTGTCTGTCTGTCTGTCTGTCTGTCTGTCTGCCTGTCTGTCTCTCTCTCTAAGTCTCTCTCTCCTGTTTCTTGTTATCCGTGTTCTACCTGTTCATCTCTATCTCTCTCATTTTATCCAGGTCTCTGAGTCTCTATCTCTATCTTCCTCTCTGTCTCTGTCTCTGTCTCTCTGTCTGTCTGTCTGTCTGTCTGTCTGTCTCTCTCATCCGTGTCTCTACACCCCTGTATCTCTTTAATTATCTCATCATTTTCGTATCTCTGCATCTCTGTCTGTCTGTCCACCTGTCTATCTATCTATCGGTGTCTCTATGTATCTCTGCGTAACTACGTCGTTCTCTCTCCTATTTCGTCTACCTCTCTCTTATTTATACGCACAATAAAATCGCATGGAGGCGCGAATACTTTCGGCCGCAGCAGCGGTGGCCGCTTGTCGCATCTCAGCGTGCCACCTGATGTATGACGCAGCTAATTTGATTATGCGCAATATAACAAAGGCGCCAATGGCGTTCTTTACGGCACCTATTTGCATGCGATGCGCTCGACTAGTGTCCTCCCGGTACGATAGATTATCCGTTGCTTTTCGACCATCTGCCGATCTGCTGTACTGGGCGTCTGAACCCACCTGATACGAATACCGCACCAGGGACTCGGGCATTGTCTTTCTCGTTTCTATGCATCGATGGCGGTATTATCGGATGAAATCTGGGCGTTGCATGTCGGGAAGAATAAGCCGCGTTTGGCAGCGCTTCGGTGAGATGCAGCGATGCTTGAAGCCCGGCCAGAGATGCTTGAGGGCGGCAGAGCGCGTCGGAGACGACTTAATCAAGACTCTAAGCTTCTACCGCCAGCACCTCCGAGCTGTTCTAGTGAACGTTAATAAATAATGGATGTATTGTAATCTGCTTTGCTGTGTTGTACTGTATTGTGTTGTGTGTTGTATTGTACTGATAGGGTGGTCTTACCGAGATAAGAATTAAGTGTTTTTGTAGAGTGGAAAAGACACGACTGAAATGGTTTGCTGTCCGTTTTCAGAAGCCTATGTGCAGATTAATTTATAAATGTTGCTGGAATGTTAGAATTCATGTGTAAAAAAAGTCCACATAATGTTATATCAATGAACCCTGTGGGCCACAATGAACAAGTTCCCTGTGGATTACAGAAGATCCCATGGACGGTCGACTTCTAGCACAAGTTGGACTTAAGTCGGATTCGACACACCTTAATATGTGAAGTTTTTAAATGAATAAAAGCCAGTTTGACTGTCAGTCGATGATATTGCTTTTTCCGTCCCACAATACAACGTGGTAAATTCACAGAAGTCGGCCAATCATTCTGAAGACAGACTAATTCGAACTGTGATAGAATTTCTTTGTCTTCTCTAGGCCTTCATTCACTGCGGTGAAATGAAAACCGATTTTTATCATGGATTTGTGTTGCTAGGCTGTGAGAACCTTAATTGATTTTCTTGGAGAGGCGCTCTACAAATGAGCATTTACGAGCACGATATAGGAGGTGCTCGATAGTGTAGTGGTTAGCGTGCTGGACCGAACAATCGAGAGATCGAGGGTTCAAATCCAGCCAGGGCAGAAAATTGGCCAACTCAGCTATAATGAGCACATTGACCGCACACTGTAGGTGGAAAGATTAGACGGCGAGGGAGAGAATTGGCCACCCACCCACTGACGATAAGAAAATTGAAGTCGCTAACACTTCATACCCATGGTTGCCTCAGGGATATCCCTAGGAACTATTCTTCTTAGGATAATAGACCCACTGTCACTTTGTTTGTCGGCAGGTTAGATCACTTAATCGTTACGTGTTGCCTACCAAAGACGCGCTTGCACCGCAACCAAATGAGGGGGAAAGAGGGCATGTAGGCACGACCCACACGAGGGAAGTAAGAGAAGGGAAAGAAGTAAAGGGAACCAGTCTAGAAACTTGATATGATCCGGTGTCTTAGTTACATACATACATACATACAAGCATGCATATATGCATAAATGCCTGTATATAGAGAGATGCATACATTCGTACATACAAACATGCATGCATACATACATACATACACGTACATACAGACATACAAATGGGCATACATGCACATATGTACCGAAATACATACAAACATGCATTCATGCCTGCATACATGCATATTATCAGTGCTCGAAATGGAAAATTTTACGAAACGGAACGCTAGTCAAAGATATGGGAGCATTCACACAATAAAAACGTTAATTTCATAGTATTTTCCACTGGACGAAAGGGAACGATAATACGGATGCATTTGACGAACCGGAACGGCGTTCCGGTGCGTTCCGGTCCATTTCGAGCACTGCATATTATACACAGGCATGCGTACCTACAGACGTACGTACGTATACATACATACATACTTAATTGCATTTATATGTTCACACATGTATGCATGCATACATCCATATATTTCACACTGTGTAACTTTAATTAAATATATATCGCATTGTATTTGTGTGGATTTCAGAGATTGTAAAATAATTCGAGATCAGCAAACTCTAAAGTCCAAAGGTTATGGTTTCGTTTCGTTCGTCAACAAAGAGGTAACTTCAGATCTTTTAGCATAAACATGCATCTGTTATTTTGCCAAAATATGAAATGTCTCTCCCTTCTGAGACTCTTAACTGTCCGTGTATGTTGACGGATAAAGTTGTTTTCACTGATATTTGCAGTCACTGTGCGTGTGATGACTATCACTACCCGTGCCGGATATAGACTTGTTGAGGCCCTAAGCGATATAAAGCTTGGAGGTCCCTTGCTAATTACACCAGTAGGTCTCACAAAACATGAAAAAACATATCTATCTATCTATCTATCCATCTATCCATCTATCCATCTATCCATCTATCCATCCATCTATCTATCTATCTATCTATCTATCTATCTATCTATCTATCTGTCTATCTATCTATCTATCTATCTATCTATCTATCTATCTATCTATCTATATATCTATATATCTATCTATCTATAATGAACTTCTATAGCGCCCCTATATGCCTTTTTACTAACAGCAAGGCAATTAAAGTGAAAACTTCAAATTATTTTGAAATGAATGCATTTACTCAGGCGATATGGAATTTGCGACACAAGCCGTTTTAAAAGGTTCTGCATAATATATATTTATTTATATATATAATTATATATACTATACAGTACACATAAAATTTTAAAAGACCCCACAAAAAATTATGAATGTTTATAGGCCCCTGCTGATTGTAACTTTGTAAGGCCCTAAGCTGTAGCGTTTTTAGCTTATGCCTAAATCCTGCACTGATTACTACTAATTATTATGCATTTATTAGGTGCCGATATCTAATGACCAAGCATCAATCGATGGTGCTGAGCAATTGTGAGTGAAGGACTTGCTCATTGTTACTACATAGTAAGTGTCTCAAGACTCAAAACCACACAATCTCCGCGTTACAAGACGAGCGTTCTACCCTATCGGCTGACTATCCTAATGGAGAATAGTGAGCGCAGTATTGTGTTTCTATTGGTATGGACGAATGTCACGCATCGACGATTTAAAGTTCCGTTTAATATTGCTGAAACCTCGAGTAAATGATTGACAATAGTATCTATAGGAAAATGAAACGAAACCTACCTTATCAGCTGCTCTGCTTCCTCTCTCTGTCTCCTCTCTCTGATCTCTCTGGCACCCGAACTCGGACCTCCACAGGACATCAATCTCAGGGCAACCCCCTACGAAGCAGTGCTTGTGGATAAGCTGGTGCCCTATACGCTTAGCTTCAGAGTACTAGAAATTTGGAGTTTACCATTGCCATTACGAAAGTGTAATATGTTGGGACATTTTCCGGAATAAGGCATTAGAAACGTTTAGTGTTATAGATGCAATAACAGAGTTACTCTTTCTGAGTTACATGCAATGACGAAAAGAAAACTGAAGCGTTCACTTGTTAACCGGACTGACGCAGTTTTGTACTCAAAGTGGCCCATGTGCGTGTATTATAGGACAAAGTGCAACTGAGTTGGCACCTATCGTTTATCGTTAGTCCGTGGACAGGAGACAGATAGACGCAGTAACAAAGCACTAACGCCAATTGTTTTCTCTGTCACGGCCATCACTCAACTTTCTTCCAATTCTTTCAATTATTAATAGGTTCTGTATACCTTTATATCGGGCTTACTATATCCGTCTATGCCTTACCTCTATTACTCTTGTCCGTATGTATGTATGTATGTATGTATGTATGTATGTATGTATGCATGCATGTATGTATGTATGTATGTATGTATGTATGTATGTATGTATGTATGTATGTATGTATGTATGTATGTATGTATGTATGTATGTATGTATGTATGTATGTATGTATGTATGTATGTATGTATGTATGTATGTATGCATGCATGCATGCATGCATGCATGCATGCATGCATGCATGCATGCATGCATGCATGTATGTATGTATGTATGTATGTATGACTTCTGTATGTTTGTATGTATGTATGCATGCATGTATGTATATATGATGTATGTATGTATATATGTATCTAAGTATATGTGTATGTATATATTATTTTATGTATGTATGTATGTATGAATGTATATAATGTATGTCTGCCTGTACGTATGTATGTATGTATGTTTGTATGTATACATGTATGTATGCAGTTTGTATGCATGCATACATGTATGCATGCCGTTTGTATGTATGTTTGCATATTATGTGTGTGTGCATGCAGGTATACATTCGTGTTCTTATGTATGTGTGTATGTTTGCATGTATCTACGTAGATATCTGGGTATCTATACGGAGCCTTTCTTTAACCACTGGAGGCTCTCTACAGCCTAAATGACGTTATAGTTCGGTTAGATCGACAAGTTCATCCACAGGCGAAAGAATCCTCTTCTACATCTTCTTCTTCTTCTTCTTCTTCTTCTTCTTCTTCTTCTTCTTCTTCTTCTTCTTCTTCTTCTTCTTCTTCTTCTTCTTCTTCTTCTTCTTCTTCTTCTTCTTCTTCTTCTTCTTCTTCTTCTTCTTCTTCTTCGTTTATCTCGCCAGAAGCATCTTGCATGGTGCAGTCCACCGGGGGAAGCAAGCGA
>OY744615.1:34790683-34850683 GCA_963556255.1 Allolobophora icterica
TTTTCGGTCAAACGAGTTCAAATAACTGCACGGTCTACTGCGGAGGAATTGTCTCCGGACTAACAGGTATACAGTAATCTAATCTGGACTACGCTAGTCTAATCTAGTCTAACTACTTCTAATTACTTTTATAACGCAACTAAGCATGCCTACTTGTAGTGTCTATGTATATATATATATATATATGAATGCATGTCTACTAGTCTATACACTAGGTCTGGTACTGATTTCTAAAAATAATCGACTAATCTCCAAAATCAGTAACTTTCGTAGCCATCTTCGACTTTTCCATCAGCATTTACCTCTTTAATGCAAAATTATAAATTTTCTACTCAAACATTTCACATTATCATTGTTCGCCATATTGTTTACTCCAGAAATGGGCCGCTCGATATCATGAAATAGGGCCTAAGTAAGGAAATTAATCGAACAAGCCGAGATTAGTCGATTAAAATTTTTAACGATTAATCGATTAATATTAATAGTTAAATTCCGCAGCCCTTATGTAAAACATATATGCATGTGTGTATTTGTACAAATGTACATGTATGCATGAATGTATGCATACAATGTACATATATATGTGTGCATGCATGTATGCATACTGTGCATGTATGTAAGTATATATATATATATATATATATATATATGTGTAAATGTAAATACCTGTATATATGTATGTGTGTATAATATACATGCGTTAATCGTGTATATGTATGTATGCATATGTATACTTATGCATGCATGTATCTATTTATTTACGTAACATTTGAACATTTTATTTATGAACTTTCGACGTACAACTCAGAATGAAAGCAAAGGATGTATGTGACTGAAGCAGATGCTTATAGTCAGTGAACCATTCTACTGCGAAGCGAATGTCAATCAAGTTGCGAACCATGTAAAGAGCACTCATGCGAAACGGATGGCAATCGCCACGGATGGCTTGCAGTGTACCGGACGGCCGAGGGCATTTCTGCCAATTTAGACTCTTGATGAGCTCAGAGCGATATACTCCAGTGCACTTGACGTACACTTGTTCCGATTGATGGGAGCGGGATGGACGGACTAAGTCCTTGAGAGACTTCCAGGGAAGAAACGGTGCACCTGAGCCAATATCTTCAGGTGTACTTGGTCGCTCGGAACTCTATAGGGGCAAGTCACGCTCCGTTGACTTCGGTTAAGATCGATGGATCTTTTCTCCTTTAAGGCTCAGCGAAGTCAATATTTGCAACGGTCAAGTACTGTTGTGCGTAGGGGCCTACATAGTTACCTAATAGAAAATAATTCTGTTACGTAAATCTATTCGAATAATATGCCTAACTGCATGTTTATGTTTTTCTATAGATTTTATGTAATTTGCATATGTATAGATATATATTATAAAATCATGTGTGAAATTGTAATGACAAGTCTATAATAGCGCCATATACAGATAAGCACATAACCTATAGCTTGTTAATAGAAACTATTACCGTGCGGAATGGTCTTCCAGCGCTTGCGGAAAAGAAGCAGAGAGGCCGAGGAGGAGTTTGTGTTGCAGGTTGCTAGGCAACTTATTCCAGGAGGATGGGCGAACCCAATGTAATTTTGTGTATGTGTACCGGAATGTTTTCTGTGGTTCTGATTGTTGTTTGTGGGACTCTGTAGAAGAACTGATGCACCAGGCATTCAGTCCGTATGGATGTATTCAAGACATTCGCGTCTTCAAAGAGAAGGGATACGCTTTCATCAGGTATACAGACAGACTTGACAGACAGACAGACAGACAGACAGACAGACAAACATGTGCCAAGACACACGCAGACTCATCAGGACACAGTCACACACAGCCACCCACCCAAGCAACCGTACTTATTACGAAACAGGCTAACAATGCAGATTTAGCAACTTGCCTTTTATAGTAGACAGCATACACACGCATAGTTTTAGTAAATTGGGCGCGAGTATATATCTTCACTAACACGTAAGCAAGTGATTACATATGAATTGTTCTCCATTTTCTTATGAAGTTTTCATTTAGATATCAGTTATAATTATCTTACGTATTTAATTATGGTCTATGATAAGAACACATAAATAAATCTTGAAATCTCTCGTCAAGCATGGAATTTGGAGTAAAGGCGTCGGCTGAGTAGTATAGCAACAAATCCGGCGACGCCCATATATTTAACTGTAATTGCCAGTAATTCACTCATTCATTCATGTATTCGTTCCTTTGATCTTTCATTCATTTATTAATTTAGTATATCGTCTAATCAATTAATCACTCAGCCAGTCACCCAGCAGCCAGCCAGTCTGCCACCAGCCAGACAATCAGCCAGTCATTTAGCCATTAAGTCAGTCAGCCATTCTATTATTCAGTCAGCCATTAAGTCAGTCAGTCATGCAATCAGGCTATCACTCAGTCAATCAGTCAGCCATACAGCCAGCTAATCAGTCAGTTACACAGCCAGCCAATCAGTCAGCCATACAGCCAGCCAATCAGTCAGCCATACAGCCAGTCAATCAGTCAGCCATGCAGTCGGTCAGAGTTGGATGACGTTTGCTCGTCTATAGGTTTAGTTCGAAAGAATCAGCGAGTCGGGCGATCGTTGCAGTTCATGGGTCAGAAGTCAACGGTCAGATGGTCAAGTGTTCTTGGGGTAGGGAGCCAAACGAATCCCCTGCGTCCGGCACCAGCCCTAACCAGCCGCTACTTACCTCCGCTCTGGTTCTACCACCGGTCAGTATTTTAAACGAAATTGTTAATCCACCCTAAATACTATAATATTGGTGATTAGTAACTTCCACAGGCCCGGTGTATAATGCACAGCATTTTATTTCTCCGGAGCTTTTCTAAATTCCCACAGATCATAATTATGTACCTCGCGAAAATAATATATTATTATTTTTATTTTTATTATCCTTACTTACTATTTTTTACCCAGTCCTGTAACACAGAATTGTGATTAATGTGCGATGCGTGCGACATCTACTTTTCAAACGTAGAACTATAACGGATCCATAATGTTCCTGATTTGTATAATAATAATAGCAATAATAATAATAATAATAATAATAATAATAATAATAATAATAATAATAATAATAATAATAATAATAATAATAATAATAATAATAATAATAATAATAATAATAATAATATTGATAATAATAATATTGATAATAATAATATTAGTAGTAGCAGTAGTAGTTTGGTAGTAGTAAGAGGGGTAGTGGTAGTGGTAGTGGTATACTATAGTAGTAGTAGTAGTAGTAGTAGTAGTAGTAGTAGTAGTAGTAGTAGTAGTAGTAGTAATAGTTGTTGTTGTAAATAGTAGTAGTAGTAGTAGTAGTAGTAGTAGTAGTAGTAGTAGTAGTAGTAGTAGTAGTAGTAGTAGTAGTAGTAGTAGTAGTAGTAGTAGTAGTAGTAGTAGTAGTAGTAGTAGTAGTAGTAGTAGTAGTAGTAGTAGTAGTAGTAGTAGTAGTAGTAGTAGTAGTAGTAGTAGTAGTAGTAATAGTTGTTGTTGTAAATAGTAGTAGTAGTAGTAGTAGTAGTAGTAGTAGTAGTAGTAGTAGTAGTAGTAGTAGTAGTAGTAGTAGTAGTAGTAGTAGTAGTAGTAGTAGTAGTAGTAGTAGTAGTAGTAGTAGTAGTAGTAGTAGTAGTAATAGTTGTTGTTGTAAATAGTAGTAGTAGTAGTAGTAGTAGTAGTAGTAGTAGTAGTAGTAGTAGTAGTAGTAGTAGTAGTAGTAGTAGTAGTAGTAGTAGTAGTAGTAGTAGTAGTAGTAGTAGTAGTAGTAGTAGTAGTAGTAGTAGTAGTAGTAGTAGTAGTAGTAGTAGTAGTAGTAGTAGTAGTAGTAGTAGTAGTAGTAGTAGTAGTAGTAGTAGTAGTAGTAGTAGTAGTAGTAGTAGTAGTAGTAGTAGTAGTAGTAGTAGTAGTAGTAGTAGTAGTAGTAGTAGTAGTAGTAGTAGTAGTAGTAGTAGTAGTAGTAGTAGTAGTAGTAGTAGTAGTAGTAGTAGTAGTAGTAGTAGTAGTAGTAGTAGTAGTAGTAGTAGTAGTAGTAGTAGTAGTAGTAGTAGTAGTAGTAGTAGTAGTAGTAGTAGTAGTAGTAGTAGTAGTAGTAGTAGTAGTAGTAGTAGTAGTAGTAGTAGTAGTAGTAGTAGTAGTAGTAGTAGTAATAATAATAGTAAATAATAATAATAGTAATAATAATAAGACGCTTTGTTAAACTTAAAACTCTATATAAAGTTCCTTGTTTGTGTGGTTTTAGAACTATAACGGATCTGGCGGCGCAAACTCGACCTACTACACTCAGCTGGGATACTGGAACTATGCGAACAACTACAATGGCCCCGTTACTCATCCGGGCTTCGTACAGCCCTACCTTCCTCAAGGCTACACATACGGCAACTACTGGTGGGTTGGGCTAACTGTTCCGTTCTCACAATGACTGAAGTACTGGTAGGTTTGGCCAATCTTTCCCTTCTCAAAATGACTGGACTGCTGGTAGGTTGAGCCAAACTTTTACCTTCTCAAAATGACTGGACTACTGGTAGGTTGGGCCAACCATTACCTTCTCAAAATGACTGGACTATTAATAGGTTGGGCCAATCTTTCCCTTCTCAAAATGGCTGGTAGTTTGAGTCAACCTTTCCCTTCTCAAAGTGAGTGGACTACTGTCCGAATTCTAATGTCTGATAAGTGTACATTCATTCTTGAAGTGTCATCGATTGACGCCTTGTACATTTACGATAGCAGTGCAATAAAATCTTAAACCTTAAAAAAAAAATAGAAAAGACACGAAAAGCAACAGATAATTTAGGGGCCTACGATGCGGCATCCACGTATATCATTTAAAAGGAATATAGGATGATACAAATAGTATAGCACGCTTTGGCAACTATCTATGTGTATTCCATATTGGCAATAATCTCATGTCGTAAGCATACCTTATATCGTCTAAGTTACTATGACTAAAAACTATATATTCTCTTCAAAACAACGATCGATTAAGACCTAATGGATAGTCATAATCATAATGGTGCTATATAATTAGTCAAGATACACGATAAAATGAAAGAAGGAAAAGACACGAAGCCAAATGATTCGAATGCACAAGGTGTGTGCACTGGTCATTGATTGGCTGTGCCCGCAGCGGAAAGACAGAATGCCCGTTGATTCATTCTCCGTTTATTGATTAATAAGAAAAACAAAAGGCGAACAATAATAATAACAATAAAGACAACAATAGCATTCGTTTAGGCATTGTAGTTTTATGGCAGTTCTTGATGCGCTATATCGGATGTTTTTTTATACAGCTACGTAAAATTTAGGGAATCTTTGGTCTACATGTATTCATTCATACATTCATTCATTCATTCATTCACAAATTCATTAATGCATACATACATTCATTCATGAATGCAATTCACTCATTCATGAATACATTCATTCACGCATACATACGTTCATTCTTGCGTGCTTACATACGTTCATTCAAGCAGATACGCCTGTACATTCTTTCATGCATACATACATACATACATACATACATACATTCATTCATACATATATTCATGCATGCGTACAAACATTCATGAATGAATATTTTCATGCATCACGCATTCATTCATTCACGCAAACTTGCATACTGCCGATGACACTTCTACTGTCATGGTATTAAGTTGTCGCGTCGTTGGGTTGTGACCATAAAAATTATCGTTTGCGCCCCATTAGATAGAGCCTTCGATCTTAGGTCCACGCTCTGAAGAACTTCTCCTTTAGAGAAGCTTACAGACAAGGATGTAATCCATACGTTTTTCTCGCCAGCATAGCCTCCTGGTCTGTTAGCTTTTATTATCCTACATACAATTTCCCAGCTCTGTGTGTCCATCGTAAGATAAACGCTAACGCTATGCCAACAGTTTTATTCTATGAGATCATAATTCAATTTTTATTTTACTAATAAAAGAGGTTTCCATGCCAACGGTTTAATTCAATGAAATCACAATGTGATTACTATTTTAATGATGAAAGAAGTTGCCATGCCAACAGTTTTATTCTATGAGATCATAATACAATTTTATTTTACTAATAAAAGAGGTTTCCATGCTAACAGTTTTATTCTATGAAATCACAATGTGATTATTATTTTAATGATGAATGAGGTAGCTTTACCAACAGTTTTATTCTATGATATCATAATGCAATTTTTATTTTACTAATAAAAGAGGTTGCCATGCCAACAGTTTTATTCTATGAAATCGCAATGTAATTCTCATTTTAATAATGAAAGAGGTTGCTATGCCAACAGTTTTATTCTATGATATCATAATGTAATTTTTATTTTACTAATAAAAGAGGTTGCTATGCCAACAGTTTTATTCTATGATATCATAATGTAATTATTATTTTAATAATGAAAGAGGTTGCTATGCCAACAGTTTTATTCTATAAGATCATAATGCAATAATCATATTCCGATTGTCGCGTTCACGAAACAGAGAAAACCCGTCATATATGACGATCAAATGTTCTAGTGGTCTAATAGAAATACTATTGATGAGGAAGACGACAACAGTTATAGTAGAAACGACGCTAACAATGACAACAACAACGACAAAGACGTTGACTAAAGCGACGACGACTTGAATGATGATGATGATGTACTGATGATGTATAATTGTATATGTTGTAGTCGCGTGCCGACGGTTCAATGGTCTCCTCCGAATGGCCCCGCATCGACCCAAGCCACAGTTCCTCTCCAAGGAAGCCAACAGCCAACCATTCTGGCTTACCAGGCACAACCAGGTACACAGTACACAAGGACTGAAACAACCTCAACAGACACCTGCATATCTATTTATTAATTCAGTCTGTGATGCTCGTTTTTGACTAAGACACAGTCATACCAAATCCACATCACACCGATACATTATATATAGGCCTAATTATATTATGTTGTCAGTTGATTTAGATAGCGAGTTTGTTTTTAGTGATAAACGTGTCCAAAATACGGTGGCGCAATCGCTGAAAGAAACTTAGGAAAAACTGTCCTAACGTAAGGTTGTTGTCTTCCTCGGCTTGACTGCAGACCTGTCGTGGAATTTTCCAAACAACCTGGCTCTAAAGATCCCTGGCTTAATCCTGGTCTGGGCAAAGCAGACCACGCATTTCTGTTAAACGTTGTATACAACTGCAGCCTGGCTCTTGTCAACATCACAAACAAGGCTGCTGATGCGCCTTTTGATTATCATAATGATAATGATGATGATGATGATAATGATGATGATGATGATGATGATGATGACGATGATGATGATGATGATGATGATGATGATGATGATGATGATGATGATGATGATGATGATGATGATGACGACGACGACGACGACGATGATGATGATAATAATTATTATAATAATAATAATAATAATAATAATAATAATAATAATAATAGGGCCTAATAATAATAATAACAATAATAATAATAATAATAATAATAATAATAATAATAATAATAATAATAATAATAATAATAATAATAATAATGATAATAATAATAATAATAATAATAATAATAATAATAATAATAATAATAATAATAATAATAATAATAATAATAATAATAATAATAATAATAAGACGATATATATAGCGCCTTAGCACAGCCGAGGCCGAAGAAAAGGGCGTTGTACATGAGTTACAAAAATCAATGACAGTCGTATGAAAGTTAAAAAAATAAATGTGGCTCTCGGAAAGCTTAGAGATTTACAGTAATATAGGGCCTACATTATTTAGTACATTTGCTGTGTAGTACTATCAATAGCACATCATGAGAAAGTAAGGTAATGTAAGGTAAACTAAACCGACATCAAGAACCACGTTCCTCTACCGTTGCACGTGGCTGGGCAGTGCATTGTTAGGTCTAAAATGATGACGCAGCGGCCAATCGCACTGTGACGCTGTGGTGAAAGGCAGGCTCGTGGACAAAGAACCACTGAGTAATCACACGGGTCGACCACATTGCCATTCTCATAATTGAACAAACAATTGCTAAGGCAAGGTAAGACAATAACACATTGATTGCATCGCGACAACCACTGTACGCCACCACACATGCATACATGTACAATTGTACATACATACTGTACACACATACGTTCATACATATATACATACATACATACATACACACTTACGTTATACATATACCCATACAGACATACCTATTTACATGTACTTGCTTTAGTACTCGTGTGCTTGTATACATGCACATAGATACGTACATACATACAAACATACATACACGCATACATACATGCATATATAGATCCCTACATACATATATGCATACGTACATATATGCATACCTATTGCCTTACATATTTACTTGCGTACTTATATACAGGCACACATACATACATACATACAGAAATACATACATACATACATACAACACACAGACCGGAAGGCAAGCAGAGGCATACAGTCTGTAGGTGCATACATAGCTATCTTCATATTTACATTTATATGTTGTGTGTGTATATATACATACACCAATACTTACAAATATATACAATTCATACATGCGCATATACATGGATGTGAGCTCAGATTTCGTCCAGCCTACGGGTTTACTAAATATTTACTTACATTTGAACTTGGAATAATTTTAATGTGCAAACTTTCAAACCGAGTTCTGTGTCGAAAGAACATTAATTTGCTGTTGATGTTGTTTCAAACGCAGGTTTCCAGCAGGCATAGAAGACAGGCACTTGTAAATACAAAAAGAGAAGGCTCACTCGCTACACGAATACTACTCGGCCGACGACGCTACACGATCACCACTACACAGCCATGAATTTTACCGCTTGACTGATGACTTGATGACTCGTTGCTTGTGCTGTCGTCGTCGGCGGCGGCGGTCGGTGTATACACTCACGGAACGGGCAAAACGGACAAAAAACTGATTGATCTGCTCAATGTTTCTAGTCAGACGCTGCTCGGAATCGCTTAGAACCTTCTACAGGGCGCTGTGCATCTTGTGATGTCCTTGTCGTATGTATGTATATATGTGCACCACGTAGACGAGTGAATTGATGGGTCACAAGTGAATTGATGGGTTACAGGTGAATTGATGGATCACAGGTGAATTGATGGGTCTCAGGTGATTTGATGGGTCACAAGTGAATTGATGGGTCACAGGTGAATTGATGGGTCACAAGTGAATTGATGGTCACAGTTAAATTGATGGATAACTGGTGAATTGATGGATCACAAGTGAATTGATGGGTCACCGATAGAATGGCACCTACGTTGACACGAAAACTACACTTGGGCGACAAACTCTCACTCCGTTTTCCACGGAGTTTGGCGAAATTTTGAAATTGTCTTAGCTTATTGTTACGCTGAAGCCACGAAGAAGTCGAGTCCGAGAAATTGCCGGCGTCGACCTATCTCTGCACAACGGCTGTCGCGGCGTACCCGGTGATAAGTACTTGTTTCAAAATACGGAGCTCACATGCGGTTTGATTTACGGGACTTTGTGGAATCGAGGATCTATGCTAGGGATGACATGCCGTCTATCCTTCCTGTACGAACGAGAATCAGAAATATACTGCCTAACTTTTCTGTGGCCAGTTCTGACTGAAGGAATAATGTCACGACTTAGCGCTTCGTTAAACAACGCGACCGCTGTAGAACCCAACACCATTGACAGATGAACGATCAAGCTGCAGTGAAATGAAAACTCGCTTCAAATGCTTTCCAAGTAAAAAAAACATTAAGAGGTAATGACGTCATCGTGCTGGCTTTTGAAAAGTTGATCTGATGACGTCATACAATTTAAAAAAGCATTTAGAGGTAATGACGTCATCGTGCTGGTTTTAAAAGTTGATCTGATGACGCCATGCAAATAAAAAGTAGAGAAAGAGCATCAATTAGCTGTAGATATCCGTTGTGACGTCACAAAGGAAATGTAAATAAAATGCGTTTGTAGTACGTCATCGACGATTCGCTTAAACACGACAGATATGGATACCTAACATAACACAGGCATTTTGCGCATTCAAACGGGAAGTATTGGCGAAGGATCTCAATTAATAAATTCAGTGAAACTATCAAGACCGAGGCTGCGCGGCTGTTACAGATAACTTGAAAGTATAATAAACGCCACTTGAAAACTGACATCTCCGTTTATCAACATCACAACATCTGCAACAAAGGCGTCTTTTAAATTTGCCGAAAGCAAATCAAGCATTCTCAAGTTATGCGGAAAACATAAATTAAACACCAGGAATTTAGTCAAATGTTCCCTGGTGGACTGCAAGCGATTTGGTTATCTCTGCTTGCAACATCTGAGGCGACTGCACACAATTCACATAAACTTAGCCCCCATAATCTCACTTTTTGTGGCCACTAACCAGCATCATGGCACTGGATATTGACGATTACCGGCGAATAAACTGGCTTCTGTGAATCTACTTGGAGGCGAGAAATTACGAGAATCTACTTGGAGGCGAGAAATTACGAGATTTCACATCTATTCTACTTGAGGTTCCCTGGAGATATATTTCTCATACGACACACGGATGGCGTCGTTCATAAATTTATTCGGGGAAGCTCAAAATGGCGGCTCTTGCAGAAACGTCCGATAATCATGAATTTTGTATGGCCTGCTGTTGGCGTGTAGGACCAAGTCGATGACCACAGCTTTCGGTCGGTTTATAGTAGAAAATTATTGTTTGTGATGATAAATACTGTCGTTAAAAAGATGTAGAATTAATCATTGAACACAATAATTCATCTGCATCGACGTGACTTAGCTGTTTACAGCATGTGTTTGCGTAGACCAGTGCTATTTGGGCTAAAAGGATTTGGTTTGGAAATTGGAATAGGCCTTTAAGATTAAGAGCCTTGACAGCCGACGTCTTGTCTAAGCCATTTGTAGCCTATAAGGGTGTTTGTACGGTCTTTGCAAGCCTGGGTAAAGGAGGAGGGCGACACTGATCATCTTTGTTATGAGACAGCGTCGTTAAACAGCAACTACACACTTTGCTACCGCTAGAAAGTTAGAAATGGTAACATCGAGCATTTGTTCTGGTGTGTAAGCGATGCACAGAAATTGCCTTCTTTCAGTAATAAGTAGCCTATCACAGCGATTTGCAAAATTCTACAAGAATCTGGTTAGAATGTGGAATCGTACATAGCTTTAATAATAACACAATATAGGCCAACTATGATTAGTAACTTAATAAACATTTAGCATTTCTCGCGCATCTGGATTGTGATTCTGAAACACTGTTAGACTGAAAATCGCTGAAAGAAACACAATTCAGAAAACATTCTCAGTCATACATTATTAGTCATACATCATTACTAGTCACACATTATTAGATCTGTTACTCTTAGACAATCATGTTTCAGCGCATATAAGAAGTTTCCTAAGACAATACGTAAACACAGGTGTATATGTCCATCTACGTAAGCCTCTGACAGACTGACACGCGTAATTGCTAAACGTATTGCATGATCTCATGAACGGGAGAGGGAGAGAGAGTCCTCGTAGTCTACTAAAACGCTCTAGAAATTTGGAAATGACATCGTCAGTGAGAATACGCAAGTACGTAGAGTCACAGTTCTCGATGTCTTCTATAGTTGGCAGTTGTTTAAACAAATGTTGTTGATGTTTGTTATTGGTGAGATTGTGGCCTAGAGCATTTTGTTACGCACCTAACCTAAAGACATCGTTTTTTGTATTTGAGGTGTACAGTGCGAAAACGATAGAAGCGTGGTTGGTATATGCAGGCTGACTAAACTTGTAAAGAAAGTCATTGTTATTAGCTATGTTTAGTGCCGAATTTGAATGATGGATTGTTAATGTAGTTGTTATAGGCTAACTGTACATGTAAAACACGCCACTGTATTGTCTAATGTTATCGGATTCTGAAAATGAATTATAAAATGTCAATGTTCATGGCAATGTAGCTGTATAGAATAAAAAGTAGTAACTCAGACCTTTGTCGCATTCTGATTTTCACAATAAGTTTAATCTAACGAGGAATTATACGTCGGTCGATGGTGTCTGAAGCCAATCCAGACACTAGGTGTCTTCGGGTGAACTCTCTTCCGCGTGCGTTCTATCATGGTGCATTTTAATGAACACCGAACTTCAGAAAGTATCCTATGGTGTTCCCGCTCATGCATCATTCTGTAATCATTAGGTCTTTGACGATTCCTTAGATTCCAACGTAGCACCACGCAACCTCCCCTCTTCGAAATTGAGTTGCTTTAGTGTCAATGAATAAGCTAGTCTTCCTGATGCAACTTCTATGTGGCCTTAAGAAAATGGAGGTTTACATTTGCTTTCAATGTGGTCCTGATTTAATGTAAGCCGTTAAGAGATTGGCTTTGTGTAGAAACTTGACACTCGGATAGGCTATTTGAGGCCAATGTTGACCGGGCGAGCTACTTCTAGGGTGCTTTCGCATTCTACATCCAGAATACAATCACCTTGCAATAGAGAAAGACTTCAATCACAATCTACTTCCAGGACACAGTTCTCTTGGAGACGAAACAGTTTTCATCTCGATGGTGACAAGAACCTGCATTATTTCAACCTCATCGTGTCTGCAGTGCTGTCATTGTAAGCCTAGCATAGTTCGAGAATTCGCATTTTACGAATTTTAATATTTCACGAATTTTAACGAATTTTAAAACTGGCAACGAATTTTATTATTTGTTTACTGTTCAACTTGTTATGCAAGCAAATGTCAATGTCATAGACAATCAATCAATCAGCCGTAAAAGATAGCTAACTAGCAACAAACAGTACTGATATTCAGTTACTGTTCTACTCGGAGTCTTGAACTTCGAATTCTATCATAGTTGGGGCGTGTGACTGTGAGTGTCAGTCAGCAGAACGAAAAACCACCAGTGCCCCAGCTCCAGTTTGACCAGTTAGTCACTGACACAGCTGGCAACCAAACATGGTTAAGGGTTGGCAACATTCACTGAACTGTGTCTTCTTCTTTATCGTCCTCTGATTCTGAGTCAGGAGCAGCCCACTGCTCTCACTCGACTATGGTTTCCGTATTTCCGCCAGGCAAATGCTCCCGAATTCGGGCAGAACAACCAACAAATCCCTTTTCACAAAAAGAACACTGTATTTACGAACTATCCTTTTCCTCCAAAATCACTACATATTTCCACTCTGGTCCATGTTCTTTCATCTTTGAGAAATTAGGTTTTAACTAAATTAACTCGTTACGTAATAAACTTTATATTGAAAATTACATTAAATTCTAAGCAGAAGCTTGACACAACAAATCATGACGTCATCACATTTGTTGTTGCTGCTTACGTTGCCTTATGCAAAACGCCACTGTCAATGTGAAAAAGGCCCAACAATGGCCTAACGAATTTTTACGAATATCAAAATAGGTTAAAAATTCACGAATTTTTTCGAATTTTGAAACCAAAAGTCACGATTTCTCGAAATATGAAATCTAGTATTTCCAGTTTTGCTTTCTTCCACCTGCTGAAAATATCCTGTGCAGATTTCAACAGAATATTCCTTTTCTGGCTTAGTGTAGCCTACAGACTCCAGTGAATGGGTCGTTATTTCTGAAGACGTTCAGTATCCACTCGATCCATTGGTAACCGTCTTTCGATTTCTACCATGCAACCAGTATGTCTTCATTTCACCTTTGCCCTGTAAGAAAACAATACTTCGCAACAATGTAATGTAAAAGTGAACCTCCAAAATTTCTCAGTATCAGACAAAAGATGCACCTGTTAGATCAGTTTATGTCAAATCAAGTTTGAAAGAGCAGATCGTTCGATCAATTTTGCTGTCAGGTCAGAACCCAGAAATTCAACGCAAATAGTCAGTTTCTTTCTAAGTTGAATATAGCGTTTCAGCAGTTACCTGTTTGCATTAGCATTCTCATCAAAGTCTGACATTTTTTATTTCACAAAATATACCTTTCCCTCCTTTTCACCACTTACATGACATGTGCAATTATATAGCGCATCACATTGATGTTGCTCCATTGTCCCATTTGCGTATTACTTTTAGATGCGAAACTGTGTCCGAATCTATTTTGTGACTTACTAAACAACCGTAGGCCCCTACTTTAAAGCTTACAAATGTACGACAGTGGGAACCTCCTACTTTATGGTCCAATTGTCGCATTGATGAAATTTCGAATTGCTCCACCTTTACGAACATTTGAGGAAAGTGTAATTTCGGTTGTTTCAGCGAAGATATCGACTCACCAAAAACCCATCGGATTAGACTATAAAACTAGTAGGAAACATTGGTGCAGTTATTCTTAGTGGCTTGGTGGATGCGCAAGGCAACAATAAACATTTTTTAAACTACATTGGTCTCAGTTCCTCCACCGCCACTCACCCTCCGCCATCTGCCTCAGGCCCCGATATTTATCACCCACAGACTTTCCCACTACTTTCCACCTCCAAGAATTCCTACCATAATCCATCCGATCCTCCGTCTTCCAAGCTATCGCGTCCTTAACGAAACCCGCCTTAGCAGCTGCTCTGTCTCCTCTTTCTAGTCTTTCTTGCAACCGAACTCGGATCTCTACTGGACATGATCTCTGATCTCTGATACGACGCAGCTTTAATGAATAAGTTGGTGCCCTCCGCTTAGCTCTAGAGTAGCAGTTTAGAAATTTTGAGTATACGATTACGATTATTTAACCCATCCCTCTAAACGGTAATCCAACTATCCATCCATCCAACCATCCCACTATTTCATTTATTGTTCCGAAAACAAAGCCAAGCGTTATGTTGTACAGTGTATAGATATGTCAAAATACAAAAGACAGACCCAGAAGGGACCGAAGTCCCATCAGTTAGAGTCACCTTTTGACAACAAACTGGTTTTAAATTACGATTGGTTAACACAATACCCTTACAACACTTTAACACAGCAGATTAAAAAGAACCATTGTTCTTCCCAACTCTTCCATTGTTTATTCATCCATCTGTCATCCATCCATCCATCCATCCATCCATCCATCCATCATTTCTTAGAATGATGCCAGGCTGCTACTCAGGACGTATTCGACCGTTTTCAAAAAGGTGTTTGAAAGGTGTTCACCGGCGGAAGTCCAATCGGATTTCTAAACACAAAGCGCCTTCTCAGCAGATCAGTCAATCAATCAATCAATCAATCAATCAATCAATCAATCAATCAATCAATCAATCAATCAATCAATCGTTTATTGATATTTCAAATGAGCACCAGGTATGAGCTGACAAACGTATGCATTTAACTGTTCGCATACCTTGATGTTCTGTATGCCTCTATCTTCTATGTCGAATTCGTCGTTAACCGCAAGAAAGTTTCTTGTGGCTTCACTGATGTGTATCTTACCAGCTGGAAAGCAAAGAAAAGCGACAGCATGTCAGAAAATAACTTTTAAGGCTCCACAAGGAGCTATATAAACAAAGAGTTGCATTACATATTACAAAATATTACTTAAATATAACGTTTAGGTGACATCCATCCATCAAGCGATCTATTCTTCCATTCATTAAATTCATCCATCCAACAATTCATTCGCCTATCCATTTATCAGTCAAGCCATCGATCCATTATACACTTATGTAGACTATTCCACAATTCACTTTAAACTCTACAGTCTACATGCCCTGTTTCATCGAAAACCAGGTGGTCTCGGGTATAATATTTCACAACATCATCCGGTAGAGAAAGCAGTGGACATCCAAATAAACACATTGACATAAATAATTAATAATAAAGAGGCACATTGACAAATAATAAGTAATAAACAAACACATTGACATAAATGATTAATAATAAACAAACACATTGACATAAATAATTAATAATAAAGAGACACATTGACATAAATAATAAGTAATAAACAAACACACTGACATAAATAATTAATAATAAAGAGACACATTGACATAAATAATAAGTAATAAACAAACACACTGACATGAATAATTATTAATAAACAAACACATTGACATAAATAATAAACAATAAACAAACACATTGACATAAATGATTAATAATAAACACTTTGACATAAATAATTAATTATAAAGAGACACATTGACATAAAAGATAAGTAATAAACAAACACACTGACATGAACAATTAATAATAAACAAACACATTGACATTGATAATTAATAATAAGCAAACATATTGACATAAATAATAAACAATAAACAAACATGTTGACATAAATGATTAATAGTAAACAAACACACTGACATAAATAATTAATAATAAACAGACACATTGACATAAATAATAAATAATAAACAGACACATTGACATAAATAATAAATACTAAACAGACACATTGACATAAATAATAAATAATAAACAGACACATTAACATAAATAATTAATAATAAACAAACACATTGACATAAGTAAGTAGCACACTGACCGACACCGACATCACATCGGATGTCAGTCACATCACATCACGAAATTACATCACAATACAATATGTAATGATCTGTAACGGTTACGAAATAGTGCTTGGTCTTTCTGAATGTTCAGTATACGTCAGCTGACTTAATTCCCTGGGAAACACACGCTCTACCTGTAGTCGCCTGTATTTTGTTCGTAAAATTTCATGTTAGAAGTCGAATTGTATATCAGTTTATGAGCGTTGCACAGCTTATGCATATAAAGCGCCATTGGGATATCTGCCTGCCATTCCCTTAATGAAATATCATACCCGTTTTTAGTAACAGTATTCCTATATTTATGTTTAATTGGCTACATTACGATAGCATAAAACTAAGTATGCTGTCTACAGCAACCTAGATGTTCTTTTGCCGTGACAAGAAAGTAAAAGAGCGAATATGAAACACTTGAAAATCTTTGACAACCTAACACGGAACAGAAATTAATGATGAGAACCAGCTCCATTGTAGATGATGAAACCGCGATTCACTGCTTGACAGTCACGCATCGCGCGTGACCAGGAACTGAAAACAGATCTCTTAAAAGCCTACTCCTGCTTAGAGTTCGGTGACTTTTATGGCTTCGACTCCGAATTATGGCTTTATGTTTCTGAAAAACGGAAACAATTATTCAAAGCTAATGCTCTACATATCTCTTTCTCTGTCTGTTTGTTAGTCTGCCTACGAACGAGTTTCCCAAAGTCTAAAGTAGACGTCCTTAAGGTTAACAATAACAATACAATACAGTACAATAGCCTACACTAGAACATCGAACAAATACGAAACTGAGGACAAATCATGGCGAATCGGCATGCTCTGACCTTTATAGGCGCCGACTTTTACTTTTGTCTCTGGGTGCCAGTCAGGGGCGGATCCAGAAGGTTTATCAAAGTTTTACAGGACCAACGAAACTTTTTTTTAGGAAATCATCTCCGAAAAAAAACTGATGACCTTTTTTGTATTTTTACTCATCCGGAAAAATTCCACATTATTTGGTCATTTCACATCGTCTACTACGTGTTTACACATAAAATGGGGGGCCACGTACCCTAAAATTTGACGACGTTTTTAGGAATTCATCCTCAGAAAAAATTTAACGACCTTTTTTAGGATTACCCCAAAAATTGAATTTAAGGTCCGCATTCTTCTGGGGGCCAGGCCCCCACTGAACTTTTTCTCTGGATGCATTGGCACCCAAGGCCCCCAAGAAGTCGGCGCCTATGCTGACCTTGACTGTTCGTTTCCATTCTGCTGGCTGTGTTGACCGTGTCTCCGAAAAGACAATACCTTGGCATCTTCAGTCCCACGACTCCAGCCACAACTGATCCTACACAAACAACACACTGAAAATAATTCATTTCTATGGTGTAACTTCTATAATGCCGGCTTTTTACGTTCAGTATTTACTTGTGACAATTTCGTACAAGAGCATCTGCAGGCGAATTTCAGGAACAACGTTCAAGAAGATGACGTTTTAAATTAGTAACTAGTATTAGCAGACATTGTTTATTTGGTGTACACAGTCAGGGCCGCCGACAGAAATTCCGGGCCCCTAGGCAGAGCAGTCGCGGCCCCCTAGGCAGAACAGTCACGGGCCTCTAAATTATCTTTAGGCTTTATATAAATATAATATCGTTACGGTCGTACGAAAAAAAACACAAATTGAAACAATAAAAGCGCGTATACGACCTACAATATTATATTTATATATACAACTATGATTTTATTCAGATGCTTGAAGCTTAAACTGATTGTAGTTAAGCGTCAGATAATATATTTAAAAAGGCATAAATCATAAACTTTGTATAATTGATTATAATATTTTTCATACGTTGATTGCGGGCCTGGCCCGGGCCCCTACAAAGTCGCCGGGCCCCTGGGCATTTGCCCCCCTTACCCCCCTCTCGGCGGGCCTGTACACAATTATGTCTTTAATTTGATCAACGAAGATATTGCTTTGTAGAAATCTGGATGCCTAAATACAGTCATACTCGTATATTTATTCCTGAATACTTACTTTTTGTCAGACCGATGAAAACTGCATCATTACATTTATATTGATTCTGTCACCAGCTGTGATATGAGACGTTGTCATGTTTTCTTTCTGATCTATGGTTTCAATAAATGATTTTGTCATTGTCATGCCCTCCGTGCCCACCTTCACGTGGTGCGGACTGTTGGTACCCTTCCAAAGGAAGGGGAACTGTTGGTACCCTTCCAAAGGAAGGGGAACGAACGGGCTCGGCAGGCAAAACCAGGGGAAGGCAATGGCAAACCACCCCTGTTAATATGCCAAGAAAATCGTCATGAGACACACCAAACCACGCCGATGGTCGCTGATGGTGGGACTCCCAGGCCGAAGCGCGACTCAAGGGCTACTGGGGAAGTAGCAAGACGGCAAAGGAGACTGTGTATCATGACGATCGCTAGGGCTCCTAGAGCCGACAGCACAAGAAGAAAGACATTGTCATTGTCATATTATACATTTTGCCTAGGTTTTTCCAGAAGCTGTCTCATGGAGGCGATGGTTTGGCAAAACCAGTGGAGCAGGATCAGAGGCAGCTCAATAGTTTCGCCAATCCATGACCTCCATGCAACACTCGGAGGTCTCGCGAAATGGTAACGTTATCTTATTCGACGATCCGTTCCGATACGAGTATATCCACTATGCACCTGAATATTTCTGCGTGATCTATGCAGTATACCACGTCATTCCGTTGATCACGTTCTCATCTGATGTCAGAAATTTTGAAAGCAGCTGATTTCAATGCTAGAAGTTTTGCAAGTCAGACTCGAATCAAAATCAATTCCTTTGTTAAGAAAATTCAAAAATGTATACCTGGTACAAGGAAATATCTTCACTTTGTCACAGATTCAGAATCAAATAATGCTAAATCACACCATCACAACTGAGGGGTTGGAAACGACCCCATGGGATGTGCAATGAAGACTTAACTGTTGGGGTCCAAAGAAAGACTAGGGTTTGAACCCCCAACCCAGACAATTCTCACTCTGATTGAAAATAAGCTTTCAAGAAACGAGAAAGTGCACATGACTTCTGCCTCCAGCAGTAAGCCTATTTATGTAGCATATATCATTAGAATTTCGCGAGCGAGGTGCTGACGTTCATGAATACAACAGTAAAAAAAATCGAGATGTACAGCAATGACACTAACTATAAATAGTCAGTTGCAATGTCAGACTCCACTGAAGTTTGAAAAGAGTTTCTTAGTTAGTAGATGCAACCGTTTTCGGCTACCTATCGAACACGAATAATCTTCCGATCACGCTTTAGACCACTACTCAAAACGATGGCATGACTCTAATCCAACCAAGCGGATAACAACAGTGTTCGACTCTGGACTTTTATTTTAATTGTCGTTGATAGTTTCGAGATGTAGAGAATATTTTGCCAAAGACTAAAAACCATTTTTGCCATTGAAATATGGGTTTAATTAACTAACACACCTAAAGACTAAGTCTTAATTCGCAAAACAAAATGGGAAAGGCGACGACTCTAAATCCGATCGATAAGCATCTTCGGGGTATCAAAACATATATCAATTATTTATGAATGTGTGTGAATGTATGTATATATATACATATATATATACATTCACAAACTCACATTCATAAATAAATATACATACATAATCACATACATAAATATGTACCAAAACACTTACACATAGACACGTCACGTGCTTACATACGTATCTTACCTGAATGCATTCCGACGCGCAGTTGGAGTCGTTCTTGCGGCAGATGTCGGATGATGAATTGGTCAACGTAGACATGTAGTTCCAGGGCGAGACAGGCCACCTGGAAGGCGTGGTCTTCAATTAAAACTGGTAGACCACCGACGACCATATACGCATCACCTATCGTCTCCACTTTGTACACCTCGTATCGGTCTATACACGCGTCAAAACAACTGAAGGCACAATACATTGCTCATTAAGTCATAATAATTAATTACATCAACAACAACAACAACAACAACAACAACAACAACAACAACAACACCTACAAACAGTAACAGCAGCACAATCACTAACAACAACAATGATAATAGTACACAAAGTAATAGGTTAGTGCAATCAGTTAATGTTTTGTAATTTTCTGGTAATGATGATTAACAATGGCCATTATTTAACAAATCATCCATAATTTTTAATCCTCAGGGACGATATAATCAGGATTTATTATAGCATACATTAGAACCATATTAGCAATATATCTACGTACATTAGATTTATGGATATAACTGTTATTCTTACTGTCGTTGTTAACCATCACCGTTTTTATTTCAGTCGTAATTGTAAACCCCAAATTTTTAAAGCGCCACTCGAAAGCTAAAGGGCAGGGCAGCAGATTATTCACGAGCGCTTCAAGGTTAAATGATGAACCGTAGACGAATTTAATGCCGACAATCTTTCCTAATGGCTGCACGAACTAGCACCAATTAAGAGGAATGCAGATCCTTTAATCTGTTGCTTTTAGTTCATTAATGAAAAACGATGTTAATGCTACCTACTTTTCCTCTTCCTGTTCTGACATGTTGTGAGAGAGTACTAGCCATACAGATGTCTAACCTACTGACTGACTGAATGAATGAATGAATGGCTAACTGACTGACTAACTGACTTACTCACTGAATGGTTTTCTGACTGAATGGCTGACTGACTAACTGACAGGACTGACAGTCTTACTGACTGAATGGTTGACTGACTGACTAACTCACAGGACTGACAGACTTATTGACTGAATTCGTTTCTGACTGGATGGTTGACTGACTGACTGACTGACTGACTGACTGACTGACTGACTGACTGACTGACTGACTGACTGACTGACTGACTGACTGACTGACTGACTGACTGACTGACTGACTGACTGACTGACTCCCTGACTCCCTGACTGACTGACTCCCTGACTGACTGACTGACTGACTAGCACGATTGAGGCCATGACAATCAGAACGCGCTGATTAACTAAGTACGTAATCAGTAACGATGGAACGATCGATCGATCGAAAGAACCCATAAATACATGACCCGATGAACTGACTGAACGCACCTGTAAAGGTCGTTGAGCATTTGGACGATGCTCATCGGTGTGCTTCGAGACGAAATCTCCGTGAATCCAACGATGTCACTGAAGTAGATCGTGACGCAGTCATAGTACTCGGCCTTGACCTCGTTCCTCATTTTCAGCTGGTCGGCTACGATCTTCGGTAACATCTGGTAAAGTAGCTCATCTGCTCTCCGCCTCTCCATCGCCAGCTGAGTCGACTTGAGCT
Organism: Allolobophora icterica; assembly: GCA_963556255.1. NCBI lineage: Eukaryota > Metazoa > Annelida > Clitellata > Crassiclitellata > Lumbricidae > Allolobophora > Allolobophora icterica. Next base: position 34,812,455 of record OY744615.1, read on the forward strand.
GGATGCTCTTGGCATATGTAGCCATCTTGGTCAGCATCCGATGAAGTTGTGTGCCGTACCAGAGACTGAGACAGAGACAAGTGATGATTACAAGACAGACGGCCAGTGAATACCCGGTCAGCTGGCGGACAGCCTCGTCGACGTAGTCCCTGATCATCGTTCGCGTTTTCTGGATGACCTTTTTTCGAATCGAAGTGATCAAGTCCATATAGGAACTCATCGACAGGTACCACTGGCTGCTTTTCAGGAAGAAAAGGTCAGACGAGTTCGCGCACAGGTCACGACCCCGGCTCATTTCTCCAATCAGGTCTTTCTGTAGGGTTATGTTGCGTTGGAGCAACGATCCCTCGTAAAGACCGGTGTAGGCCTGGTTGGCGTCATTGTCCTGGGCAAGGGCGAGGCCGATGTAGGCTGTGGCACTCCCTTCCATTTTCATGAACCAGGCGTAGTGGATCGGAGTAACGGTGCATGTACTAAAGAAGGCCAGACCGAGAGCGCGCTGGATTCCGATCGAGTCTGACGCTTGGAGAAGGACCTTAGACGTGGTAAGGATTGGCCAGAGCCGACTGCCTTCCGGGACAACCACGAGGGTCTGAGACCAGTGGATCAGGGCGTTCGTCATTCCCGTATATGAATGGATGATCTCATCGAACTCTTCCAACTCCATGTTGTCCACCTTTGCTCTGTAAGAGAGAAGATAGGCCATGAAGGCAACCTTCGAGGTCAGATTCGTACCGTTCAGGGTCATAATTTCTGGCCAGAGATTAACTGCTTCAAGAGCAACATATGTGGCTGTGCGGGCTTCAACCAGGCGCTGGAATACGTCGACGTTTGTCTTACCGAAGCTGACCATCCACACGGAAGTAACTCGCTCCAGCTGAAGATCAAAGATGACCGTGTCAACCCGGAAGTACTCGTACAGAACGCCAGCCGCAGACTCGGCGTTGCTGCGGTTAGTCAGCGCTGAGTTGAATGCCACTCCTGAGAGAGCAATGACGGCACTGATTGGAACCACAAGGACCATCATCATCTTGAACATCAGAACCGCTTTGTTCGTTTTCTTTTCCATCAGCAACTGATCTACGACCTGCAACTCGTTCTGTGCACTTAACTTGCAACTCGACTGCCCTTCTTGAGGGTCTGAGTCACCTGGACCAACCTCTGGGGAGACTACTGTCTTCTTTCGCAGGGTGATACATCGCGACATGACGAGGGCTGAGATTTCACGAGCACGCAGCATCGCGGAAGCTACCTTCTCTATGCGTATGCAGGACACAGAACCTAAATTATAAACTCCTTATTAGAGCTGATTTGGTAAATGGGTTGGAGCTCAAGGTGTGGAAACACGAGCCTACAAATAAGAATTGAGTAGCGCCATTTTATACACGTTTGGCTGATGCTCATAACCTAACGTGGAACGTTTCTAACAACAGTTTTGAGCACCGCAATTGCGCTCAAAGCTGTGGAATGTGAGCCAACGGATGCCGTCATACTACTTCGAAATGGCTGTAGATCAGTTCAGAAGTTGGACATCAAAATAATTCATGTTCTCCGTGATCACTCAAGACTTGCGAAAATCAGTTCATTCAAACTAATTCCTTCCTGCTCGATTACCCTCGCGTGAAGTTGCAGAACATGTCAAAGACAGTCTTTCGAACCGCCCATCTGTAGACAATAGTTGACACGAGTCTTTCAAGTTAATCATAGACATGCAAGATGCGAATGACAAAGGAGCGCAAATCGAAGAACTGGCGATAATCTGCCTTCCATCGGAACTTTTTGACGACTGCGCGCTGAGCCTGACTGACATGTCCACGCGCGTATTCAGGGAGAATAAAAGCCGGTAAAATCCAACACGCGCGCACCAAATGAACTTCCGCATTTGCCTAACATCTATCGTTTCGACGTAGGGCTTAAATAAGTCGCTTCAGGTAAAACCTCTCTAAGCCGCACCAAGAATAAGCCGCTTCAAGTAATCCACTCTTCTGAAAATAAACCAGTTGATTGAATTAGGAAAAAAATAATCCGATAATGTATGACATGCGTTTATGTATGTATCATGTATGTATGCATGCATGTCTGTGTGCATATACGCATGTATATCAATCAATCAATCAATATCAATCAATCAATCAATCAATCAATCAATCAATCAATATATATATATCTTTATTGCTTTCCATGACAATCAGTTAACAAATCGTTTGAATCTATGCGATTTAAGGCGAAATACATCATTTTTTAAGTACCAATAATCAGACGGTAGATTATACACTTAGTTAAGTAACAATGTTTCCGATTCTGATAATTAGGAATGTTAAGTTAACAATGAGCATTTAAGAATTTGTAATTGTCACCGAAGGCAATGGGCGACCCTAAAGGGACAGAGTCCCGCTAGGCAGGGCTACCCGACTAGGTAAATTTCCCATTATATTTGATGGCAGATAATTAGTTTCTCCCTAGAGTTCACGGAGTGCCTATTAAGTAACATTATGATCTCTGTAGAGGGAGATCAAAGCAAGTATAGCCTTAACTAAACTTAACTAACAAAGATAAGAAATAATGTGGTAGCAAGTATAGCCTTAACTAACCTTAACTAACCAAGATAAGAAATAATGTGGGTAGCTCACGGTCTAGGCTCCAGAGTGGCGGTGAAAACTCCAAACTTATGTGTGAATGTATTATGAGGCCAATTCTGTGTTTACAAGTAACAGTCGAAGGCGTTTTTTGAAAGTGTACCTATTTTTTACTAATCTGATTTCTAATGGAATAGAACTCCAGATTTGCGGTCCAGTTACTTTAATACTGAATTGTCTTAGGTTGGTTCTTGCTTTAACAGGTCGATATAAGGTAGCACCTCTTGTGTTGTGCTCGTGTATAGTTGAGGCAAGAGTAAAATATCCCATAAAGGATGCTGGTAATAAATTATGTTCGTATGAGTAGAGGAAGTCTCCTATTTGAAGAGTTTTTATTTGCTTTAGGTTCAAGAGATTTAATTCTCTAAAAATAGGTTCGGAGTGGTCATATCTTCGAGCTCCAACAATCATTCTTATGGCTTTTTTTGCAGGGTAACTAATTTTTGAAGACGAGAATCGTAGTTAGAGGCCCAAATAAGGTTGCAGTAACTCAAGTAAGGTTCGATTAAGGAGCGGTATAGGCTCAGTCTAATTTCTTTGGGGAGTAATTGTGCACCTCTAGAGATTATGCCAATGTTTTTTGCAACTTTTAAGGATATGTAATTAATATGTGTTTTCCAGGTAAGGTGCTGGTCAACAAATACCCCAAGGAATTTAGTAGAATCAGCTTTAGAAATAGGGACACCATCAAGGGATATTATATCAATCAATATATATTTATTGACATCAATAACAGCATTTAACCAATAACATACAACGTTCAGCATAATTACATGCAGGCAGATCACAATTTAAAGGATGTAAACAACTTGCATCATTTGAGATAATGGCAATAAGCTTTCTGGATACATAGTACTGCCATCAACAGCAATGGGTACCCCCAAAGGATGAGAGTCCCACTAAGATGGGGATACCGCATGCACATGTATCTAGTCAGTTTGATGCAATAGGGCTAGAGATCATCCTCCTATTCGTTAAAGTAGCAAAGAATTTACCAACGCAAATAGAGGAGATTGTTTAGATAGTTTTAAAACTTAATTATCCTTAACTACAGCTCCCGTCTCCAGTGTGACGTCCGCTAACAAGAGTTACTTCAAGGCAATCACGATAGATAAAGCATCCTATGATGCTGTATCGGTGGATACAAGAAAATTACGTAACCTTTTTTTGAACTCGTATTTATTATTTGATGATTTGATTTCCATTGGCAATGCGTTCCATACTGATGGACCGGTAACTTTTAGTGAAAACAGTCTGGTATTGGTGCGCGCTTTGATTGGCCGATATAAAGAAGCGCTTCTAGTTAAATGATCGTGTATCGTGGAGGTAAGCGTGAAGTACCCAGCAAATGTAATCGGTAAAAGGTTTTGTACATACATATAAAATAATACACCAATTTGGAGGATCCGAATCTGCTTTAGTTCAAGTATCTTGAGTTCCTTAAATATTGGCAGTGAGTGACATGTTGATGGTGCCCCCATAATCATTCTTATCGCTTTCTTTTGAAGTACACATAACTTATGGAGGCGGGAGTCATAATTTGAAGCCCACACGAGATTGCAATAACTTAGGTATGGAAAAATCAAGGAGTAGTACAAGTTCAATCTGATATCCCTAGGTAGTACTCGTGCCACTCTTGAGATGATTCCGATGTTCTTGGCCACTTTTGAGGCAATGTAATTGATGTGTGCTTTCCAAGTGAGATGATTGTCAATGTAAACACCCAAGAATTTTATAGAGTCAACTTCAGCAATTGGGACTCCGTCCAAAGATATGGTTCCTACTGTCGGTTTTATTTTCCTGTGCGACTTAAAAACTATAAGATTTGTTTTATCTATGTTGAGAGTTAATTTATTAGCTATGAACCACTTATTTACTTTAGATAATTCCTTATTTATTATTTCTATAAGGGATGTCCATGAACTGTGTGTGAAAAATATGCTCGTATCATCGGCAAACAATACGAGATAGAGTGCAGATGAGACTTTGGCTAGGTCGTTTATATAAATCAAGAAGAGGAGTGGTCCCAGATTCGACCCTTGGGGAACTCCCGAAGTAATATAGCCAGAACTCGATAAAGCGCCGTTACAGCTGACTCTCTGAATTCGACCTTCCAAATAACTTCTAAACCATTTTAACTGAGTTCCTCGAATGCCGTAGTTTTCTAACTTATTTAGTAATATTTTATGATCTACCGTGTCGAACGCTTTAGCCAGATCAATGAATATACCCACAGAGTAGTCATTGGCGTCTATTGCTTGAGAGATTTTATCTTCCATCTCCAGTAAGGGCATAAACGTGGAGTGTCCTGCCTGGAATCCGTGTTGTGATGGGTGGATCAAATTTTTCTTTGATATATACGCGTTGAGCCTGGAATGCATAATCTTTTCTAAGAATTTGGCGAAGAATGGGAGTACAGAGATGGGCCTATAATTAGAAAGTTGCTGTCTATTTCCTTTCTTGAAGATTGGTACAACCTTAGCCTCTTTTAGTTGATCGGGGACAATCCCATGTGTTAAGGAACACTTTATAATTTCCGATAGGGGATGGGCAACTTGGGATATATAGGGCAATGCAATATACGGATCAATATTATCCAGCCCCTTGGTATGAGTTTTTTTATAGTGTTCCCAACACTTACTATCTCCTCCGGGGAAGTCAACAGCATGCCCATTGAGGATAGGTTAGGCTGGGGTAGGTACTGTACATGGGAGCAAGAGGAGGTAGGTAGGCTCCTTGCCAACTCCTTAGGAATATTGACAAAGTAGTCGTTGAAACAGTTGGCCATAGCTTCTGGATCATCTACTTCCTTGTCATTGACTATTAGTAGATTAATTTTTTTACAATTATCATCTGTTTGTAGCGCTGTCCTAATTAAGTTCCACGTTGATTTCAAATCCCCATGATGTTTGAGAAATTCAGACGTATAGTACAGTTTTTCAGCAGTAATCCTTATCGACTTAAACTTATTTCTATAAGCAACAAATTTAGTTTTATTCGCAGGGCTTGGATTCTTTAAATATTTAGTGTTTAGACGATTTTTCTTTTTACATGACTTTAGTAGTCCTGGGGTCATCCATGGTTTATTAGGTCTGGCATTTTTTCGTTTCAATTCCGTTTTCATTGGAAAGGCATTTTCGTAGGCCTTTGTATACTTCTTAATGAAACATTCATATGCCTTATTTGGCATACCTTGTTGGCATTGATAGTGGACCGTATTCCAATCTTCTGTAAGTAGAGCTTGCGAAAACTTTTCGAGGCCTAAAGGGGTTATAAGTCTATTTTCAAAATTTTGGCTTGCCTTGGTATAACTATTTTCATAAGAGAATTGAGCCATTATTGGCAGATGATCAGAAAGGTCGGATAAAATAATGGCTGCTGTCTGTAGTTTGGACCAGGCTGTGCAGAATATGTTGTCTATCAGAGTTTTAGAGGTAGGTGTAATCCTTGTTGGTCTAGTGATCACAGGCAGATAATGACAGGCCACCAAACTATTATAAAAATTATTAGTCTCCTTATGTTCATTTACTTTTAATAAATCAATATTATAATCACCGAGCAGGAAGATTTCTTTTGATTTAGTTTTTAGATTGTCCATCATTTGCTCAAACTCACCAAGAAACTCTTTTAAACATTGGCCTGGAGATCTATATATTACCCCAAATATTGGGGCATGCTTTTTCAAATTCAGCCTAAGAAATAAATATTCGAAGGTAGTAAATTCTTTTCCCTCGGGGCTGGGGAGGATAGGTTGGTAAGTAAGTTTATCACTGATGAAGAATCCGACTCCTCCTCCCCCTCCTTCCCCTTTTCTAGCCTTGCCCACAAATTGGTAGTTTGGTAGCCCCACAGTATCAAGTCCGCTATCATCCAACCACGTTTCAGTCACTGCAATAATTGCTGCTTGGGTTTTCTCTACAATATCTCTAATATCTTCAATTTTTCTCGCTGTGCTCCTACAGTTTATATGTAGCATCGTAAGTTTCAAATCTCCATCATAATTCCTTAATTGGTTATTTTGCACACTATCCAGCGATATATAGTTACTTGACCAGCTTTTATTATGATAATAATTGAGGTCGGGGTCAACGTTATTGTCATCCCTGGATGTACCACGTTCCTCTACTGGAGAAAAGACTTCGAGTTCGATGTTCTGAGTAAAGTAGACCCTCGAACTTATTTCGTTATCCTCGTCGTACTCTTCATTGCTGTCTAGTTCCTCTATGTTAATAATATTACTACTGCTTTTAAATTCCACCCTCGTATCTGTACGAAGCCTATCATCACCATCCTCAAAGGAGCCAGTACCGACGTCACATCTGGAGACTGCAGGGAAATCATAGGATGCCAGAACGGGTGGGTAAGTGCAGACACTCTATTTTGTAAAGAACTGCCCGCCAAACATAATATGCAGAATGTTGGGCTTCAAACATCATGCATGAAAAAGAAAAACCTAACTAGAAAACTATATATATACATTCAACAATCCACTTTAGTACTCTCTTAACTAAAAGAACAGATTGAATCGCTTAACTAAGAACAGACAGGTTAAGTCATATACAGACCGGCTGCTACCGGCTAAGATTATACATGGACACATGCTTCAACATGGCTAGAGTGTGAAACAGGAGGAATAGATTTAAATAAGAGTCTCCAATATTGCCATAATGAATTGGCCAAGCATAAACGCAGATCGAAGCCTGATATTTCGTCATTTTCGTTAATACCACACTTGTATACCTATATTTCCAAGGTGTTGAAATCCTTGAAATCATAATCATCCGTCAGTAGCTATAATTGATAGTATTTTCTAGGCTAATGTTCCTCCTAACTTAATAATACGCGTAAGGATGTTCATTATAAGCATTAGGCCTACTGTTTATCGTAACTGCATGCAAGTATCATCGTTGTTTATGTTAATAGTATACACTCAATGGCCTATCATATCCGTAGCGCTACAGTAAGAGTGCATCACAGAAGAGTAATTCCTCAACTCAATTAGCCGACTATTCCCTATAAATTATCAGATTCACAGGTTTGTCTGTACCTAGCAATCATTGCCCCAACATGGCAAAATTTTATTAACAAGGATGGGTACTTCAGTCCTGAGCACATGCCTGATCCTCCATCATCATCAGATTGCGGAACATCCTTCTCTAGGTTTCAGCAATCCTCCATGATTAAATATGAAGAATAAATAAATATATATGTGTGTATATATGTTTGTATGCATGCATGTATGTATGTATCATGTATGTATGCATATTTCGATACTGTGAATCACAGTATCTTAATTAGCCAAACTTAATACTTACGGAATCAGAGGCACCCAACTAAAATGGTTCGCCAGCTACTTTGAAATCGCTCCCAGATAGTTAGCATTAATGGCGTTCTCTCAGAACTGCGGACGATTAATTATGGTGTTCCCTCAGGGTTCCAACCTTAGACCCTTGCTGTTCCTTCTATACATTAACGACCTACCGAATGTTTCTCCATCCGTGCTCTTCATATTATTTGCAGATGACTCCAGTGTTTTTTTACTCTCATCCCTCTCTAGAAACCTTGTATCAAAAAGTTAACGCCGAATTAAAACTCATAGCTGGATGGTTCCGTGCTAATAAGCTAACGCTCAATTTAGATAAACCTAACGACATCTTCTTTAAATCGCACAGAAAGAACTCTCCTCAAGGACAATTAAAACTCAATATAGAGGGCGTAGCAATTAGGCAAGACTTAGTAGTCTCAACAACATTTCTGGGAGTCCAGATAGACCAGCATCTAACTTGGAAAGAGCACATAAAGCACATCTATAACAAAATAGCTAAGAACAATGGAATATTATCTCGCGCCTCGAATCTATTTCCACTCCACATCCGTACTATGTTATACTCATTCATTCATTCATTCTGAAAATTTATATAGCGCCCCTTCAAGATACCTGCTCAGGAGCGCTCCCAGTCCAGCCACGGCTAAAAAAGAAAAACTTAAGTGATTCATTGAACGTATTTATTTACTTTACCCTAATTTACCCCTATTTGACCTATTGCAACATAGTCTAGGCTTCGACATACAAAACCAGTCTGCAAAAAGTAGTAATACTCCAGAAACGAACAGCTCGGTGCATAGCTAAAACCCCTTATGGATCTCACGGAGCAGATATTTGTTTAACTTAAACTATCAAAAATCCTAGCAGAGAAGGTATATGCAGGTCGGAGAATTCATCTGCAGATATGATCGTGGTTTGCTGCCCCCAGTATACAAATTTTTTTCTGCCGCAATATGGATCTCCACTCGTACCAGACAAGAAATGTTAACTCCTATCGTCAACCTTACGCGCACACAAACACCCGATTTTCTCAATAAAACGCGCTGAGGCCCAAATGTGGAATGCAATTCCTCTGTCAATTCAGCAAATACCCAATCTCCGGTCATTCAAGCCTAAGCTACGTCTTTACAGGGGCGTCTATCTCCTCTACGTCATTGGAGCAACTTTCTCTTTTCCCCTCTACTCCCCTTCGTTTCCTCCCCCCCCCCAAATGGTGGCACACACACTGACAGATTTCCCCCTATTTCTTGGATGGAGGCCATTTGCTCCAAGGTTTCTATGGTGTAGACGCCCTTGCGTCTTTATATACTCGATGGACCAGATAAATTAGCTGCTTATTGAGGCTATTTAAAAAAAAATCAGATATCCAGATGTGATGTCGAGTCGTTAGTTAAGTTTTATTTTTATTTACTTCTCTAGATTGGTCAAATAATTTTGCAAGTTCAGCCGCTTCACAAAAACTTGTAACACTGCCCAGGTATCCCTAGTAGAGGGGTCAATGGCCCCTTTTGGGCCCCTTTGCAGTCAAATTGCAATGTATGTTGAGCAAGTATTGCTTGAAATCATCCAACTGTTTAATCTAGTCAATTTGGCTGCCGAATAAACGAATTTGAATGTGCGTATATGCCAGACATTATTCGTGCAAGAATGGCAACGAAAAATTCTTACACATGTGCAAATCTACAGGCAATCTAAAACACGTGTTCGCTATGGAGTGCCGACCCTGAGCGAATCATTTAGAACTAACGGATAAACAACCAGACAAATGTCAATCAATCAATCAATCAAAATTTATATAGCTCCCATTCCAGGTGTCTTAAGCAGTAGGGTAAAATAGGGTAATTTCGGCACCTTAAGCAATTTCTTCAATATTTAAAACGCTATCACATCTGTAGGACACATTGAAGTTTCCACAGTTTGCTGCAACCCTCTGCTATGAAATTACGCCTTCAAACTATGAATCGTCTTTCACAAATTCCTGTTATAGCATGCGAAGTGAAGACATTCAAAAGCCGAAATTACCCACATGGTAGGGTAATTTCGGCCACAGGGTAGGGTAATTTCGGCAGGGGTGACGAAATTAACCGACATGAAAATTACCATACATTTATGACTAAATTGAGCAGATAGGCATAAACTATGAATGTATACCCTATGGGGGGCATATACCTGCATTTGTTTACACTCTACAGTCAGAGACTGTAACACGCAATGCTATGTTTAGCTTATGTTTATTAAAAAATTCAAAAACTGTTCAAACAAACCCGAGTCATAGTAGCCTAGTGCAAATGGATGGGCGAGTGGAGGCCACTGCCATCATGCAAGAGTTCTTTTGCGCAAATCCTTATCCTAGCTAAAGTAGGTCAACAATTTAACGACCAGAAAAAATGACCAAGCAAAATGAAAACATTTATGAAGCATTTAGGCCCTACAGTGCAATAAACATGACGTTTGTGAGTTGCGACATCTAAAGTCTTCTCGCAATTACCACAGTCTGTTGTCGGTGCAAGTGGAGTTTTCGCACACCCATTTCTGGCCTCGTCTACACGAACGTCACAATGCGGAATCTTGCAAAACAGGCATGGAGTTGTGTCGACGAAACTACTAGCGCCAAACCGTTCTGTGACTCGATATAGGCTAGAGTTTGGCCTTGTCATTACATGTCTTTCACAGCTGCTGCCGCTACTGCAGAATGCACGCTTCCTCCTCTTGTTCGTCTTCTGTAGTGGACGTTCGTTGAGTTTTCTGCTTTGCAGCCTCTTCCGTCTCCAACTGTCTTTTATAGGGCAAACTTTTCAAGACTTCTGCGTGTCATAGTTGGTCGACAGCAGCGTCCACGTAAGCTCTATTCAGATAGTCCTGAAGAGTTTGGTGTGGAATTCCAAGCTGTTTAGCGACCGTTTTCTTCGGGGCGCTCTTCAACAAGCACAGCCTTTACTGCTAACCTGATGTCATTATTCGACCACTGAGTATATCGTTCACATTTAGTGCTTGGCTCAGTTATCTCACCCAATCATCCATTTTTCCTGTGCAAATACTCATGCGTTTTAACTAGGCCTATACAACGGATGCTGACAGAATTAAAAGGCTATTTAAACGTGGCCAACTGAAGTAAGACAGAATGGTAATTTCGGCACTACCCTAGAGCAAATTTCGGCACTGCCGAAATTAGAAAAGAGTTGAATGCCGAAATTACCTCATAGATAGGCATTATTCTGACCGTACATAGAAAAAATAATCGGCTGCTATACACTCTATTATCGCTCAGGGTTCTGAAGAGCAATATTTAAATGTGGAGAAAAACCATTGCATTTATTTATAGGAGCGATACTAAATTTTTAGCAACGATTTCTCTGAATCGAAATACAGTTAACAAAATGCATCAAAACGAAAATGACTCACCAATCGTGATAAAAATGCGATTCTTACAAAGTTTTATAACTTTTTCTATATTATAGCGTCCAGACCTATGACGTCACACCATACAGCTTTACTGCAGCACGATATTTTCTCGGCTACTCGGGGGTGCCGAAATTACCTCCATGCCGAAATTACCCCACTTTACCCTATGTGGTTTAGTTTGAATACTAACTAAGCGAAATATGGTTCTGTAAAGAATAAAATAGAGAATTGAGAAGCTATGTCATAGTCTGATCACATCGCTAGGTTCTTCCCCGGTTTAACGATGTATGAAATTCATAACTGCGTAATTGATCAAGTAAACTCAACCAAATCACTACGAGTTTCAATTTGTCAGCTCCTGACATGGAAAGGTCACATAGCTCGAGTTTCTGTAAAAAATCTTACAGCATTGGTGTAATCTCACGAGTTTCTTGCCAAAAGTTATACCTCTTAATCTCTATTACAGGGTTTGGCCGATGAGATCTTTTTGCCGATTTCCGATTCCAAATATGTGGTCTTCTTTTTGCCGATTCCGGATTCGATCCGATTAATCAGCAATACTTATTTTTATTTGGTTCCAAAGTACCAATTTACCTGTTAACTCTCATGGCTTAAGAAAAATGACCGACTGTCTGCCATTTTTTTATGCGTCGTCTCATAATTTTATTATTTTGCACGGATTTTCAATGATAAAAAGTACCGCAGGGGCTCGCCGAAACAAGTTACTATTTTTTTATTAATGAAACCGGAAATTGTTTTTGGTCACAAAATTACTTCGTTTGGTATTTGTATCGGTAGTTCAGGGATGCGCCGATTCAGGTCAATCGGTCTAGGGCAAAATCCTGTGAAAACCGATTTCGGATCAAGATTCGGCCAAACCCTACCCTATTATACATTAATATATTCTTAATTCTGTTACTGAAACATTGTTTGAGGTAGAATTATCTTTCTTGTATAAATCATATAGCTATCTACAAAACGAATTGCTCATACGACATATAAACTTTGCTGGAGGACTTCTACAACCCAGAACTCCTGTGATCGAAGCTTTATGAAGTTGTACTGTATTACGAAACTACAAATTAGTTTGATCATTTATTTGTTGCCATTAGTGTTTCTTAGTTGTTAGAACTGCTTCGGAAATTCACGACTGTTATGTTAGATCTTGTCTAAAATATTGTCAAGCATTTGCTCAAAGCAAGGTAGGTGCATTCTCTATTATAATTGAAATTAATTGTTGTTGGAAACTTCTTTTGTGCCGGTGTTTGATGCACAAGGCGTAATCAGGTCAATATCCAGATCAGTCCACGAGACAGAGAGGCAGCCTATGGTCGATAAGCAGTTTGAAAGAGGCAAGTTTTAAGTTGAGAATGAAATGACATAAGCGACTGAGCATATCGAGCAGCAAAGTTTATATGTCGCACAGACTCAGGGACAGAGTTCCAAAAAGTAGGTCCAGCAATCGAAAAATCTCGTTCTTGATTTAGGTATGACCAGACAAAGATACACAGAACATGGAGATGAGGGATGCCGTTGAAAAAATCAGGGACAGAGCTGTTTGGAGACGTCACGTTGAGGCCTCATCGTCGGCGCACGCCTGACGGAAGAGAGATGATGATGATGATGATGATGAGACAAAGATAATCAGATGACCTCGTTGAAAATTGATAAGTCTGGGGAATAAGAACTGATTTTAAGTATTGTGAAGTATTGTAAACTACGAGCCCCAATTCGAAACTAATTCTTTACTGAACAGGAAGCCAATGCGAAGGTTTAAGAACCGGGGTTATATATTCAAATTTTGATGCATTCGTTAGTTTTTGCTCTAAACAAAGAGCTCAAAACTCTCTGCAGCTTCAGCCTGTTTGACCTAATGATAGCAGTGAGAAGCGAGTTACAGTAATCTAGGCGACTGGAAACCAATACATTTGCCAGAGATATCCATGCAGATATGGGCACATAACACCTAATTCTGCGTATGTCACTAATGAACGTATATGATGACTTATAAATGCTGTTTACATGGCCAGTGAGAGATAATATGGTCGAATTGAAAATAACGCATAAGTTACGAGCAGCGTCTGCCAGCTCAACAATTGAGTCACTCAATTTCAATGACTTAAGCCGATCAAATTTTTGAGTTGCTGAGGAATGCCCAGTAGCAGAAATTCAGTATTTGATGGGTTAAGGAGTTTTGGCCTTGTGCACCATTTCTATTATTGTGACTGGACCACCTGTATGGAACTGTCTACCTCTTCATTCTATTCACCTACTCAATCTGTACCAGGTAAAGGCAAACCTTTAAAATCATCGGACGGAAGTAAAAACATTATTAATATCAATAATTGGCATCAGTTAAGAAATTGGCTTGTGTGAAAATTGTCTAATTATAAAAAATTGACTGGTATGGAAAACATGCAATCACGTACATGTGTTTGAATCACCTGTTCTGCCAAGACCTCGTTCGAAAATCCTCCTCATCCTCACGCCTCACTGTCAGTATTAGACCGATTGACAAAATTTTAGAAGAATCGGCTTAGCATGTAGCACGGTTGACCTACCATCACAATGATAATTACTTACAATACGCTGATGTAACCAACTTAAGAAGCAGTCGACATTCTCGCGCATCCGAACTTCTCGAACACTTCTCGAATGAAACTCACCGAGAAAAACAATTCAGGATGCATTCTCAGTTTAAGTCCATCATCATTAGGTTATTTTAGGTACCCTTGTTTCGGTGCATTTAAGTGGTTTTCCAAGACGTCACGAACAACACCGATGCATATATATATATATATATATATATATATATATATATATATATATATATATATATATATATATATATATATATATATATATATATATATATATATATATATATACTTACAGTCAACAGTCGCATCATACAAGCCTCTCACAAGTGTAGCCTACCTGCTAAAGTATTGCGAGATCTCATCAACGGGACAGAGTCCGGGTTTTTCATAGTAGACTAACACACTCTAGAGAACTGCCGTCGCCAGCAAAACTTACGCAAACACTTGGCCTCAGAAGCACGAACTGTTCTCGTAGTCTTTTAGTGCGCATTTGTTTAGACAAAATTAATGTTGTTCGTATTTCTTTATGGCGAGATTGTGGCCTATAACCTTTTGTTACGCACTGAACAGAAAAATATGTTGCAGTAACTTTTACCTAATGTATGCAATGTCAAAAGGATAGATGTATAGTTGGTGTATAAAGGCTACGTAAACTTGTAAAGAAAGTGATCGCAATTAGTTATATCTAATGCCGAATTTGAATAGTGAATTGTTAATGTAGTCATTGCAGACAAACTGTATATGTATCACAAGCATTTTGCATTGTCTATTGCTATGGCATTCTGAGAATGAATGACGAAACGTCAATGCTAATTGCAATGTAGGTATAAAATAAAAAGTAGTAAAACCGGTATCATGTATTTTGAGTTTCATAGTTACATCTGTTAGTTAATCTAGCATAAGATTATAATTATTATAAAAGATAGCATCTTAAGTCCATCTAAACACTTTAGATATCTCAGGATGAGCTATCCTCCGCTTGTCCTGATGCATGTTATGGAACACCAAACTGTTCAAAACATTCATATCCTGGTTTCATTCATGCTCAATTATCATTGTCATCACTGATTTCCAGCGAACCATGACGCAGTCTCCCCAGTTGAAACCACGGATCTTGACCTGGCAGCGAAACCACCAAACAATATGGATCTTTCGGAATCGAGTTGCTGTAGTGTCAGTGAATAAGCTAGTCTTCCTAACGCAACTTCTGTGTGGCGTTAAGAAATATGGAGATTTAGGCTACACATGCATTTAATATGGTTCTGATTTAATGTGTCGCTAATGAGGCCTATATCAGAGACTTGACACTCAACTAGGCTATTCACAGTCCATGTTGACCGGTCGGTGTGGCGCATTCTACTTCTAGAATCATCTTGCAGCACAGAAAACCTTCAATCTCCGTCTAACCTCCAAAATAACTTCTTCTTTTGATGGAAAAATTGTCATTTCGGCGGTGATCAGAGACTGTATTAAGCCAACTTTATCATAGCTACAGTACTGTCATTTTAGGCCAAATATTTCCGGTTTGCTATACTAACACCTGCTGGAAATATCCTGTGCTGATTTTAACAGAATATTCCTTTTCTGACTTAGTAGTGTACAGAATCCAGTGATGTGGTCGTTATTACTGAAGAGATTCAGTATCCACTAAGTCCATTAGCAACAGTCTTTCGATTTCTACCATGCAACCAGTACGTCTTCATTTCACCTTTGCCCTGTAAGAAAACAATACTATGCAACAGTGTCATGTTAATGTGTATCTTCGAAATTTATCAACGTCACACAAAAGCTGCGTTTGTAAAGCCAGCTTATTCACCGGCTGTATGTCAAAGGAAGTCCGCTAAGGTCGGATAATTTGAACAATTGCCTTGTCAGGGCAGAATCCGGAGGCATATATCGTGGTGCTACGGTGGAAGTGGCGCTTTAACAATTGCCAGTCTGCAATTACGTCTTCGTCAAAGTAGGCTATGTAATTTTTCTCCATAAAATCTTCATTTTTAACGCCTTGCACAAAATTTGCAGTAGCACAATACTTTTATAAGTAAATAAGTCTATTCTGTAATATAACCAGCTGCCAAACAGCACTCTGACGAACAAGTATCAGCATACATACATCAGAATAAATTAATGTTTGAATAACATTCTGACTACAAAAGTTTTCCTCATTTGATTGTCTGCTTTTGGCAGCCTCCGGTCATTGCGTCTGGGGCGCAGGCTGTAAATCGGTGACTTTACTGGGGGGAGCAATCCGTGATGGACCTGTCCCATTTCTTCGAGAACCGTCGAAAACAGACGGGTATTGGCCGGATGGCACAGCTCTTCGATCTTTGGGCCATTTCCAGGGAGGTTCCTCTGTCGGATTAGCCTATTTACAACTGCCTGGAGCCTTCCTGTTTCTTGTTTTCCAGCATATGCTGCGTCAGTAATCGAGTTGCCCATTCATATTTATGCGATGCGAGACTTAATTAGAAATTTATTTTTGATTTACCAAACTGAGCACTTTAAGCTATCCAATGGACTACAGTGGGAAACGCCTACACTATGGCCCAATGTAAGTTTCAGTTTCAGTGTAAGTGTAAGTTTCAGCAAAGAAATTGTCCGGCATTAAAACCCAGCGGATTAGACTCTACAACTACTAGGAAACATATGTACATTTATTCTTTGTGGCTCTGTGTACCCGCTCAGTACAACAGTCGCTAGTTTAAGACAGCAACTGTATGAAGCTCATCCATCAAACCAACCTTGCAACTATCCATTTATTCAACCATCCTTTTCTCTATCCATCGATTCCATTCATCCATCTGTCATCCATCAATCATTTCGTATAGTGAAGTCCTGCTGCTGAACCCAGAATGCAGCGGTTATCGATCATCTACGAATGCGTTTCATAGTTGCGTTTATTCATCGGTGGAAGACAAGGCTGATTACTAAATCACGGAATCTGCAGATATTTCAAATGAACACCAGGCTGACAAAGGTATATAGACAGTTGATGCATACCTTGATGCTCTGTAAACCTCTATCTTCTAAGTCGAATTCGCCATAAACCTCGAGAAAGTTTTTTGTGACTTCGCTGACATGTATCATTCCCGCTGGAAAATGAAGAAAAGCGTGATGCATGTCGGAGAAAGAGTTGAAAATGCTGTGCTGGTGGCTGTATAAATACTAGTTACATTACATAATATTAGAAAACATCATCTGCTCATTACGGTTTAATTGTTATCCATCCATCTCTGTCCACCATCCATTAGTTCGTCCATTCACCCATTCATCTATCCACTCACCCATTCATCCGTCCATCCACCCATCTATTCATCAGGCAATCTATGTATCCATCTACCCATTTATACCTCCATCCATCTATAACTCCAGATGCCCTCTTTCATCGCTGATATAGAAACAACATATACACGATGTATTCGTTTCATGAATAATAATAATAATAATAATAATAATAATAATAATAATAATAATAATAATAATAATAATAATAATAATAATAATAATATTTATTCTTTAATTAAGCGCCTGCAAACGCACTGCGCTGTACATGTACATGTTATGCGATAAATCTTAACTACTAACAGAACAGACAGCCTGCAATACACGGCGCAAATTGCAGCCTACAAAGCATGTCCGCCTATGGGACTCGTTCCTTGTACCTCTCGCACTCTACGCCAGACGTTATCCAATGCGCTATCGGGCCCCCCCCCAATGCATGGTGTCACACCGCACCATGCATGGTGCAGCAGAGCATGAGGGAACGAGAGATGATAAACATAATGTACTTGGTGAATTAAAATGAGAGATGCATGATGTGGAGGGAAAATGCACATACGCATTGTGGCTGCTAATGAGGCCCCTAACTTTCATAGCAACCGCTAACTTTAAAATCAGCAGCACTAGCTACGCTGACCTAAATGATGATGGTAGGTGTCGTTACAACCAGGGGCGCCGCCAGCGTGACGCACTGGACGCACGTGCGTCCACCTACCAAATCAAATCCACACAAGGATTAGGTATCGCATCAATATTTTTGACAATTTCACTTTGTACTTTGGGTTTACCGTCCAGTATGTATAAATAATATCATATGATATCATATGCATGTGTTACATTGTACTTTTATCAGTCACTCTGAGTCATTTTCAGTGTATGACTACGAGTGGCAGACAAGGGACGGGTGTGGATGGGAGGAGACGGTCGGGGTGTGCGTCCAATTTTTAAAAGCCTGGCGGCGCCCCTGGTTACAACGGAGATATTTGAGTCTATAAGGAGAAGCAAAGGGCAGCAAACAGTGGACAACGGCCAAAGCAAGCCAGCGGTCGTATGATGATCCAGGCGGCTGGCTGTTCTTTGAAAGCCGACGTTGGTATGGGTCCCCTGAGAAAAGCAGAATCTAGGATGCCTGATGTGAGTAGTTAAAAGATCTCCAAGCGCTCCTATCAGGCGAGCATTGATGTTAGATGACTCGAGGCTCGGCTGTTGGCTGAGGCAGGGAGACGTCGGAGTTGCGCCAGTCTCGTATGTGTCTCAAGTTGGTCGACGGTTGTCGCCAGAACCACGAATGGCTGTCAAGGCGACTCGATTCACTCACTTTGCCCATCCCCAGCCGAGGCCAGAACAACAACCGCCGAACACGGCCGACAAAGATGTTACATCGGAGGGATGGGCTCGCTGTAGTAGAGACGATACGCAGACAAAATGTCTTCAAAAGTCTCGAATCCCTCAACCAAACCAGCTAACAACAGCGGAACACGTACCCAGTACAAGGAAACTCCATCGTCTTCGAACAAACGAACCTAATTCTGCTAATGACTAAATAATCCGATAAAGAAACAGCGGCGTAAAAAAAACGATGACCGACTTTGCCGATGACGTAGCAGGAGATAACATGCACACTCATAGAAACATACTGGCATACATGATTAGCACACTTATCTACAAAGCAGCCAATACCATATCACATCACGACATTGCATTACAGTAATAGGCCTGTATGTCACGATATAGTTGAGATAAGAAATAATGCATGATCTCTCTGAATATTCAGTAAGCCATCTGACTTAATCTCTTGGGAAGCATAAGCTGAACCTATAATCGCCTGTGTTTTGTTCGTAAAATTTCATGTAGGCTATAGGCCTAATATCATTAGCACTGTTCATCTTATGTACTTAACGCGCCTTTAGTCTACCAGTCTGCCTACGCCTTAGTAAGGTATCATACACGTTTTATTAACTGTAAACACGCAATTATGTTTACTTGACCATATCACGATTAGATATAACTCAGTATACTGTTTAGAGCAACCGACAGGTTTTGATGTCATGATGTCATGATTAGCGAATGAGAAATCGAGTACGAAACACTCGAAAATCTTAGAGAAGATACTAACGCGGAAGGGAAATTAACCACGACAAACACAGAATTATCCTAAATAACGAAATATCTCATCAGTTATTTGTTTGAATAAACAGGTAAATGTGTTTATCGGCATAATGGGTGCGTTTCTTCGGGTTACGAAATGCATTAATACAGAACTATAAAGAAGAATGCCGAACAACATGCAACTGAGGACAAATATTCGCTGACCTTGACTTGTCGTTTCCATTCTGCTGGCTGTGTTGACCGTATCTCCAAAGAGACAGTACCTTGGCATCTTCAGCCCTACAACTCCAGCCACGACTGACCCTGTACAAACACCACAATGACCACACAGTTTACTTCCATCTTGTAACTTCCACAATAAGACTATTTGTGTCCGAAAACACCGAACCTAATAATTCTGCTGATGACTAAAATTATCCGATAAAGAAACAGCGTCTTGTAACGTGACGTCGCACGCCGCTCTGAGTACCATTCACTCTAATCGTCTGATTTTGTTTACAGTTATGACCCTTCGATCTCAGTTCCTCGGACTTTCCTCTCCATACAGAAGTCTCTTCACTTCAAGATTTCCCAGTCAGGTCAATTCTATCAAAAGGAATCCGTCTCCTCTGCCTCATTCTCCTGCAACCGGACTTCGACCTCCGATTGAAATGACCTCAGCGACTTACAGGTTTTGTTTTGTTTTGATTACTTATGTAATACTTTATAACTAAACAAGATTTTCATGTCAAAATTCCATTTATAATAAATAATCAATAACCTGTATTAAAAAATTAAAACTAATAGATTAAGAATCTCTGATCAAATTATAATTCTGTTTTATTTATTTTTTAATATTATAACATGATGAAGAACAGTACTGTTGTTTTCAATGTTTGCATGAATCTAAATAATATTGTTTAATTGCATTGAATGAAAAATGTCAAATATTCATGAATTGAATTAAAAAAAATTCATGTCATAATTATATGTATCGTACAATTGATAATAAGGCAGTTTTATAATTGAATAACTATATTAGAAATCTCATGTTCACATTCATTTAATTTATTTTATGTTTGTTATTCTTGTGTATAACAATTAATGCAAAATGTGTTTAATGTGCATTAAAGACTGTCTTATCATAACACAAATATCACTGACATTATCACCTGTATATGTATAATAATATATATATAATTTATATTTTATACTGTTAAAAAAATGTCTATTAGAAACATCGCAGGGTGCTGTTTTGACACTTCTAAATGCTGTGAAACTCTGTAAATTCTCTGTTTTAACTGTATTGTACATACTATTGAATTGTCGTCAACGACCTGTGTTGCCATATGATGACATTAAACTTTCGATAAAAAAACTTACAGGTAGCCTACAGACCTAGAGTAAGCCTACCAAAATCCAGGTTCAGCAACCCAAAAGGTTCGTTCACCAAGGGCAGTTGCTCGACATAAAATTAATTAATTAGGTTAGGTAGACTAGATAAATCATGTACCAGGTTCCCGCCTGCGGTGAAAGACAATTAAGCAAGCAATTAGTCGACTAGCTACAGACGATCCACGTGAGTATTGCAAATCATTAAGAAATTATTGTCTTTTAGTGTACCTACGCAGACGACATAATAGGATGAAGTCGGTTACTTCCGCCTTTGTTCGGAATTTCCGATTGCATCCTTTGAAAAGGTCGCCAAGTATAGCTGCTGGTTTCGCGATTATCATCTCCGTGGCAACCACGACAGGCACTTTCTTATGAAGAGATGGAGTGGAAATTTCATGCCAATTAGATTGGCTCCAGCTAATGACCTTAATACCGAAGGGAGCAATCACGTAATGCGGGCACCAGTTGCAGATAGTGCAATCCTGAAATCCTCTTCAGCAGTCCATCAATCAGTGGCCTGCCATCTGCACCATCGGCGCTTCCACGACTCTTAGCCAAAGCTGTTCCGGTCTTGCGCTCTTCTCCAGGCTGTACGTAGCCCGACGTTCAGTGGGGGGAGACTTACCTCTACTAAATGGGGGAGGAGTCCATAGAGTAGTGGTATCATCACTGGCGTGAAGTGCAGTAGGTAGCGGGATCGCCTCCCGTAACCCTCTCAAAGTCCACTCAGCCTATCAATCGCGAGATGGCGCGTTTGTGAAAATGAGATGTAGGACCTGATGGGCGCCTTGCAAGGCTGCCGTATACAGTTAAAATTCGACTCCTGTGATAACTTGTGATCATCCGTTCATACTGATTTGTAATCATACTGCGTAATTGTCAGTTTGAAGATATTAAACGAAGATTATTATTATTATTATTATTATTATTATTATTATTATTATTATTATTATTATTATTATTATTATTATTATTATTATTATTATTATTATTATTATTATTATTATTTACAACAACTACTACTTCTACTAACAACAACTTAGAACTACTACTACTACTACTACTTACAAATACTTCTACTACTACTGCCTACAACAACAACAACTACTACTACTACTACTACTACTACTACTACTACTACTACTACTACTACTACTACTACTACTACTACTACTACTACTACTACTACTACTACTACTACTATACTACTACTGCTACTACTACTACTACTATTTACAAAAACAACAACTACTACTACTACTACTACTACTACTACTACTACTACTACTACTACTAATAATAATAATAATAATAATACTTACAACCATTACCACTAATACTCTACTACCACCACCAATACTCTTGAACCTAGACTTGAACCCCGGTGCCTTAAACTATCACTAGCAATCTCACGGTTGGAGGGAATCGTTAGACATGATGCACTCATTCTCGTTAGAAACTCCGTCTGAGACTCAAAACTTCTACACTCTTAAGGTGCTTTCCACCCCCTACTTCAAGAAATGTTGATTCTAAGCTACGCGAAGCCCTAGAAACTATATATGCTCGATTGTGCAGGATCATTGGTGTGTTCATTGTGCAGTTCCCAGCCCAGACAATACATATGCTCCCAGACAATCTACTTTATGATACAAACCATCATTTTACAGGGATGCAAACACAATCCGTATCTTGGTCACTGACGTATACCACTAAACAAGGCTTAAGGGATCATATTTTTCTAGGATAAAATATAATAATGAAAATAATTATAACAACACTAATAAACAGTAAAAATAATAATAATTATATTAATGAATAACAATAACAAATAATAACAAATAAATAATGACAAATAGTAATAATAATAAAAGCAATAAGAACAAGAAAAGAAGTTTTAAATTTGTTTATAAACGATGTTCCAGCACCTCAAGAAAATTATAAAAGGAATAACACAAATATCCAGCCATATTAAGATGTACGTACATACATACATACATACATACATACATACATACATACATACATACATACATACATACATACATACATACATACATACATACATACATACATACATACATACATACATCGCGTGCATATATACGTATCTTACCTGAATGCATTCCGACGCGCAGTTGGAGTCGTTCCTCCGGCAGATGTCGGATGATGAATTGGTCAACGTAGACATGTAGTTCCAGGGCGAGACTGGCCACCTGGAGGGCGTGGTCTTCAATTAAAACTGGTAGACCACCGACGACCATGTACGCATCACCTATCGTCTCCACTTTGTACACCTCGTATCGGTCTATACACGCGTCAAAACAACTGAAGGCACAACAAATTACTCATTAAGTCTTAATAATTAATTACAACATCTACAGACAATAACAGCACCACCACCAACAAAAGCAGAAAATGAAAACAGTTAGCTACAACAATTACAACAATAATAATAATGATAATAATAATGACTTAGGATGGCGCTTCAGACAATAATAACAATGATAGCCTTCAGTATATAAATAATAATAATAATAATAATAATAATAATAATAATAATAATAATATTAATAATATCTACACTGTAAATAATGTTGAAGTCCCTGAAGGATCCTGTATACCTCGGGGCAAAAAAAATAATAATAATAACTATTATTATTATTATTATTATTATTATTATTATTATTATTATTATTATTATTATTATTATTATTTTGGCCCAAGGTACATATGCCCCTCGGGATTTCGATATTAAGGTATTTAAGCTTATTGTTATTTCTAGGAAATCAGGCCTCGTCCTCCGCTAAGTCGTTAAACGTGCCGCGAAAAGCGATGGCGTTATAGCGCTAAATACAGATGGAATTATTATTATTATTTATTATTATTATTAATTATTATTTATATTATTATTATTTTTAATGCCCCGAGGTATACAGGATCCCTCAGGGACTTGAATATTAACTAAAATGGAAAATAAAGTGTCCGGACTGGCCCTATTCATCTATTTCAAGGCCGGCAAAAGTGCTCCCAAAAGCCACTGCGTTAAAACGCTGTATCGTCAGCGAAAGGCGTTGGAAGAGATAAGTGGTTTCTCGTTGGTCCCCCGTAATGGTGCAAAGCTTTCGTCCCAAGTCCGAAAGGAAAGTCAGGCCTTCATTGTTGATTGGGCCCAGGGTTTCAAAAGCCACAGGAATAAAAAAAGTACGCGGATGAAAGTTCAGTGTATTTGTCGATCTTGCGTGCCGATGCCCTTTCGGCTGCCGCACCGGCTGTTTGGGAGGTGTCAGGCAAGTAGGAAGCGGCCAACGTGTCTGTCACGGTCGCATCCCATATCAGACATCGCCCGACGCGTCAAGGGATGAGGGTGAGGCCGTCCGGTCTCCTGCCGGATAATAATAATAATAATAATATTATTATTTTTTTTTGAGGCTGGAAAAGCCTATGATGTCTCAAAAATAGGAGCAGAGCTTATATAGGCTATAATTATGGCAACCGAGGAGCCACAATAGCCACCGAAGACTCTTTCGACCTTGACCTCGAGCCGATTTTGACCCTACCTGCCATTCGATTTTGTTTTGACTAAGCGACTAGTAAGCGCCTGTGAAGCTGCTGGTTATTATTATTATTATTATTATTATTATTATTATTATTATTATTATTATTATTATTATTATTATTATTATTATTATTATTATTATTATTATTGTATTTTATAGCATTAGTACTTTAGTGTTGAGAGCTCGTGCTTTTTAAATTCCAATGACACATAGGGTCCTATTTACCTCGGGTAAAAATTATTAACCATAGGCTAGCCATTGTAAAACAAAGCTTTGTAATCCTCGCGGATGATATATATTCGGATGCTGTTGTTGTTGTTGTTGTTGTTGTTACTATTTTTGCTATTATTATTATCAATATTTCTACTATTATTATTTTATAATTACAATTATTATTATCATCACAGTACTATAATTATTATGAAAGAGTTACACATCCGTACATTAAATCATCGAAGATATATAATATATCTGTTACTGATGCTGCGTTGCTTTTAGAAAATTAATTATTGCGGATCGTAATACTATGAAATAGTTTTAAATGCGGATGGTAAAATGATGAGGCCATCAACAACTTTTATGCCCAGAGTAATTGCTTATGGCTGAAGTTAGAACAAAAGACCATTTAGAGAAACACAGGTCAATTAACTGATTGCTTTCAGTTAATTAAATGCTTGGAAATATTTACGTCATGGACGGCTTGATGCGAAACATTACTAGCCATACAAACAAATGACTGACTTACTGACTGGCTGGTTGGCTAACTGACTGATCGACTCTCTGACTGACTGACTGACTGACTGACTGACTGACTGACTGACTGACTGACTGACTGACTGACTGACTGACTGACTGACTGACTGACTGACTGACTGACTGACTGACTGACTGACTGACTGACTGACTGACTGACTGACTGACTGACTGACTGACTGACTGACTGACTGACTGACTGACTGACTGACTGACTGACTGACTGAATGGTTTCCTGACTGACTAAATGGCTCACTGACTGGCTGACTAACTGACTGGCTGACTGATCGACTCTGATTGAATGGCCTACTGACTGACTGACTGACTGACTGACTGACTGACTGAATGATTGACTGACTGACTGGCTGACTGACTGACTGACTGACTGACTGACTGACTGACTGACTGACTGACTGACTGACTGATCGACTCTCTGACTGATTGACTGACTGACTGATCGAATGATTGACTCACTAACTGACGGACTGACTTACTTACTGACTGACTGATCGACTAACTGACTGATCGACTGACTGACTGATCGACTGATTGACTCACTGACTAACTGACGGACTTACTTACTTACTGACTGGCTGGCTGATGACTGATCGCCTGTCTCACTGACTGACTGACTGACTGACTGAATGGCTTCCTGACTGGTTGACCGACTTAAGTACTGACTGAATGAGTCACTGACTGACAAGAGTGACGCCATGACAAATCAGAACACAACTAATTGACCAAATAAGTAATTGATGAATGATCGAGCTATCGGTCGAAAGAATAATCGAACAAATGGAAAAATAATGACCCGATCAGATGACTGCACCTGTAAAGGTCGTTGAGCATTTGAACGACATTCATCGGTGTGCTTCGGGACGAAATCTCCGTGAATCCAACGATGTCACTGAAGTAGATCGTGACGCAATCATAGTGCTCGGCCTTGACCTCGTTCCTCATCTTCAGCTGGTCGGCTACGATCTTCGGTAACATCTGGTAGAGTAGCTCATCTGCCCTCCGCCTCTCCATCGCCAGCTGAGTCGACTTGAGCTGGATGCTCTTGGCATAAGTAGCCATCTTGGTCAGCATCCGATGAAGTTGTGTGCCGTACCAGAGACTGAGACAGAGACAAATTATGATCACGAGACATATGGCCAGTGAATATCCGGTCAGCTGGTGGACTGCCTCGTCGACGCAGTCCTTGATCATCGTCCGCGTGTTCTGGATCACCCTCTGTCGAATCGAAGTGATCAAGTCCATATAGGAACTCATCAACAAGTACCACTGGCTGCTTCTCAGGAAGAAAAGGTCAGACGAGTTCGCGCACAGGTCACGACCCCGGCTCATTTCTCCAATCAGGTCTTTCTGTAGGGTTATGTTGCGTTGGAGCAACGATCCCTCGTAAAGACCGGTGTAGGCCTGGTTGGCGTCATTGTCCTGGGCAAGGGCGAGACCGATGTAGGCTGTGGCACTACCCTCCTTTTTCATGAACCAGGCGTAGTGGATCGGAGTAACGGTGCATGTACTAAAGAAGGCCAGACCGAGAGCGCGCTGGATTCCGATCGAGTCTGACGCTTGGAGAAGGACCTTAGACGTGGTAAGGATTGGCCAGAGCCGACTGCCTTCCGGGACAACCACGAGTGTTTGAGACCAGTGGATCAGGGCGTTCGTCATCTCCGTGTATAATTGGAGAATCCCATCGAGCTCTTCCAACTTCATGTTGTCTACCCGTGTTCTGTAAGCGAGAAGATAGGTCCCGAAGGCAACCTTCGAGGTTAGATTCGTACCATTCAGGGTCATAATTTCTGGCCACAGATTAACTGCTTCTAAATTGGCGTCTGTGGCTGTGCGGGCTTCAACGAGGCACTGGTATACGTCAACGTTAGTCTTACCGAAGCTGACCATCCATACGGAAGTACCTCGCTCCAGCTGGAGTCCGGAAATGACCGTGTCAACCCGGAAGTACTCGTCCAGGACGCGGGCAGCAGACTCGACGCTGGTACGGTTAGTCAGCGCTGAGTTGAATGCCACTCCTGAGAGAGCAATGACGGCACTGATCGGCACCGCAAGGACCATCATCATCTTGAACATCAGAACTGCTTTGTTTGTTTTGTTTTCCGCCAACATACGATCGACGAGACGCAGTTCGCTCTTCGAACCGCGCGAACTAAATCCGCAACTCGCTCTTCCTGTCGATGACACTACTGGATCAACAACCTCTGGGGAGACTATTGTCTTCTTTCGCAACGCGATACATCGAGACATGACGAGGGCTGAGATAGTAATCACGAACACGGCAACATCGCAGGAATAACCTTCACTAGACGGATACTGTAACAGGCCGCAGGTCTTATTTTATAAACTCCTTATAGGAACTGTTTTGGCAAATGATATGGAGGTAAAGGTGTGAAAACATAGGCTTAGAAATTAAAAGTGAATACATTTTATTTATGATTGGCTGTGAATGCAGATCTCATAAGGATTTCTGTTACGAGCATTGTTGAGCGCCGCAGTTGCGCAGAACTGGTGGAAACTGACCCAACGCATGCCATCATGATACATCAATCTGGCTCTAGATCAGTTCAGAAGTTGAACATCAAAATGATTTTTCTCCGTGATAACTCACGACTTGCGCAAATCAACACATTTCATTGAATCCGTATAGGATCGAATAGTTAGTTAATCTCGCTTCAAGTTTCAGAACAACAGTGTATAGTCAAAGGCAGCAATCAGAACTTTTGTCTAACCGTCCGTCTTTGGACTTTTATAGTTGTCACGACCATTTCAAGTTGATCACAGACGTGTAAACGTCAACTGACGATGGTCGGGCGGTCTTCCTGCCATCAGTTGCTAGCATCACAGAAGCTCTTGGATGACTGCGTGCTAAGCGTGATGCCTTGTCCATTCGCTCGGCGTATACGGCCATTGATGCGCGCATTCAAAGCGATTCAAAGCCTGGAACATCACACACGCACGCACTAACTGTGCGAACTGCATCAACGTCCATCACTTTGATTTTAATAATTAGTCGCTTCAGGCGAACCCGCGAAGAAAAACTACTTATCCTCAGAACTCATATCAAATGATTGAATCAGAATAAAATAACAGGATTATTTTTAAAAAGAATTTCAAAACGGCACTCTGGAGCTCCGTGGTAATAGGCTATATACCTGTGCGATTATGTACATGTTTAGACATTTACATAAATAACGCCAACTCAGCATCTATTATTAATAAACTGTAATTACTGGTAATATTCATGTTTTACTTTGAGAAACGTATACGGGTGCTAGGCTAAAGTGGGACTCAAGTGAAAGAGTGTCATCGTTATAATGTTCTCTGTACATGGCCGACGCTAATAATTTATGATTTAGATCTGACCGACTAACAAACAGACAATTTGTTTAGTATTTGTTTGTTTCATTATGCGAAACACGTTTTCTATTATAAGGTGCATACACATACAGGTAAAACTGTGCTAGTTCCTCTCTGCCGTTCGCTCAGGTTGTTAATTCTTAATTTGGACAATGCTAGCAGTCCATGCATTGACAACTTTCAAGCACAAGGCGCTACATTATTTTGCGATTCCCACGTGATCTACGCATCATTAACAATACCAGCCTGAAACGTAAAGCCGTATAATTATATATATGGAGAGTTTTTGGGCCTATATAATAATACATTATTATTTTTTACATTATTATTACTTACATTATTATTACTACTATTATTCTTATTTTTATTATAAACTTATTATTAAACAGGCATTTGAAACGAGCACATGTACAATATAATCTGAAAGGCGACCTCTCGATATTCATCGAACATATTATGAAAACATGATAACGGCCGAGGAAAGGGACCTCTCGTCGGTATTGGACTCGTTGAAACTTCACAT
This sequence comes from Allolobophora icterica, assembly GCA_963556255.1. Classification (NCBI taxonomy): domain Eukaryota; kingdom Metazoa; phylum Annelida; class Clitellata; order Crassiclitellata; family Lumbricidae; genus Allolobophora; species Allolobophora icterica. The sequence goes on from OY744615.1 coordinate 34,841,389, forward strand.
AGGCTAATCTAGTATCGTAAGAAATTCAGGCTGACAGTTTCAGGACATTTGGTCTGGTACTATATGCACTTTTTCTTCGAAAACATGAAATAGGTCTATCAGTTGGCGGGTATCGCATCCTGTATATTTTAACTGAAGCTTTCTATGACAAAACTAGACCTTAGAATAGACTGCGATTTAATGCAGTTTGCAGCGCAGTGTTCAAGCGAAGCAGATGCAATTCGAACACGCAAAGAATCGAATATTCACTGCTCAAAATGCACATGGTCTTTATAAAAATCGATCAGATCGCTAAATTTACTTCTTAAATCTCACATGGTCTTAGTGAGAGACCACTGACCTTGTAATGAATGGCCTGGATTATGTGAAGTTTCAACCTAGCGACAAGTGAGCAGGTTTCTGCGCCGGAATCACGCATGTGTACAAATTTCATAATAGTGTAACCGGATAGCGGTTACAAGGTCTCCCTGCCCTGATCTTTTAATCGTGTCAGAATTGCTCTACATAAGTGGGTGAATTTTGGATGGCCCCTCATCCGGGTATTGTAATTGCGCAGTTGGTGGTGGCCATTGCTGTTGATGAGGGTGGTTGGTGAAACCGGAGTCCAATATGATTTAATATCGTCGCAATCCAGAATAAATAAAAGGAAATATGGTTGTAGGACAAAATTAGATTGTGGCAATCTTTGTCCAGGGAAGTATTTCACGTGTATTTCCTAGATTTTAACTGGTTTTATGTGTTGAAATGGTGAAGTTCTGCGAGGTCTGTAGAAACGGGGCAGACATGTGACCGCTTGAACTAAATTAGCGTTTAAGTCAGGATTATTTGAGGGAAAGAATATCTAAAAGAAAGTTTAATAGCGACCGATAAGATAAGGTTAGATCTATCAGTTGTGAAACTTATTAAACAGGAAGTTTATCGCCAAATGTGGGTGATTTTCGTAGAACTTTGTTGTCGTTGAGAGATGAAGGTGACCTTGAGGATAGGAAAGGTCATTGCTTGTGAAAGAAACATTCTGCTGTCTTACTTGTAAATTTAAATATGTGTTAAGCTGTTTGGGACATTGATAATTGTAAAAACCTTGAATAAGAAACGATTTAGACTGTAAACTGATAAATTTATGTTCACTGAGAAAAGGTTCTGTGTAATTTGATATATTTTGGTTTGAAATTAAGATTCAATAAAACAATTGTTATGGAAAAGAATACTGAAGAATTAGTTAAATCAGTTTTAACTAATCCACTGTTCTCTCACACCATACAGTCCAAAGTACTAGAATTAATACAAGAAATAGCTGAAAGGAGCGCCATCCATTCAGACAAATCTGAAATGTCCTCAAGAGTAGTGTCTAATGAAGATGTTTCTTCATTACGTGGGAGATACACTGAACCCATTAACCCTGAAGATGAGGTAAGGTCCCACAGCGATAGGGCCCCATTGAACCCTGAGGCGTTGCCGAGGGCAGCACTTATCTCTAGCTCAGAGATCGCGGACAGCCACTTAGGTCATATGGTACTGGAAGAAAGGGATTTGAACTTAGAACCTACTATTGATAAGCCAGCTAGTGCTACTTCACGAAGAAGTGAGCGTTTGCTTGCTGTATTAGAAGAAAGGGATTTGAACTCAGAAAGCACTATTGAAATGCTTGATAGCACTGCACTACGAAGAAGTGAGCGCTTACTTGCTAAAGCGCCGGTGTATTATGGTGCCCCTGGTCATAGAGATGTTACCTGTGCCTCCACAAACCACCGACCCTATCGCAAAACCTAGACGCCAGGGGTGTGACGGTTTCAATAATAATAATAATATATTCGTGTTCACAGAAAAGCTCACTGACAAACCGCAGTAAGTAACTTTGAAACGAAAGACCGTACAATTAGCAAGATCTTATAGAACACGTCTTGGCAGCCTGTTAGGCTCCCGTTCATTTCACAGCTGCCCATAGGGAGTGGAAGGCTGAGTAGGCCTATAGGGAGCTTACGGGTATCGAACCGCGTCTTTCAAGATCTTATGTTCTACGAGCAAGAATGTTACAATTCATCTATCCCCCCTCATGCCCGCGTGTTTAGACCAGCGATGTTGAATAATTTCTAGAACCCAGGTGAACTATCTGAATGATAAATCATCGCTTCGTGGCATCTCCAGTGCTGACACGGTTTTTCCTCGTTCATCAGTCACCTATTGTATATGCCTACATCACGTCGTGACGAAGAAAAACTTGATAAACAGTTGTTTTAAAAAAACCGTCACGAAGGTAGCTGCAAGAAATTGTGGGCTAATTAGCATGCATTTATTGCAAGTGTTCGTAACTTTTATTCATGGCAAGATCAAACTAACTTTCAAACAAATACGGTCATCATAGGCCCTAGGATTCTTTGCTATTGTTTCATTTTTAGAACAATACGTTTATAGGCCCCTAATTAAATTGAGTTTCTATCAAGAGTTGTCTCTGTCTTAGTGGCCTGATGTACTGGCCTGCTTGCGACTTGGCTTTGATACACCATCGACTGACGCCTTGCGCATTAGACACAAGCGCTACAGAAGTGACAAATAAATTATAATAATAATAATATTATTAGTATTATTATTATCGTCATTATTTTTATTATTATTATCATTATCATTATTATCATCATTATTATTAATATTATTATCATCATCATCATCATCATCATCATTAGTTTTTTGTGTGTGTTTATTTCATGATATTTTTACTTCGGCACTATGCCATTATCTAAATGTTAAGTAATGTTGTTGGTCCTGAATGTATAAAAAAGAAGGAAGGGAAAGAAGAAGAAATAAAGCAAAGTACATGTTTAAATACTGTAAATCAGATAGCAATAGGTCTTATCAACTCAACCCACCAATTTATGTTAACTGAATTAGGGGGACCCTTCCTAGCGGGATTTCATCCCTTCTGGATTCCCCATTGTGTCCAAATTTGACCCTCGTTATAATGCCGATGCAAGTATAACACAGGATAATTAGGACAAAAATCAGTAACTAGAAGATTCTACTCCCAAAGAAATTATGCTTGTAAAGTATTTAGTATCAATTAATCAGTTATCTACTGTGTTACATTACTGTGCAATGTACGTGTAATCAGTGGCGTCACTAGGGCTGGTGTCACCCGGTGCGGTAAGTCATGGTGTCACCCTAAAAAAAAGATGACTTTTTTTTAGGAATTCGTCTCCCAAAAAACCTTTTTCTAGGATTTCATCTCCCAAAAAAAGTTGATGACTTTTTTTTTTTTTTTTTTTTTTAGTCATCCGCCTGTTTTTGTACTTCTTACATCCTTCTTTTCCGGTCTCCAACCATAATGCCATCATTACCTCTTTACCTTTGACAGGAATTCGTCTCCCAAAAACAGTGATGACCTCATGTTTAAAAAAAACTTTTTTCTCATCTTGGGTGTCACCCCCCTCCTAGGGTGTCACCCGGTGCGGTCCGCACCCCCCTAGTGACGCCACTGCGTGTAATCAACGAAGTACTTGGCATTACTGTGTTGCTACTTTGGACCAATAAAATGTTATTTGATTTGATTTTGATTATAGAAAAACTATTTCGCAAGCGTATTAATCGCCCAATTTCGGTATATTTTGAACCGAATGCCCCAATCCTGTTAACCCGAAGTTCATCTTGAGTCTTTGATGTTGGCCATAAATAATAATATGACATCGGTGGGTCCAAATGACATTCCTCACGTCCACAATGACTCTCCTTAATGTCAATGTCGCTAAGCAGATCTGCCTGTGCGTTTAAAAATCAATGGCAGGTGGGCGTCAAGATCAAATCGATCTTCAATGCTCCTTAATGGTAACGAACTAATTAACATCTTAATTAAAGCTTTCGACGGCTGATGTTGCACGGGAAATGCCACATCGGCAACGGTGGTAATTAGAGTAATTGGAAACCGAATTACGTCCCTAAAAACTGACTCGGCTTGGATTTGATAAAACAAGTAGATCCGGGATTTCTGAGTTCTAGATTAATAGGCCTAAACAGCTAGACAGTCGATGTAAGGAGGTCAAAGCGATTGACTTGCGTACAGGCAGATCTGCTTTTCGATTGGTTTAAACGAAGTTCTTCTCAATCATCTACGCATTGCATATCGCCAGTGATGGGCACTAAACTAATGTTTTTTAGTTAAACTAAAACTACTCTCCAACTAAAATAAAATAGTTTAACTAAAGTTAGCAATTGATTTTTAAAATTAGTTAGGCCTAACTAAACTAAAAAAGTAGTTAAACCTTTTCCAACTTCTTACGACAAACATTTTCACAATAACAGAGGTTAAGTGAACTATAATAATGCAGAGCATCAATGACTATTATTTCACCTTCAAACTATGCAATGTGTACTGATCTGACATACAGTTACAGGCGTACTGTAAGCAGTGTATGAATTTGAAAACACAGGCTGTTAATGCTAAAACCATGCAGTGTTAAAATGTTTTTTTTGACATTGTTCAATGTTCATTGTGGAAAAATAGTTGCACATTGCTGATTTTTTTAGTTAAACTTTTTAGTTAGCAACTAAATTTTTTTAGTTAAACTATGGTTTTAACTAAACTATGGTTTTAACTAAACTATTTTTTTAGTTAAACTTCATCCTTAACTAAAATTTTTTAGTTAAACTAAAAGTTAGCAACTTTTTAGTTAACTATTGCCCATCACTGCATATCGCACAATAAATTCACTGAAATCTTCAAATGTTATGGTTTGAAACCTTAGTTTAGTTAATTCTCATTTCAAACCTCGAGTGGTATTGGATTCGTATAATTCAAAGACGAAGTAAAGCATTATTAGCCATAGTCTTCTAATTATTGGTAATTATTGCATAAATGTTGGACAGTGTTATCGAGGTCTCGTGCGCCATAATTGGACACGTCTATTCTAGGGGGTTTCAGGTTACTAGCTGGACAGTGTCAAGCTTCGTTTGGAAAGCCCATGGATAGTTGATTGCCGTTCTATTGCTCTGACGCTCTTAACCGGTCACCGTCCTGCACAGACCCTGCGGCTGAAGGATGACTAGTACCATCTGCGAGAGACTGCATGATGTTGCGGGTTCTTGTGTTGCGCGCCTCGTCGCTTGTCGTCGCTCCTTTTCTTAGACGCTACGCTACTTAGCCCAGGAACTCTGAACATTGTGTCTACCATCAGCTCTGTATCCTTTTCTGATCACATCTCAACCTCTCGCGCACATGCCTCGTGCATATTCGTAACCTCCGCCGAATTCGACCCATGCTTGACTTTGAAACTGCATCCACTATCGCTACCTCCATTGTCCACTCTAAGCTTGATTACTGTAATTCTATTATCCTTAACCTCGAATCTACCCAAATTAAGCGTCTACAACTCATCCCAAATTCTCTCGCCCGAGCTGTCACCGGGACACCTAAGCATTACCATATCACTCCCGTTCTTAAATCACTCCACTTGCTGAAAATCCCTGAGTGCATTCACTTCAAAGTCCTGTCGCTAACCTACAGCAAACTACAGTACTCCCAGCCATAGTACCTTCGCGAACCAGTGTGCGACCGTACGTACGGAACATACGTGTTTTTCTATAACGTAGGTACGCGTACGTTATTATGCCGTACGTTGGCGTACGTTGACATCAGTTCATGACGAAAATACAATACATAACATTATGCACAAGAAAAGTTAATAATAGTTGGTGATTGACGGCCGTAACCAATTTTAACCATTAAGCCAACAGCAGTTCAACGATCTCCACTTTTAAACTTTTAAATTCCAAATTGCTAATATTCTGTCTATTGTATAAAAGAGAAGAATATTAAGATTTTACGGCACACTTCATAGGATGGTCAGTGCCAGTGATCATTTAATTGATAGTACTAAATTTCGGTACCGTTCGTAAATATTCTTTTCGATAACGTTCTAGGCCTACGGTACGCGTACATTATTCCGGTAAGTAAAGTACGGTCGCACTTTGTACGCGAACTTTTCACCATCCAGCCACCTCGATCTAATGGTTAATCCTCAGATATCACTCTCTGCCATCACTACTCGCCTCAAGTTGTGCAACAGATCCATATCCCACACTGCACATCAACTTAGGATCGAACTTCATCTGAATTCCGCATATTCTCAGTTCCTCCACCAACACCACCGCTCACTCACCGTCATCTACCTCAGGCTCCTCTTCTCATCCCTCCACAGGCTTTCCACTCCAAACTGAAAACTCACCTATCCAAGAATTCCTACCCTAGTCCATCTGATCCTCTGCCTTCCAAGCCTTCTTGACCTCAAGGAATCTCGCCGTAACAGCTGCTCCTGCCTCTCTGGTCTCTCTGGCAACCGGACTGGGGCCACCAATGAACATCGATCTCTAGACAACCCCTCGGATACGACGCAGCGCTCGTGGATAAGCTGGGGCTTTGCGCCTAGATTTAAAGTGGCGTTTAAGAAAATTGGAGATTATGATTACAATTTCTTGTTGGTACAGCAGCGCTTTTTGCAGTATTTAATGGCTGTAGATACATACATGCATATACACATACATACACATACATGCATCGATACATACATACATATTTGCATGCATACATACATACATACATACATACATACACGCATACATGCATGCATACATACACACATGCATACATTGATACATACATATATACATGCATGCATACAGATATATATACATACATATATACATGTACACACACATACACACATACATACATCGATAAATACATGCATACATATATACATAAATACATACATACATGCATACATAAATAAATAAATACGTGCGTCCATGTATCCATCCATTCGTACATGCATACATACATACACACATAAATACATACATACATTCAAGCTGTGCAACCATTAAGTTAATGGATTGAACAATTATTCTGTTCCATTTCTGTTTTGCTCGGACAAATTTATTTTGCAAACCATATCGAAAATTACCACCTGAGTCTATTTTCATCTTGATCTTCACATTACCGCTGTATAAGTAATGTGCTTATTATTGATTGAAAGAATATACTTAGAGAAGCCGTATTCACTAATACAGATGGAGGTGATTGCTATTGGACTTGTTTTCGAACTTTCGCCTGCAGCGCATACCCAACGCATACATATCTAATCTAGTTTAATTTATATCTAGGAGACTTCAATATTGTGCTTTTCGTAATGCAGCAATCAACGGTCCTTTCTGAATAAAACTGTATTCCAACGTCGCAATCCTTTAGCGCCATTCACTTAAGATTCGTGAGACTACTGCCTGATATTGGAAGAGGGGTTATATGGGTAAACACCTAGAAAATTCGAAACAGGTGAGATTTCAGTTCTTAGCCAAACCATATCAAAGAACTATTGCGAATGACAGAAACAGACAGCAAATTCGAGAGCCGAGCGCTCACGATAGAAGCGGATCGGGAAAGGTAGGCCACGGGTGGGAATTATCGGGGACTTGGGGTTCAACCCCTAGTCTTTCTTAAGACCCCTCAGTTAATTCTTCATTGCACACCCACCCCACCCCCAGGGGATCGTTTCCAACCCCTCAGTTTTGCTAGTGTGATTTTGCATTATTTGACTTTGAGTCTCTGACAAAGAGAAGAAATTTCCGTGATGTATCATGTATGCATTTTTGAATGTTCTCAAGAAAGAAATTGATTTTGATTCGAGTCTGACTTGCAAAACTGCTAGCGTTGAAATAAGTTGCTTTCAAATTTCGTTGACATCAGTTTGCAAAATACGGATAAAAAGTTCAACCCCCTCAGTCTTTTTCCTATAATTCCCACACTGTGTAAGCCTATAGTCAGAGTCAAAGCGCCAATGAGCGAGTAGGCCTACAGTTTTTTTGAACATGAGAAGTGAGCACCGACGAAAAACTTGGTTGGCTGGCTGGCGTGTATTACTTTATGTAATATGAAGCCAGTTTTAAACTGGATTCTTTCTTCTGTATGAAGCGAGTCCTTTTCTATATATATATATATATATATATATATATATATATATATATATATATATATATATATATATATATATATATATATATATATATATATATATATATATATATATATATATATATATATATATATATATATATATATATATATATATATATATATATATATATATATATATATATATATATATATATATATATATATATATATATATATATATATATATATATATATATATATATATATATATATATATATATATATATATATATATATATATATAGCACTGGGAGATTCGTTTTTGTGACGCTGTTTAAAAGTGAGTTACAGCAATGAAGGTGACTAGAAGTATATCGTTAGCTATAGTGGGATCAAGACATTTTGAGGTATACACGCGGTCTTAGTCTGAGGACGTTGAGTGTTTAAAAACTAATGGATTTGCAAGTGACTTGAATGTGCTCTGGAAGACTTTTGGAATTAAATATGACGTCAAAACTACGTGTGACAACTCACTCTGAGAGACAATCGATTCACTCAAGTGACAGAGGCAGATAACAGACAATATACCACCAATACCACACCATTACTACCACCATCATCGCCACCACTACCACCATCATCATCGCCACAACTACCACCACCATCATCAACACCACTGCCATCATCCTCACCACAACTGCTACCTCTCCAGCACGCTCACACCACCACTACCACCACCACATCATCATCATCAACATCACCAACTCCATCAACACCCCATCAATTAAATGAATTGTGCAGCCACTTACTTCAGGTTCAACAGCTTACTAAATGTCATACATTAACCTATTTATCTGCAAAAATTGCTGAGTGTAGTTGCAGAAAAGAAGCAAATTAACAGAAACTGAATGACACCGTGCATATAATTGGTAATCATGTGAACGGTGAGCGAGCAGATTAATCCAAGAGTGAAAAGGAAAGGACTAATTATATTATCAAGCCAGGCGGAACAGAAGCCCCTCATTTGCAAAATTAACGATCTTCTCGAACTTACTCAAACCACTAAAGTAGTGGCAAAAATCCCTACCGGCACACTTCCGCTAACAGCAGCGGCGGTATGGGGTCGTCCATAAAGGACGTCTGCAAAATATGACCCACTTTGGACCCCTTCCTCCCCCTTGTCCGCATTTGTCCGCATTTGACCTTACCCTCCCTCCCTCCCCCTTTGCGGACGTCCGCACCCCTAAGCCAATTTTTAATGTCGCCATCATTAATTTTACAATTATTCCACAGTTCCTATACACGTTTAAGTGACAGTTCAGGATTCATGTCGCAGGATGTGCAGTAATAAAAGCCTCT
>OY744615.1:34855683-34965683 GCA_963556255.1 Allolobophora icterica
CGTCTGATGTCGCTAAAGATACAGCGTCAGGCCATCTTCAGACTGCAGCTTTGACCTGAAACACATTCCTGCCACTTCAAGAGGTTCTCAATCAAAAATACAAAATCCAAACACACGCACACAAACATATATACATACATGCTTTTTTTCAGCCGGAACGCGCCGGAACGGCGCGTTCCGGCACCTTTTTCAGCTACTAAATATAATTTATTTATTTTAATAATAATTATAATAATTTAGTTATTTTAATTTAATTTCAGTGTTTTGAACTGTTTTCGGTGTTCATTGAGACCTCTCCCAACTCCCAATCTCGTTTTCCCTAGATTTTAGCCCGCCCATAATTGTTCAGTTCCGGATCCTTTTTCTAGAAAAAAAAGCACTGCATACATATATACATACATACATACATACATACATACATACATACATAATTACCTGCTAACACACACATTCAATTCAATTCAATTCAATTCAATAAATCTTTATTGGTACTCATGACAATCTTTAACCAAGTTATTAACATCAGCCAAATGTATTATGTCTAGTGTAGCATTGTTTTACTGTCCGACAAAATCAAGAGTAAGAACATTTGTTAAAATTAAGAGTGTGTGGCTTGTGGTATATTATGCATATCCTGTTGTCTTAAATACCAAAGGGTAACCCTAAAGGGATGGAAGTCCCGCTAAACCAGGGATGCCCTATTATTTAATTTACTTTTTTAGAATGATGGCAGCTAAGATGACCCATTGACGGATTCAACATCTGTTAAGAAGTGCATTTGATTAAGTACTCAGTTTGGTCTTAACTAAACTTAATTATGAATTATGAAAGAACAACAAGAAATGGAAAAATGGAGAAACAAAAAACAAAAATGAACCCAAAAAGAAAGAACTAAGTAAAAGAAGCCTACCAAAGCAGGCTACAGTAAGTCCCTACTGGGACTCTAGTCAATCGCTTAAAGTAACAACAAATAACTTGAACCAAGTTACCAAGGAGTATACGATGAGCGATACGAGACTCTTATACTTGACCCCATTGTGACCTAGACCAAGTTTACTCAAGTCGATTCAGGGAGTATATGCTGCAGGTTAATTATTCATTGATTAAATATTTTTTTAGGCTCTTTTTAAAGATAAACTTACTTTTAGCATTTCTAACTTCTAATGGCATCGAGTTCCAAATTTGTGGACCATTTGATTTAATGCTGAATTTTCTCAAGTTTGTTCTTGTTTTAATGGGTCGGTAGAGTGCAGCACCTCTAGTGTAGTGTTCATGTACTGCTGAGTTTAAAGTGAAATAGCCCTCAAAAGAGTCTGGTAGGAGATTATGACTATAGGAATAAAGCAGTTCGGCAATTTGGAAGGTGTTAATCTGTTTAAGGTTCAGAAGCTTCAGATTTTTAAATATAGGTTTAGAGTGATCATTTCGACCTGCCCCCTCTATCATTCGAATTGCTCTTTTCTGCAGCAGAATTAACTTCGTAAGATGAGATTCATAAGTTGAGGCCCATAGTAAGTTACAATAGCTAAGATAAGGAAGGATCAGGGTATTGTAAAGACTCAGTCTGATAGTTTTAGGAAGGATTTTTGCTACTCTCGAAATTATTCCAATGTTTTTTGCTATTTTTAAGGAGACGTAATTAATATGGGTTTTCCAAGTAAGATGTTGGTCTATGAAGACGCCCAGAAACTTGGCTGAGTCTACTTTGGCGATAGGATCGCTATTAATGGATAGGTTACCAATTATTGGCCTAATTTTCCTATAAGATTTAAAAATTATGTAATTTGTTTTTCCTATGTTGAGTGTCAACTTGTTTGCAGTAAACCAGTCATTGACTATGGTAAGCTCCCTGTTAACAGATTCCATGAGTGTTGCCCAAGAGGTGCCAGACTGGAAAATATTCGTGTCATCCGCAAAGAGTACAAAGTGAAGAGACGTAGAGATCTTTGCAAGGTCATTTATATACAATAGGAAGAGAAGAGGCCCCAAGTTAGATCCTTGAGGTACCCCCGAGGTTATAATTCCCGGCAAAGAGAGTGTCCCATTACAACTTACTATTTGAGTACGTGATTCTAAGTAGCTTTTAAACCAAGTGAGCTGGATCCCCCTAATTCCGAAGTTGGCTAGCTTATCTATTAGTATAGCATGATCTACACAATCAAAAGCCTTGGCTACATCGATGAACACCCCTACTGCATATTCATTGTTATCCAGTGCCTTAGAGATTTTATCCTCCATGTCGAGGAGCGCCATAAATGTAGAATGCCCGGTCTGGAACCCATGTTGGGAGGGGTGAAGAGCTTTAGTCTTAGTGATAAATGAGCTTAGCCTATGATGCATTATTTTTTCTAAAAACTTAGCAAAAAATGGTAAAACAGATATTGGTCGATAATTTTCACAATTTTGTTTATTGCCCTTTTTAAAAATAGGTATTACCTTAGCCGTTTTTAACTGATCCGGCACAATACCATTTGATAGTGAAGAATTAATGATTACCATCAGGGGGTATGTAATTAAGTGTAAGTTGGGCAACGCTATATACGGATCAATGCCATCGAGCCCCTTCGTATGAGTTTTTTTATGCTATGTCCAATGTTCAATATTTCTTCCTGCGAAGTCAGTAACAAACCCATGGATGATGGATTAGTAGCAGGCATGTAGTCCTCGTAATTTGTGGAAGGAAGAGGTAGTTTGCTAACTAGGTCATTCGAGATATTAATAAAATATTCATTAAATCTATTCGCTATTATTTTAGGATCTTCTGTATTGATGTTCTGTATTACCAAGGAGTCTATTTTCATGCGTCTGCTATCAAGCTGCAAGGCAGAACGAATTAGTTTCCAAGTTGACTTGAGGTCATTTTGATGTTTTAGAAATTCTTCTGCGTAATAACTACGCTCAGCAGCTAATCTTAAAGTTTTGAATTTGTTTCGATATAGGGTGAATTTGCTTTTATTATCAGAGGTGGGGTTTTTTAAGTATTTTACATATAATCGGTTCTTTTTCCTAGTGGATTTTAATAGTCCCGAGGTCATCCATGGTTTTCTTAACTTATTGTTTTTTCCTTTGCCTTCAGACTGAAGAGGGAACGCATCGTTATATGCCTGTTTATATATATGGAAGAAGGAATCATAAGCATCATTAACCCTTCCTTGTGTGGAGTACTCAGCTACCAGCTCCCATCCCTCCCCCATTAGAGTATCAGCAAATTTTTTTAGTCCATAGGGAGTCACAGATCTACGCTCTTTATTCATGGATTGGATGGTGGAGCTGCTATCAAATGAGAACTGGGCTAGGATGGGCAAATGATCCGATAAATCAGAGACAATAATTGAAGCCATAATCAGCCTGGACCAGGCAGTGGAAAATATATTGTCTATTAAGGTCTTTGTATCAGAAGTAATTCGAGTCGGCTTGGTAATGGCAGGGAGGTAATGGTGTGCAAGTAAAGTGTTGTAGTATAGACCTGTTTCTTTGTGATCATTGACTCTCAACAGATCAACGTTGAAGTCTCCAAGAAGAATTATGTCTTTGGATTTAGGTTTCAAATTTGACATGAGTTGATCAAGGCCAGTAATGAAGCCTTCAAGTCGTTGTCCCGGAGCTCTATAAATGACACCAATCACAGGAGTAGTATTCTTTAAGTTGAGCTTTATAAATAGGCTTTCGAAATTTTCTTCTTGCCCTCTCTCTTCTCTTAGATCTAAAATTTGATAGTTCAGGGAATCCTTGATAAGGAAACCAACCCCTCCGCCCCTGCCTCTTTCTCTAGCTTTACCAATGAAGACATATTCTGGTATATGAATCGTATCCAGTAAATTTTCTTCCAGCCAGGTCTCTGCAAGTGCAATTATATCAGCGTTTGTTTTATTCGCTATTTCACTAATTTGATCAATTTTATGCGTGATACTCCTGCCGTCTATGTACTATGCATACATAGTACATAGGCCTACATACATACACAAAAACATGGAGAGATCCAGAGGCGTTACTTCTATAGCGGTACCTTAAGATTACACAAAATTATCTGAAATCCGTCTCAGATCAGGTCCTCCCATTTCTTGCGGATTTCATCAAGGGTCCTCGCAATTACTGTCGCTCTCGTCACATAATTATAGCTAAGTCAGCATCCACGATGTTTGTCATTTGACTTGAAATGATGAGAACTTGTTTATCGGGATTGGTGCAGTCTGGGAAGCAGAAACATATGTGCCATAATTTCGCTAAAAGCGGTGTCAGAGGATGTCTAATGCCTTCAATTGTGAGAGTCACTTTGTGTAAACATGTTTATACACTCGACGCGAGACGGGTTTGTTTAAGAGGAAATCGATATAGACATCTGAATCCCCTGCATGCGATAGGCAACAATGCTGTCACGTAGTAGCCTGTTTCATGCAGATATCATCATCATCATCATCATCATCATCATCATCATCATCATCATCATCATCATCATCATCATCATCATCATCTTCATCATCATCATCATCACCATCAATAACAACATCATCATCATCACCATCGTCATCATCATCACCATCATCATCATCATCATCATCATCATCATCATCATCATCATCATCATCATCATCGTCATCATCATCATCATCATCATCATCGTCATCATCATCATCATCACCATCAATAACAACAACAACAACAACAACATCATCATCATCATCATCATGAACAACAACAACAACATCATCATCATCATCATCATCATCATCATCATCATCAACAACAACATCATCAATAACAACAACATCATTATCATCAACAACAACATCATCATCATCATCATCATCATCACCACCACCACCGTCATCATCATCATCATCATCATCATCATCAACAACAACATCATCAATAACAACAACATCATCATCATCATCATCATCATCACCATCGTCATCATCATCACCATCATCATCATCATCATCAACGACAACATCATCAATAACAACAACATCATCATCATCATCAACAACAACATCATCATCATCATCATTATTATCACCACCATCATCATCATCGTCATCATCATCATCATCATCATCAACAACAACAACAACATCACATCATCACCACCACACAGTACTTGCTATGGCGCCACTCATATGCTACACCATGCATCGTATCGAAATAGTCTGTTCCTTGTCTAACGCCTAACTACTCTCCCGCTGTTGCGTAATTCTAAATTTAACTGAACAAATGGAACGTGGGCCTACAATTATATTGTAGGTGTGTATTTGCGCACGCTATTTCTCTTCTTACTTTGTCAGAAAGTATAAGCCTATCTCTATAATACATAAATAGGTTGTGCAAGACATAATAGATCCACATATTACAGGTATGAGCTTTCATGGTGTAATCAACGGAAGCCAAAAAATTAGACCAATAATGACATCAAACATAACCATTGCAGGTGTCGTAAATATAATCAAATATTTTACCTGTAGTTAAAGATCAAAAGTGTTTTACTTGATTACTTTCAGGTAGAGTAGATGCCAAGTCCTTTTAATACGATTGCTGAATAACAAATCGTTTTGGTCGTGCGAAAACAGCAACGTTAAGACCGTTCGCTAATTATAGCGGCCTGCGTGCGTAGGCCTACGGGTGTGATGTCCTTTAATTGTAGGTCTATGCATATTCTACTTACGAGAATATAGGTCTGATTCTTCTTCTTGTATGTATGTATGTATGTATGTATGTATGTATGTATGTATGTATGTATGTATGTATGTATGTATGTATGTATGTATGTATGTATGTATGTATGTATGTATGTATGTATGTATGTATGTATGTATGTATATATGCATGTATGCACGTTTGTATGCACGTATGTATGTATGTATGTATGTATGTATGTATGTATGTATGTATGTATGTATGTATGTATGTATGTATGTATGTATGTATGTATGTATGTATATATATATTCAGATACCCAATATTGCGCGTTTTAAGTATCTCACAAAGTAGTGCTGCCTAGGCCTATATATGCTAACCTAAATGAAGCGACAGTCATTACGAGCATGGGCGTCCGGAGGGGGCAAGGGAGCATTTGCCCCTGGATTTGAAAATTGTCTCGTTTTCTGTGTTCATGAATTCTATATTCTTTGCAAAAACGTCATTCCCCTACCCCCTCCCAGAAAAATATTGCTCCCTAGAAAAATTTTGCCCACTAGAAATTTCTGCGGACGCCCATAATTACGAGCAAGCAGCTGAGCATGATCCGTACACGGGAACCATAAATGGCGTGTTGGCTATTCATATCGGCAGCGGTGGTGAAGGATCTCACTTGGTCAATTCATTGGACATGAGCAGGGTCGATTCCGTACGATCGCCACAGAAAAGCGGGAACATTCACATTCACGTTGTTCTTACGGGCGCCTGAAGACACGTACGTAAAGCTCAGCTCACTCGACGGATTCGCATTTGGAAGTTGACAGTCGACAGTCGAGGGCGTAACTCTGTCCCACAAATTAATGGTGACCAAACCTCTGCTCCCTCTTCCCTTCCCTTTTCTCTCCCCTATCCTTTTTGACGTCTTATGCAAACCAAAATAACGCTGATATGACGCAAAAATTATTTTAGCCCAGGGCCAAAAAGTGGTGTGACTTTTAAATATTGCAGTTAAGGAAGCGGTGGTGAAGGATCGCACTAAAAAATTCATTGAAAATACAGTCGCTATAGAAAAGTGTGTAAGTTTACACTATACATTGCACATACACATGTATAGGTGTTGGAAAGTCCCACAAAGGCCCAGGGCTGTAGTGGTAAAATTAGAGGTGAGTATACGCTACCGGTTAGTTTTCCGAAACAAATTAGAGGTGAGTATACGCTACAGTATTTTTTGAGTAGGCCTATACACTACAGTATTTTAATATAAATAAATATAAATATTTTGTGAGGTGAGTATACGGCCCCTAGAGGTAAGTAGGCTATACGCTGTATACCCGCGTATACCCTCGACTACAGCCCTGCAAAGGCCCCACAGGAAACAACATAATTTTCAACTGTCGAAACACTTTTACTACGATCTCTGTCAGCATACCCATATGGAGCCCATGTAGGACCCATATTCCCATATGGGATCCATATTGAGTCCATTTTCGTCCCATCTAATTCCCCCGAAAATGCTGACCGGCATAACCATGTCGATTCACTCTATTCAGGAACTCTATGTCAGCGAAATCAGAGTGACGTCATAACCTTAACCAAAGGACTATATATCAGAGATACTACACTAAACTAAAACAAGAAATCTTCTGAACAGCTCTAGGGACCAAGGATTCTATATTGTATAAAAATAATGTCCTTGATAGGGACAGGAAAAATTAGAAGGACAGAGAACGCGAGCACACACTGACGCAACAACCATTAGCAGCAGACCAAGTGTTCGTCTGCTGTTTACAAACTACTCTTCTGGCCAGACCCCAATGTTGGTTCTCATTATTCCCCTGTCCGTTGAATGATGTATATGGCCATACGCTGTGGCTGTCAGCTGGCAGCGTCTCTTGAACTGTGGCTATCAGCAACAACGACAGAACAGAAATAGGCTAACTTCGACCATGCAACGCGTTCCATCCGCATATGATAGAGTAGAGGCTGCTCCACCATTCCACCTTTCTCTGTCTCAGTGGCGTTACTAACTTACTAGGGTTGGTGTCACCCAGTGCGGTAGATCATGGTGTCACCCCATGGACCTCCTCATAGGCGTAATATGTGGGGGTACGAGGGGTATCCGTACCCCCACTTTTTGGACTGGGGCACCGTACCCCCACTTTTTGAACAATGCCAATCAATATTTTATTACTGTGCCTTCCCAGAGATCGCAGTCTCAGCCTTGGCACGTGTATGTAAGAAATTGATACCCACACTTTTTAGACCAAAGTTACGCCCCTGGACCTCCTCCCCTAGTCCCTTACCAAACCATACAGTATCCTTAGTAATGTTTTTGTAAATTGATACCGATACAGTACATGTAAGCTCGGCTTACAAAAAATGTTTTCTGTTATCTGTTATTCTTAACTTTAAAATAATGAATTTCTGATGAAACTCTGTACAAAATGTTTTTTGTACAGTCATTTTGGGGGACCCTCCTCTGAAGGTGTCACCCGGTGCGGCCCGCACCTCCCGCACGACTCTCGTGAGTCGTGACGCCACTGCTCTGTTTTTAACCCAGTTAGCTTCTATTCCGAGTGGATACTGTGGGTCTTCATCTAATTGATCTAATGAAATCTGGTTTGTCTAATTAAATCTAAATTGCTCTATGAAATTTTACAGCCTCTTTTCAACGACGCACCAGTCATAAATCAGACATAAGTCTATCATCGCTGATATAAGTAAGCTGGGATTAATCCGGATTTTAATCCAGCTGAACAATCCACCGCTGTTTGGAAACAGAGAAGCTGCTTACGACGAATACGATCTCCAGAGAAAATGCTTTTCAGCTTGGACAATCGATCGTATATAGAGTTCTAAAACTTGGAACCGAGAAACCTCACCGCTTGAGAACCGTTGTTGCTGAAACTAGTCAACGTAAGACAATCCGATAAGTGCTAAGTAATGGAGTCTTATAGATTGACAGTAAAGTGGCCCTAAGCAGCTCAGGTGAGTGTCTTACTAAGTGGAACAATCTTGGGATCACCACGACCACGACCACGACCACGACCACGACCACGACCACGACCACGACCACCACCACCACCACCACCACCACCACAACCACCACCATCAAACAACACTTACTGTAAGATGGTAAATAGTCCTTACTTCCTGTTTGCAATATCTTTGTGGCATATTGTATGACACTGTACTGTATTTCGCTGTATTTTATTGCATTGCATTGCAATGATTTGTATTGTATTGTAGTGTATTGTATTGTATGGTAATTGTCAATTTACATCGAGCATCTTACAGAACAAGCTATTGTTCGTGGCGTAATAGCTCCGAGGATATCGATGAGTAACAGTGCTCTGACAACCAGATTGTTAAATACACCTTGAGCCTAAATTGGAAAGAGTGGAAGAGACTCATCGTCACCTAATGTGGAAAGGAAGGCGATGGCCTTTCCACTCTTCGTCTGTGGTTCAAATCCCGAAGCGTCTTTTGAAGCTGACTATTCACAGTGAAGCAGTCCAGGTGCTTGTTCGCTGTTGCGTTTGCTCTTCAGGCGAGTCGTTCTTCAACACCTGAACAATATGGCCTACCTCTGAAGAGTGAAGACTATTGTTGCAGCAGTTGAGTAATAAAGCGTTGATCACGTTTACTTACTTTTCCTTATATCACACAGCAAAACATAACCCAACTTAGCATTATCTAGTCTCTACATTCTAGAATATAGAATAACATACCGGTATTTTAACAATGATATTAAGTGGTACATAAGACATAAATAATTATATAATGTATCTTAGTTTTTTAACAGCGCATGTTAAGAACATATAAGAAGCGGCTGAAACAGATACAATCCGTGTTGAAACCACTGGAAGTTAACCGGAAATACTAATCCATGCCTTCCTGGCTTTGATATTGTCCACAGAGACTGCCGTCTAAACCATTCCATTCCATCTTACGTAGGCCTATCTTGAATTGTATTGAACTGCATTGTCCCTTCTTAAGCCTAACTGTCCATATAGTTTATTTTAATAATGACCAGTGCGTATAGGCCTACCTTTTATTGCCACCAAGATAGGAAGTTTAAAGTTAATACATTATCTGCACAAATACGTCGTTTGACTTGGAAGCTAACAAACTGTCTGGTGCGAATAACACTCATTTGTCACCTATTGTCGATTTATGTCTGATTAGTGATTACTGCAAAACCACATTAGAATGTGTACATGATACATCCTTCTTAACTTTCCAAAATTCGTGTAGGGCCTAGTGCCACCTTGAAACAACTTAACAGAAGCACGGAAATATATGGCTAGCAAAGATAGGCCTATGTAACAAATATCTCTATGTCTAACTGTACAGGCAAATAACTGATTGCCGCTCTGGTCTCTCTGGCAACCGAACTCAAACCTCCAATGGACAGCGATCTCTGGACAACCCCTCGGATACGACGCAGCGCTCGTCAATAAGCTGGTGCTTTACTCTTAGCTTAAGAGTGGCGCTTTAGAAAATTGAAGTTTACGGTTACGATCACGATGACTGTAGTGTCCGGTGGAGTGAGACATAGGCCTATGATTGTAAATCATGTGGGGTTTCTTATAATACGCATTTGAGCGGACTTAAACCGGTGTAAATTTAAGAGGACAGCCCTACTACAGCGTTACATCGCTAAGACGATTTGTCTTTAATTTGCCGCAGGAAATGCTTCAATATCCGCTCAGGTCACGTATAATCCTCGAATCAACATCGAAAATAATACACGCTAAGTCCACTTCGTTAGATTGAGGATACCATAATTGTGTCAAGCGGATCTCTCGTTAATGTGAATATGGCCAATAGATACTTGTAACATGTCAGCTCTTAGAGAAAATATTCCAGCCGACAGCCACTCCACGCGCCTGGTCTATATATATATATATATATATATATATATATATATATATATATATATATATATATATATATATATATATATATATATATATATATATATATATATATATATATATATATATATATATATATATATATATATATATATATATGTATGTATGTATGTATGTAATGTATATATATGTATATATATATATATATATATATATATATATATATATATATATATATATATATATATACACGCCACAATCACGATATTTATTAATCCCACGATGTCAGCTAGGTGGACATCGGTGGCATTCGGTGGACGATCTCGGCTAATAGTGGGGTCAATAAGAAACAACAAACAACTGAATCGTTCATGTTATGTGTACAAGCACCAAACTTTCTAATTTAATACCTTAAAATATATAAAAAATAATCTGATATACTAACACCTGTGAATATGATTGTAAATAATGAAATTTATTCACTTTTTGTAAAAGGTGACAACGCCGTCTACTTGGGCTTAGTTGCGCACAATTGGGCTGATTGTGGTACATCTTTACGTGTGTTTTACGTTGATATGGGTTATCAACTTGGGTTTTAATTCCTGTCGTTAATAATAATATAAATAATATAATTAGGCCTATATTACAGTTATGTTAATGATATAACAATTTCGGGAGTAAATCCTTAAATTAGACCCGGGTAAATACAGCGGCACGAAAACATATTCCGTTCCGTAAACATGTTCCGGTTCCGGGTTTCATTCCGGAAAGCACAAGGCGTGTTGCCTGTGTTGCAAAAAGCTTACAACCATACTAGCAAGGGCATTGTCTTCATGACAATTGACTGAAGGCGATTGACCGTCATTCTCTGTGTCACAATCTCTGTCTGTCTGTCTGTCTGTCTGTCTGTCTGTCTGTCTGTCTGTCTGTCTGTCTGTCTGTCTGTATGTCTGTCTGTCTTTCTGTCTTTTTGCAAATAGCTTAGAAATGGAGCAGTAATGGCATCGTATTGAGGACTATTAACTGAAGGCGTGTCATATAGAGCCTATAGCGTTAGGGTCGACATAGAAATGGACATTAATTTGTCTCGCTTGTCTGCAGTCGAACCCTATATTTTCCATACATCGCTTATATTGACGGAAAAGCCCAAAACACGAAAATCCCGAACACGCTAACCATGTGTAGCCTACCTGTGTTGCAAATAGGTTACAAACGGACGCGTAAGGGCACTGTATTGATTTCAATTGGCAGAAGGCGAGTGACCTCTGTGTCTGTCTGTCTGTCGCTCTGCCTGTCTGTCTGTCTGTCTGTCTGTCTGTCTGTCTGTCTGTCTGTGTCTCGCCTTACAAGTTAAAGTAATTGGGTCGACCAGAAATCGATAATAAATTGTCTGGCTTTTCTGCAGTCTAACCTTATAACTTCCATACATCGCTCATATTTACGGAATGGTCCAAAACAGGAAAATCGGGAACACGCTTACCATGACTACCTGTGTTGCAAATACATTACAAACGGACGAGTAAGGGCACTGTATTTAATCCAATTGGCTGAAGGCGATTGACCTCTGTGTGTCTGTCTGTCTGTCGGTCTGTCTGTCTGTCTGTGTCTCGCCTTACAAGTTAAAGTATTAGGGTGGACCAGAAATTGATATTAAATTGTCTGGCTTTTCTGCAGTCAAACCTTATACCTTCCATATATCACTCATATTTACGGAAAGGCCCAAAACATGAAAATCCGGAACACGCTAACCATCACTACCTGTGTTGGAAATAGATTACAAACGGACGAGTAAGGGCACTGTATTTATTCCAATTGGCTGAAGGCGATTAACCTCTGTGTCTCTGTCTGTCTGTCTGTCTGTCTGTCTGTCTGTCTGTCTGTCTGGCTGTCTGTGTCTCGCCTTACAAGTTAAAGTATTAGGTTGGACCAGAAATTGATATTAAATTGTCTGGCTTTTCTGCAGCCTAACCTTATACCTTCCATATATCACTCATATTTACGGAATGGTCCAAAACATGAAAACCCGGAACACGCTAACCATGACTACCTGTGTTGCAAATAGATTACAAACGGACGAGTAAGGGCACAGTATTGATTCCAATTGTCTGAAGGCGATAAACCTCTGTGTCTCTGTCTGTCTGTCTGTCCGTCCGTCCGTCTGTCTGTCTGTCTGTCTGTCTGTCTCGCCATACAAGTCGAACTATTAGTGTCAACCAGAAATTGATTTTAAATTGTCTGGCTTTTCTGCAGCCTAACCTTATACCTTCCATATATCACTCATATTTACGGAATGGTCCAAAACATGAAAATCCGGAACACGCTAACCATGACTACCTGTGTTGCAAATAGATTACAAACGGACGAGTATGGGCACAGTATTGATTCCAATTGCCTGAAGGCGATAAACCTCTGTGTCTCTGTCTGTCTGTCTGTCTGTCTGTCTGTCTGTCTGTCTGTCTGTCTGTGTCTCGCCTTACAAGTCGAAGTATTAGTGTCAACCAGAAATTGATTTTAAATTGTCTGGCTTTTCTGCAGCCTAACCTTATACCTTCCATATATCACTCATATTTACGGAATGGTCCAAAACATGAAAACCCGGAACACGCTAACCATGACTACCTGTGTTGCAAATAGATTACAAACGGACGAGTATGGGCACAGTATTGATTCCAATTGCCTGAAGGCGATAAACCTCTGTGTTTCTGTCTGTCTGTCTGTCTGTCTGTCTGTCTGTCTGGCTGTCTGTCTGTCTGTCTGTCTGTCTGTCTGTCTGTCTGTGTCTAGCCTTACAAGTTACAGTATTAGGGTCTACCAGAAATCGATAATAAATTGTCTGGCTTCTCTGCACTCTAACCTTATACCTTGCATATATCAGTCATATTTACGGAAAGGCCCAAAACACGAAATTCCGGAACACGCTAACCATGTATACCTGTGTTGCAAATGTTGCAAGTGTTATTTTTTTACACCTGAATGACACTAACAAGTCTTTAGTCTATACGTTTACAACATTAACAAGCTGACACGAGGGCAACAGGGCTAGTAAAATTTCTCAATTAAATGTAGAAATAGGCTTATCACACAGAGGGGGGATTTTGTCCGGGGGGATTTTGTCCTAGCTAAAATCGGGGGATTCTGTCCGGGGGGCTTTTGTCCGGGGGGCTTTTGTCCGGGGGGCTTTTGTCCGGGAAGATAATGTCCGTTCCCCCGCTAACCATGTGTACCTGTGTTGCAAATGAATGCCGGACAGTTACCCCCTGGACATATTCCCCCGGACAGTTACCCCCGGACACTTCCCCCCGATTCTAGGTAGGTCATTTTCCCCCCGGACAAATTCTCCCCTCTGTGGATTTATGTATGTATGTATGTATATGTGTATATATGCATCTATGTATGCATGGAGTGTAGGACATTTTCTCCCCCGGATAAAAGCCCCCCGGACAAAAGCCCCCCGGACAAAAGCCCCCCCGGACAAAAGCCCCCCTGGGGTAGGACATTATCCCCCGGCTAGGAAATAATAACCTATATTTCATACATATATATCAAACATACATATATACATACACGCATAAAATACATATATACATATATACCTACATATATACATATATACATGCATATATACATACATACATACATATACATGTATGCACACATACATATATACATACATATATACAAATATACATACATATATACATACATAAATACATACATACACCTCAACATAACGACTTCCATTCGTTCAGTTAACTTCCATTCATTCGTTAACAATTCTATACTTTATACCTAAACTGACCAAACAACCTGACACTAGGGCAACAGGGCTATTAAGTTTTATCAATAACATTTGTAAACACATCACAAACTTAAATTCGTTCAGTTAAGTTCCTTTCATTTCATACCTTAGTGACGCTAACAAGGGTGCGGGAGACGGCTTGTAGCTGCTTGGCGCTGTGCCTGACCCGCTTTTTGGGCAGCGGACCTCGCGAATCCTGACATTAACAAGCCTTAAGTTAAGAACTAGGCGACTAACAAGTCTTATTTTTACACCTGAATGACACTAACAAGTCTCTAGTCTATACGTTTACAACATTAACAAGCTGACACGAGGGCAACAGGGCTAGTAAAAATTCTCAATTAAATGTAGAAATAGGCTTATCATACAGAGGGGGATTTTGTCCGGGGGGAATTTGTCCTAGCTAAAATCAGGGGGATTCTGTCCGGGGGGCTTTTGTCCGGGGGGCTTTTGTCCGGGGGGATAATGTCCGTTCCCCCCCTCGACTACAGCCCTGATAAACATATATACATACATACATATATACATCCATACATACATACATACATACATATATACATACATACATACATATACACACATACATATATATATACATATATACATACATATATACATACATATATACACACATACATATATATATATACATACATATATACATACATATATACATGCATGTATACATACATAAATGCATACATAGATATATACATACATACATATATACACATACACATATACATACATATATAGATGCACTCATACGTACATACAACCATTCATCCATACATAAATACATACATGCATACATACATAAATACATACATACATGCATACATACATACATATATACATACATACTTACATACATAGATGCATATATACATATACATACTTACATACATACATAAATCCACAGGGGGAATTTGTCCGGGTGGAAAATGACCTACCTAGAATCGAGGGGAAAGTGTCCGGGGGTAACTGTCCGGGGGAATATGTCCGGGGGAATATGTCCAGGGGGTAACTGTCCGGGATTCCATTTGAACACCCAGTGTGCCCAAGATTACTTGTATGGCCCAATTGGAACTTTCAGACTAGATAAGCTTTGTTTGTATAATTTAGTGTAGTTTGAATTTATGTGTAAATCAATTGGTACGTCATGCATTGTCAACATTAGCATGAACATAGAACAAGTGGATATCGAATGCTATTTGAGTATTTAATTTGTTTGACATTACTTTGCATAATCTTATCCTTCCCTCTCTTTATGGTGATTAGGCCTGCGTTTCGTCTATACCTAATAATATTATGTTACACATTCCATTAATTAATATCGAAGATTCACAATTCATATTTTCATTCTTCATATTGATTTTGCATTATATCAACGTCTATTGACGAGTGAGTGGAGCGGTATCGTATTTCCTTGGCAGATAAGCCAGGCAATTTAATGTCGATTTCTGGTAGACCCTAATACTGTAACTTGTAAGGCTAGACACAGACAGACAGACAGACAGACAGACAGACAGACAGACAGCCAGACAGACAGACAGACAGACAGACAGACAGACAGAAACACAGAGGTTTATCGCCTTCAGGCAATTGGAATCAATACTGTGCCCATACTCGTCCGTTTGTAATCTATTTGCAACACAGGTAGTCATGGTTAGCGTGTTCCGGGTTTTCATGTTTTGGACCATTCCGTAAATATGAGTGATATATGGAAGGTATAAGGTTAGGCTGCAGAAAAGCCAGACAATTTAAAATCAATTTCTGGTTGACACTATACTTCGACTTGTAAGGCGAGACACAGACAAACAGACAGACAGACAGACAGACAAACAGACAGACAGACAGACAGACAGAGACACAGAGGTTTATCGCCTTCAGGCAATTGGAATCAATACTGTGCCCTTACTCGTCCGTTTGTAATGTATTTGCAACACAGGTAGTCATGGTTAGCGTGTTCCGGGTTTTCATGTTTTGGACCATTCCGTAAATATGAGTGATATATGGAAGGTATAAGGTTAGGCTGCAGAAAAGCCAGACAATTTAAAATCAATTTCTGGTTGACACTAATACTTCGACTTGTAAGGCGAGACACAGACAGACAGACAGACAGACAGACAGACAGAGACACAGAGGTTTATCGCCTTCAGGCAATTGGAATCAATACTGTGCCCTTACTCGTCCGTTTGTAATGTATTTGCAACACAGGTAGTCATCGTTAGCGTGTTCCGGGTTTTCATGTTTTGGACCGTTCCGTAAATATGAGTGATATATGGAAGGTATAAGGTTAGGCTGCAGAAAAGCCAGACAATTTAAAATCAATTTCTGGTTGACACTAATACTTCGACTTGTAAGGCGAGACACAGACAGACAGACAGACACACACACACACACACACACACACACACACAGAGTGAGAGACAGAGGTCAATCGGCTTCAGTCATTTGGAATCAATACAGTGCCCTTACTCGTCCATTTGTAAACTATTTGCAAAAGACGTAGTCATGGTTAGCGTTTTCCTGAATTTATTGTTTTTGGCCTTTCCGTTAATATATATATATATTGTATGGCAGGTTCGATTGCAGATAAGCCTAATGTTACGCCTAATGTCTATTTCTGGTGGACCATAATACTATAGGTGAGCGATGTATGATGAATACATTGGCGTGGCATTATAATTGGTAAGTTAACTTGTAAGGCGAGACACAGGTAGACAGACAGCCAGAGAGACAGAGTGAGACAGGGATGGACGGTCGCTCGCCTTTAGTCGATTGTCATTAAGACAATGACCTTGCTGGTCGCTTTATCAGCTATTTGGAACACAATGAGGACAGGTGAAAATGACTTGTGCTTTACGGAACGAACTTTCATGTTTTGGCTTATGGGTAAACATAGGCGGTAAATGGAAAGTAAATGGTTGGAATTACGGCCAGCCAATTTATTCAGCATTTCTGGTTGACGCTAATACTGTACGTGAGCGAGATAGGAGGATTATAATTTACCTTGCAGTGGTCGGTAAATTAAGGCTTAGAGACTCAATGAGACGGTTACAGGAGAGAAACCGATGGCGGTCACGCGCATTCATATGCTGAGGCTAAGCAGAATAAAATGGGTCATTGTTTAGCTAGGAGTATTGAGGAATGAGGATGTCTAGTATTTAGGAACGCTAAACAGTCTATATTAAAAGAGAACCTCCTCCACTTACCGATTGGTTGACTCCAATTTAGCGCAGATTTTTGTTGACGTCATTTAGTGTTGAATCAGGAAATATTAGCTTCAGGTTTTCCGGCTTGCATGTTTATCCAATTAAACGACGACTAAATGCACATTTCTCGGAAATTCAAATGTAGTTGAATTCATTTTATTTAAGTGCACAATTGAGATTTATTTTTAACCTTTTAATTGTGCTGTGAATAAATAATTTATTAAATATCAGTTTGTGTTTTCGTGTTTTCCGTGTTTTCGTGTTTCATGTTTCTAAGTTTACCCGGGTTTAAATTAGCGCTGTTGTCGTCTGATTACCTCCGTCAGCATAATAACACTGTAGCCTAGGGCTATCGAAGTGTACAGTATACGAACTCAGCAATGGAATTGTCACGGGTGGGCAAGCGTAGTAAGTGTATATTTTGCCAGAGGGTGCTAGGAAAGTGGTCATTGGTCAAGTGGCGATATGATTGCAATCGAGGCCAAATACCACCCTGCTTGGTTGCTAGATCTGTTACGTAAAGCAGCATGTCACATGTGAAACTGAAAATGTAAAGTGTATAACCTGGTTACTGGTTAGATGCGGAATCAGTCGCATTAGCTTAAATTGTTGCATATTTGGAAAAAGCCAGAGCCAGCGACATTTTGCCTCCAGCATTCAAACTAGCTGAACTTGGCCAACTTTATGCAGAACAACTATAGCATTATGGTATTTTCTTGACAAGTAAACCTAAATTAAGCTACTCGACATAAGGATCATTTACTAGAAAACTTTCCAGACTTGACTGTTGGCAGTCATGTACGAGATGTTCTTTTAACTTTTCGTGAAAATTTAGGCATGGCGCTGGAACAAATAAATCAGAACTCTGATACGGATGCAGTCCATCTCATGCATAGTTGCATACGGCAATATTGGTTTGGAATGAAATGGACAGAGTTCTTGCAAGTCGATGACAACAAAACTGAACTGCTTCATTTTCTTGTGGACGTTATGACCACTGTAAACATTCCAGATGAGTTGATTTTTGTGACTTGTGATGATCATGTAAGATGCTGCAGTGCAACTATACTGACATCAATAGCATTGATCCAAGCACTCATGAAGAGGCCGACACTCACCTAAGCCTTCACTGTCAACATGCTGCCCAAACTGGTTCCAAAAAATTGCCATAAGCACAGCTGATACTGATGTTGTCGTTTTGGTAGTTGCATATTTACAGAATTTATAAATTTATGAATTTTGCATCCATTTGGCAGGGACTGCAATCAGGCCTGATTGCAGTTCATGATTTGTAAAATTCCCTTGGTCCCAATAATTGTAAAGCACTTCCAGTCTTTCACTCTGAACCTATGTGAAGTCACAGATGACATTGATGAAGCAACTATAGCAGTTTAGAACGGTTTGTCATAATCATGTATGACAGGACTAGTGACTGCACTGACCTTAACCCAGCATGTAAACAACTCTTTACCAAGAAATCAGACACTTGAATTATTACAACCTACATCGGATGCATCATTCAACATGTCAAAAGTACCGTTCTTCAAGGAGTCCACTGTTGGGGTAATTGCCTCAATAAACAACCTAAAAATGTACAACCCTGCTAGGAGGTGTAAATGTACACGCATTGACTACTGTAACTCTGTGCTAATAGGGCTTCCAAAGACACGTCTGTCCTAAGAGCAATTGGTCTTAAATGCTGCAGGCAGATGATGCAGGGAAAACCCTTACCACACATATTTCGATGCAATTTATGGGCACCACTGGAATAAACTGATATAGTTGCTTCATCAATATCATCTGTGACTTCAGATAGGTTCAGAAATGCTTCAATGGCCACTGGATATGAACTCCTCGCTTTACAGGCTAATCTCTATCCATTTACCATCTACTACCGGAAAGATTTAAAATACAGTGTTTCAGCACCTGTGTTGTGAGTGATATTTGCATATGATGCCATCACACTTCATGCCATGATCAAAGGGCCTGGCCTCCATACAACCATCAAGACTATCGAGCATTTCAGTGATGAAACTGCTAGCAAGCACAAGAACTTTAAAAATCTTAGCATTCTCATGAACAATCTAGGTGATTTGAAGACGAGTGTTGAATGGCTTCTTTATGCTGCTATTGTCCTTGTAATGGAATTAATGGTACAGTTAAACGACTTTTCTTCAAACCGTCACAACAAACCACATTTTCAGTGAACAGCAACTGTTTCTTTGAGCTGACTGACTTGAACATAATCTCTTCTATGTGCCTAATACATAACTGATGTTGCTAAGAGCTGAATACTAGACCTTATTTAAAAATGCGAAGAAGGTTCCAGAAACATATGAATTCACCATTGCTACAGGGATCATAGGTTCATTCCAGTGGCCCAGAAATAAAGATGATTATTGGGTGCCATCCATAACCATAACAGGATGGCATTATCAATTGGATGACAAAATTATAAATGAAACATTTGTTTAAAAAAAACTGCAGATACACACTTTTAAAAGCTCTCCAATTTTACATATTGAATGTGTGCTTGATTCACAACTTTAGAATGCATTATTGAAACTTTCTATGCTATTTACTTTCAAATTACCCCGGTATGTATGTTGTGCAATTGTTAATGTTACAATGTACCACCGCAAACTGCAAATATCATGGCTTTTGAAAACTTTTTTACTAACCTAATCTAAAGAATACCAACAAGAGTTTGGTATCACTAAAAAGGTTGTTCTTCAAGCTTTCCATTGATGCATGTTTTACTTGTTTATCAGGTGATACACGACCGTTTGGTCAGTTAAAAGTGACCACTATTGTGGAGATGAAGAGGTTTTGGCAAAGTGCTACAGTAGTTCCTGTCGACCAAGACACAAATAAATTACACATTTACAACTCCACCAATAGCTGAATAAAACCACACAAAAATTATTCCTTTCTGACATATAATTCAGGTGTAGTGTTTCAGCAAACATGGCAAAAATTGGTTCGGCAAGAAATTTTTGACACTTTGCAACAACTTTGGTTAATTGCTCAGATCAAAGACAACAAATTTGGCTTCACCTTGTAAATCTATGCAATGCTTAGAACTCAAAACTGAAAACCAAATGTGTGTAGCTGCTCTAGATCAAAAGTTATGGAAGTCTCAAAATGACAAAAATTCGCGTAAAATTTTCGTCCTACCCCGCAACTTCAACAGCCTATATCTCCGTCAATTTTTGCTATAGACGCGTGAAATTTTCCAGTTGTTCATACCATATGATCAGGAATTGTTGGTGAAAAAATCAAGAAATTCTGAATTGTCGAGTCGGAATCATTGGTTGAGTTGATAGGCCTACGGAATGACCCATTGAGCAGAAAAAATTCGATTAATTTTTTTCTATTTCTCAGGATGTTAGTATATCAGGTTATCATCAGCTTTGTTTCCTGATTCTAAATATATCTTTCTTTTGCTTGTACACCCAATTTGAACAATTCTACACTAAGAAAACCAACTATAAATAGATATAGGCCTTATTAGGCCTAAGCCCAAGATGTCAGCTAATTAGAAATAGGCCTGTTTAAGCCCACGATGTCGGCTAAATGGAAATAGGCCTTACTTGGCCAACGATGTCAGCTAATTAGAAATAGACCTTATTAAGCCCACGATGTCGCCTAAACAGAAATAGGCTTTAATAAGCACACGATGTTATCTAAATAGAAATAGGCCTTATATAGCCCAGTCGGCTAAATATAAATAGTCTTATCAAGTCTTATCAAGTCAACGATGTCGGCTAAATAGAAATAGGCCTTATTAAGCTCAATGTGTCAGCCTTTTGAAGTTTTGATGTCCTTAGTTCCTTAAAAATTGGCTGTCAGTATTCTAAGAACACACCTGAACAGGTGCGATGTTCTATTAGTTATCCGATTGTTTGCTGCGTAGTCACATGAGCGAGATCGTCTATGCACGTATGTAGGCCTATAAACTTATATAGTAGCGTAATTACATAGCTCCTGCAAAAACCACGAAAGCGCTAGAACATCCAGCAGGCACTGGAGGCGATCTTATTTGACAGGTGGAGAGGACAAGGGACACTTTTGAAATGATCTGTTCAAAAAAAGAGGTGAAAAAATTTGTTGACCTTCTTTTCGCGTTTCTTCAAACTTTGGGCGGAAAACTACATAGGCCACGTGTCCACCTACTGTTAAAGGTGGGGGATCTTGTCCCCCTCAACTCTCCCCGGAATCGCCGCCCATGCCAGTGGGGCAGCAATAAACAAGTAATAGAGTGGTCTTTCACATGACAACCTGGTGTTTTCTGGTGGTGGGCCACATAGTTATACACATTTGTCTCAATAATAATTAGAATTATAGGCCCTATTCCATTTAATAATAAATTGGAAATATATTATGTATTACATAGGCCTACATTCAACTGTCTGTATATATTCAGGTGTCTACATCTATAGACAGATTGTGATGCTTTTGTGTACAGACCTAGATAGTCTTTACTAAGGTTTATACGCGCCTATTATAATATAGAAATGTTTCCATAGCACCTGCATCATCACCATAATCAGTATCGGTGATTTGAAGCATCCATCTCCTCCAACTGCTCTACGACGTTTACATGATGTATCTCCATGGCAACTGCCTCTGCAGGCCTATTGCAATCGTTTCCGTTGAACCTCTCCCACCCAGCTATATTATTTTAATATTATATTGTGTACATGTCTAGCGCACAAAGGTACGTATACGTATACACGTGAATATTTAGTCACCCATAAGAACTATTAAAGAAGGAAATAGGTTTAACTCGAGGCACTGCTCTTCTTGTTTCACTGCAGACTCTAAACGCGCAAATTACCTCGAAAATTCCATGATCTTGAAGAACTAGCCATTACGGTATTTAGCTTAAATGCACAGGCACAGTAAAAAACAGGTACCAGTACCTCGAATTACCACTGCCTGACCAACTGATTTTAAACGGAACCTGACCACCGAGATTTGTTTTTGACAAGCCCCTTGTTAATAAGCTAACTACGTAGTTGTCATGACTTGGCTGTTTTGGGTTTAGTTATATTGTACATGTAATTGTAACCGAGAACTTATATAGCCCCACCGAAAGTCAGAGGCGCTTCCGACCCGGGTCAGTGTCTTCATTGGCGAAGATTTCAGGCGCTTGCGGAACTGGGCAGGAGGGAGTGATGAGGTCAATCCCGATAGCGCATTGGATAACATCTGGCGTAGAGTGCGAGAGGTACAGAGATCGAGTCCCATAGGCGGACATGCTTTGTAGGCTGCAATTTGCGCCGTGTATTGCAGGCTGTCTGTTCTGTTAGTAGTTAAGATTTATCGCATAACATGTACATGTACAGCGCAGTGCGTTTGCAGGCGCTTAATTGAAGAATAAATATTATTATTATTATTATTATTAATCCCAAGGGCCGAAGACAAGCGGTTCAGGCTGGAGGGGCCCACAACAGCAAAACTCCGAGACTCGGTCATGGCAGTGCGTATCCGAGGGACGACCAGGTGGCCACGGGCCGACGACTGGAGGGCGACCAGACCAGGTAAACTGGAGTACAAAAGGCCCAGAGATACAGCGGAGCAGAACCAGCAAGACAGTTATGCACGAGGGAAAGAACCTTAAAGGCCCAGAGATACAGCAGAGCAGAACCAGCAAGACAGTTAAATTGAATGTTTTGGTGAATGGGAAGGCCTTGTGAAGGGAGTCACGGATGAAGGAAGAGATTATGGGCGAACTTGACGATGCTCTCTACAAGACGGGCAGCAGCATCAAGGATGGACTGAAGCTTAGATGCATCAGCAGTCGAGAGGCCAATATAGACCGCGTTTCAGTAGTCAATCCGAGTGCAGATCTGGCATGGACCAGGGTCATGATCACATGCAGAGGAAAGGACTGGCGAATGGCACGGGGTTGACGTGAGTAGTAGAAACACGAGCGAGGCAGTACGGCCATGATCAGATAGGTCAGGGTCAAGCACGAATCCAAGATCACGGACAGAGAAGTGCACATTGAGAAACAGGAGGCGGAAAGACTAGACATCAATCCTGGCGAGCAGGACATGACTACCAAACCAAATGTCCTAGTTCTCATCATGATCAAGGTGGAGCCGGTTAGAGGACAGACACTCTGGACAGTTATATGTCTTTCCAAAACCTCCTAAGGCACTACATGGAGGACGAAGACATTGTCGTCTACGGGTAGGGAATGGGTTAGGCTAGATCAGGCCGTGATACATAACAAGAACGAATAGAAACATTTTCTTTTGGTAAATAAAGGTCGGCATTACATAGTTACACATACAATTCTAATTTAAAATATAATTCATGCAGGAAAAAATGAATAACAGTTGATGCCTTTGATAGCAACCGGTTAAACAAGTCACGGGCATCGACACATAGACCTGGATACTATTTTACCAATACAACAGTTTTATCGAAGCTATATATATATATATATATACATGTATAAATATTCTATATATGTATATATTTAACATTAATTAAAAACAGAAAAAAAACGATTTGTCAGAGTCGTTGCAGAAAATTTGAAATCTTGACTCAAAGTGCCATTGGCAGCACTCGAGGGAGTTCAGTGACGAACAGACACGTGAAACAGTCTTTTGCGGAACAGCTGCTATGAACTGCGGTTAGGACTAACACTAATTTCCCAACATGCGAGGGGCCGTGCTACGGAAATGACTTGGCTGCTGCATTTGCTAATGCCCATCAGCAAAAGCAAGGACCGACACAAAGAGTGCCGATCATAGTCTCAAGTCGTTGATGCTGCTGCTGGCCAGGTCCTCCGAATCGCTCAGACTGGTGCAGCTGATGCTGGTTATATCAACTTCATCTGCAAAAGCCAAAACGACAAAGCATTCATTCATTATTAATTGCATTGTTCATCAGGACCTGCCCATAGCAGAATGGAAACAACTGTACACCTGACAACCACCCTATTAGCGGGATTTCATCCCTTCTGAGGCTCCCATTTGTCAACGTTTTCATGGAACATACCAATGTTGAACTGATGTATGTTATATCATTGCAATAAAAATTGATTGATTGATTGATAACAAACAACGTGAAGCCACAATCACGAGGTAAGAGTAGACCCTGCATAATTCGATATCAAGTCCTGTGATCTCTATATCAACCCGTTCCAGATTGACCTCCCTGAAATTCTCAGCTAGCCAGCTGCTGTATCAATCTCAATGCCACCTGCCATGCTTCTTTTCCTTTTTCTGGCTGCTACCTCTGATCTATGATCTGTATACATTACACATAGGACATATCTAGAGAGATAAAGGAAAGATGTGCCAGTGTATGCGTGTACTGAAGGGATCTATGAAACAGATAAGTCATACCTTCCCATCAGGAAATCAATCATATTGTCTGATTAACATGCTAACCCCTGAACCAGTGATATTTTACTTCAGGAAATAATTTTCATTTTACTCCTATTTCAGTTCAGATGCCCTCAATTTCAGTTCTATTTAAGTTTTCGTTCTTAAAATAACTTCAGTTATCGTTACAGTAATACTTAATGGAAATAAATATTTTCCGTTCTAATTTTACTTAGTGTTAACGAAAATATAACTGCCCTGAACTACCACACTGTCATACTCGTGGATGACCCATAATTTAGCAAGAAGCATAGTAATTTCTAACACGAGTTTCTTGGTCTTTTTTTTACCTCAAATCTGTTAGTGGGTGAGAATTAATCTGTCGATCACGGACTACTGTAATCAGGTGGAAAGCATTTTTAATGTTGCCTTGACGAGGTTCTGCATAAATGTGCAATTACGAAAGTATGTACTTTAGTACCAGCTGTACAACAGACAGATAGACCTGAAGTATCTTCTGAACGACAGTGAAACGAACTGCTGTCCCTGATGCATAAGAGACACTATAAACACATTCTAAAGCTTTGTTTGTCCGTACTGTCAAGTGCTTTGTTGCCGTGTCGTATTGCACTGCATGAAAATTGGTAACAGACTATTTTCCTGTCTGTTAAAACAATTACAAAGAAACTGGAAGACACTGGAAGCAATATGATGACGGGTAACAGTGAGAAGAACTGAGAAGCTGGAGAACGATTGAGTAAAATAAAACTGAGGAGAGGTGATACGCAATGGAAAATAAGATCTTGGAAGAACTGGAAAGAAAAACGAAAAGAAAGCAAAATGTGAAGACTAGTATGAAGAAGTAAGAACCCGAAAGAAGTACGGGAAAACATGGAAAGAACTCAGAAGTGAATATCTGAATGGTTGGCCAAGCAAACGCAACATACCGCCAGCTGAGAAGCTGGAGCTTGTCGATGCACTGGAGGCTGAGCTGCTCTCGCTGAGCGAATGCTCGAACCTCGGACGATACATCCCAGCCGTCTGTCGTGCGAGGTCCCAACGGAGAGCCTTCTGCTCTTGCAGCAAGTGCTCCTTTTGTCGCCTCTGATATTTGTTTGTGTCCTCTAAAGACTAAAACCAACAAAACAGACAAACATAAACATAACAAAACAGACATGCAAACATAAACAACAGTGTTTACTATACAAAACCAGAAACATAAATTGTCTGGTATTAAATCACAATCACTTTTGCCCAACCAGACAGCAACGTGGTCTTTCAGGTAGAATTTTGACAAAGTTGTCGGATACCAAATGATAGATACTACAGTGCAAGTGCCTTCACATCAGACAGTATATGTCTTATGAGCTTTCTTGCTCCACTAAGACTTATCTACATCATACGTTACTGAATTTCAGTAAGACCTTTGTAACCTATGGTCTATTAACTCTTTCGCAGCTATGTTTTTTTTTATATATAAATTTCATCATAATTAGTTCATATAAATAAGATACATAAAATCTGTAGAAATCTAGACTTGACCTACATCATTTTGTTTGTATTTTATTCCTCAACAATATTCTGTCTTTAAAAAGTTGACCAATTAATGTGCTTGCTTTAAAGTTTATAAATGTACGAAATACTATAAGAAATGAAAATAAACACTACAACATTAGAAATTCATTTAAAAATCTATGAACAGACTAACATGTAATAAAAACACTTCTAACTGTAGCCACTTTTGTGGCGACCTTTTAGCAACAGGTGAAGGACTAAAAAATCAGTGAATTTAGTCCAAAAATTAGCTTAAATTTCTTCCACCCAATGATATGACATCAGTCCTCGCAGCGGTTAGTTCGGCTATACTCAATCCCAAAAACGTTCACCTCGTCAAACGCAGCCTAAATATTTCTTTCGAGAGCCGTTACAAAATAGTCTCAGAAAAATTTTTTTGCACTTCACTGATGAATAACAAAAATATACAACACAGAAGTGACCAAAACGAACTTATATTTTTTCTGTAATCAATGACGAGATCGGCCCATATAGTAAATCATTCATTCGCCACCCTAATCTCGAAACCTCTGCCTCGTCAAACATATTTTTGTTTGAGAGCCTTCACAACATTTATTGAACGATATAATTTATGTTTGGATTTGGCTGATGAAAATGATTAGATTACAGAAAAACGGCTAATGAACTTGAAGAGCCGTTACAAAATAGTCTCATTCGTTAAAATTTAAATTTAACATTTAAATGCCCGCAATATTGTTCGCGAAAATATCGGCCAAAATTGCCCTTCTAACTCTACCAAGCTATTGGGAAAACCCATGTAACGGTTTTTACGGAATGTACAGCATTTCCTCTATTTATCATGTATAAATAGAACTCTAACTATAGGTATTTATATGAGAATTGACTCATTTTTAGTGTTGTGGCCACTGCGGAAGAGTTAACACGTGATCATGGTGACTTTGGTTCCCAACAACTGCGCATCAACAGGTCTACACTCTATATAAATCTATATCCTATCCTCAATTAACTCTTGTATTTTCTCCATTAACTCTCCTATATTCTCCAGTAACTCTCATGTATTCTCCATTAACTCTCGTACATTCACCGTTAACTCTCCTATATTCTCCGTTAACTCTCCTATACTCTCCGTTAACTCCCCTATATTCTCCATCAACTCTCGTCTAGTCTCCATTAACTATGGTATATTCTCCATTAACTCTCATATATTCTCCATTAACCCTCCTATATTCTTCATTAACTCTTGTACCTCCATTACATTTACTTCATGACAGTGCATCACAAACAAGTTACATAACAAAATCTTGCCTCAGAGAAGAACGCACTGAATCAGAACCAGTTACAGGGCAGGCAAAGTGCCTTCTCATTTAGCTAATGCAGTGCATGAACAAGGATGTACTAATTAATCTATGACAATAATTACGAACGGCTCAGAGGCTTCCAAAGCTTGGGTCAAACAAGTCCATTATCAATTAAGGACATTGCAGAAGACCGATAACAGCATACAGCAGTCTAATCACTAACCGCACACAAAAGTAGATGTTATAGCATCCGATTAATCAATAGTGTTGATTACTATAACTGCACACAGTTCACCCACTCTTGTAAGTGGCCTTGTCACACATTCCAATGATTAATCTGCTACGCTTCACAAACCAACAAATTTTTACTTGGTTTCATTCATTCTAATTATTTCAACAGTGCCTCTTCAAGATATCTAGTCAGAAAATTGCCAGCCGTGCCTCAAGAACAAGTGTTGATTGGGGGAGATTCTTGCACCTCAACACCCAGTAAGAACCTTACGCACACTTAACAATGCAAGTCGTGACTTCTCTGTGGTTGGGCCATGAAGTTAGAATTGGCTTCCTTCTGGATTTGCATGGTCTTCCAGACAGGGACTCTAGGGTCTAACAGACATACCTGCCCTGAAAATCAACACTTGAAAACTGCTCTCTTTCACCAATGCTGTGCTGGGATCCCCTTGGAGTAGCCATCTTCAAATGTTACTCCAACTTCAAATGTTACGAACGTCAAAATTAAATCCAGATAGTGGTCATTTCACACAGATTCTGTACTGCCGACAACCTTACTTCTTAGTACTCTGGGTTCACACATCACATGAACTCAATTCATCCTCAAGCTGAGTTGGTCACCAATGTCAACTTTTTATTTTCCCAAAGGATCCTTAAAGTGAGCAATTTGCAGAACCAATATGCATGATGAGGTTAAAACTTTGGGCATCGAGTTTGTTACCCCAATGCGATGAACTTAACTTTCAAATACTATCTTCTTTAGTAGACACAATTATGTATATGTTTGTAGCCATTTTAATAAATGCATAATAATAATAATAATAATTATAATAATAAAACTGTTGATCAGTTAAAATATGTAATTAGGACTAAGTGGACTGTCAGACCAGGTACTTAAACTATGAGTAAGAGTCATGTTTCAGCCGTCTGATCCATAAATAACTCATAATTAAACATGCATTAGTGTCATGGATCCCTCTGGGGAAATTAGCATATTCAAAGTCTAAGCCCACTATGGCCTTTGAAACTGCTGTCTATGCGAAAAATAACTGCAACCATCAAAAGTGAAGTATTTCCAGAACAGGACAGTAAACAAAATCTGACCGAACAAGTGGTCAACTCCAGCACAACGAACTCAACATATTCCCACAAGCCACCACCTGGCCTGCTCAACTGACTCACAGATGTCCAGGATTTGCATGAATCACTCTCACCGCTGGAAATACTTTCACGGAAACAATGTTTGGACTAATAATAACAACAGCCATAAAATAGCAGACCTTGTTAACAGGTTGTCAGCCTGCAAGACAAATCACACTGTACGCACGTGTACACGTGTTTATAAAAAAAATGTTTATGTACATATCCAAGTAAGTACTGGTATGGACCGCAGTCCGTTTTGCTGTATGGATCAGCATGTACGATTACGGATATTTATGTAGTATCGTTTAAAATGTACCAGAGCTGTTAAACATGGCATTTCTAAACAGCTTTGGTGAGCCCTGCTTAGGCTTTCATAATCTCATCCAATTGGGGTAACAAACTTAGACGTCCAAAGGTCTTATTTACAGTATGTCACAGATCTCCACTTCAACCCAGTACTAAACAACACAGGATTTCCGAAATTCCTGATTTGCCAAGCTAACACTGCTATGCAACAGGTCAACATGAAAAAAATTATATTACGTCTGGTATACCTTCGAGTTTTCATCCGAAAAGCTGCCCATTAAGGAAGTGACTGGTTCAAAACCAAACACTTGGCATTTGACTCCTTTACACAGTAATTCAAACTCTGAAAATGGCCATGCCCGTTTTTGTAGGGACCCGACGACAGCCAGTTCTTACTTTGATCAGTGACCTGGCGTCGGTCAGGAGCCGTAAGGTCGTGTGTCTCGAACTGTCCGGACCGAGCGGAACGATATTTTTTAGCTGTTCAAGGAAATATCTTAACTGCGCCCTCCTACAATACCACACAAAACAACAGTCATTAATTACCAGAATTAATAATCAAAGAAAAAAGTCTGGGTGGCCAGAAAAGTCTGCACTGCTACCACCTCCGCTACTCTTCAGTGTCACAATAACAAGGCTGAAGAGGTTCAACTGGCGACTGCAAGTCATATCGACCATGGTCACCATCGTCTCATCAGCGTCATTATGACCAAACTTTAACTACCGGTGACAACACTGGATAGCAGTATTTAGAACGCTATAGTACGAAAGTTCAGCAATACATTTAGTCACTCAGGATAGCGCTAGAGCACACAGCAATAAGAGTGCTTCTTGAGAATCTCAAGAGTAAAGGAAATAAATAATGAAATACACAGAGCATACAGGAGATTTCCAGGCACAGACTTTCTAATTACATGGGCATCAGAGTGAGTATTGGTGGCATATCGAGGTTTGCCCATAACTTTCATTTGGGACTCCCTTTACTGGTTGCCTGTTCATCAACAGATCCTGCTTACGATTCTTATGTTTAGAATTCCTTAATCTCTTGCTCCTTCAGGTCTGCAAGCGCCTGAAAACTTTCCTGTTTATCAGTGATGACACTGGCCTGGGATGGTAGCACCACTGACCTTTTTGATTACAGTTACAATTACAATACAAAAGGTCCCATGTCTATAATGACATTATGATGCAACCAACCTATGTCCCTATGCCATCACCATCAGAATCATCACCATCAGCATAAACACCACATAAAAACACCCCAATATCATTATCGAGGGTCCGATATCTCACAAGTGTCACTGACCCTGTGCACAAAATAATATCTTGGTCACGAACAAAAACGAAATGCCAATCTCACGAGTGGAACATCTTCGACGGAAACAGTTAAGAAAATGTGTCATAGAGCAACGGGATAAATGTCTGTCTTGTGATAAACAAAGTTGTCCAGTTACAAGATGGTCTGCACAAGACTCTGTGCAGCACGTCTGCTGCAACACATGCACACAGCTCTGTTCAATACAAATAAATGTAATAACATTCTGATGCATACAGCCACATCTACAGCAACTGTCACCCGACTTTTCACCAAAGCTGTCACATGATTGAGCCTCATGCTGTCCACTCTCCCATTACGTATCTTAGTTACAAGACACACAGTCCTTGAATTTTCAAGCTGTTATTAAACCAAACGATTAATCGAATGATACAGTTTCAAAGTCGTTAGTTAACATGACCGTATTGACACGCAAATCTAACAGACACTCAACCAATGCACAATCCACATCTCTACTCTCTGTTACCTCCAGCTGCTCACTGCCTTGAACATTCTCATTATTGTGCATCCAGACATCTTCTATAAACACACTGCCTGTTGCCTGATTGCAATGTCAGTTAATCCACACTCAACTACCAGATGTTCCCTTGACAGTACCTGTTTTACTTAAACCTGTCAGGTGGAAAAGGACTCACGGTCCAGGCCCTTAGCCAGCAACACGTCCACCCATCCTTTCGGTGGGTGAAAATTATTTTGGACGGGCATAAATTGTGCATGATTCTCCTCCAGCACCATCCAGTTTCTTCTCTAGAGCCACTGCCAGCGTTCAGAAGACAGTTCTGTAAGAATTAGGGGCTGATATTAGGCTCTGTAAACAGCATAGGGGCACCGCAGGACTCTTACGGCGGCGGGACTTCGGGTGGTCGCAGCTTCGTACGCTCATGGCGTAGGGTGGTCACAACTCCGAATGCTTTCGATGGGCTACTCTGCATTTCTGCACTCACCCCATATAAAATTATATTGACCTATTATTTTTATTATTACTACTAGTATCATTATTGATATTATAATTAATTTCAGTTCAGACCAGACACCGGAGGACGATGAGGACTGAGGATGAGGAGGAGGCACAGTGACAATAAAATCCTGATATTTCCAATTTGCTACTTCACTGCAGTAAAAGCTGACACAGATAAGACCTTGTAACTACTTCAGCTATTTATAGACATCAACACAAGTGGAGGACTTAAGTGTAGCTTGCATTTGTTTCTGGAGGCCTTCTAGACGAGACGGCTCTTGATGATATTGTAACGTGTGCAAAGACACACGTGCCAGACGAATGTCTGAGGTGCGGTATTTCTTTAAAGTATCTATAATGCAAATTTTTTATGAGAGGAACAGAACAATAAAATATGCAAATGCAACTGTGGCCAGAGCATGCACTGCCTGAACCACTTCAGCAGATAATATGCTCTGCTAGCGACAGTAAGAAATCAACTCCAAGACCACATGCCCTTCATCACTGAAGAAATTCTTAAACTAGGGCAGTGTGGATACTGATTGCTGTCAACCTTTCCCTTCCACATTCAGGGTTTAACTGACTGCCTGACATCATCCCCCTAAGTGCCACAAAATTTTGCCTACACATCCTATCAACGCCAGTTTTATGTTGGAAATGTAACTGAACTTAGTGCCACAAAAAAATTGCTCATGGTTGTATACATTTATTACAGAGGTCTTATATAGCGCCCCTTCAAGGTTATCTACTCTGGAGCGCTCCCAGTCCAACCCCGGTCAAAAAAGACAGTTTTAAGGCAAGAGTGGAACAGAGAAGAGCAATCAATTGGGGTCAGGCGCAGCGCTACTGGGAGCCCATCCCAGGTCGCTGGGCCAGAGACAGAGAAGGCACGGTGTTGCCGGATAGCAGTTCGTGCGCGGGGGACAAGGAGCTCAGCCTGCGCTGCAGAGCGAAGTGAGCCACGACGCTGGACAGCCACAGTGGAGCAGCAAAGTTACATACAGCTTGTGAACCCGTATCTATATAAGCTTCCTGGTTCGACAAAAAAGAAGCTGGACTTTTGTAAAGTTCTGTAGCCTAGATGCAGCTTTGTGGATGAAAACTGATTCAATGGCTAAAATAGTCTTATATGCTTAAAAGGAATCTTGGCCTTGATCTAGAACTGGATATGCCTGACTTTAACTCTTGGGACACTTTCATTTCTTTAAGCAAACTTCCTTATTGGCTGCCAATATCTTGCAGTGATGCCCAAGGTCTTTTTGTCCATCATATCAGGTCAGAGCTGTGGTGCCCAGTAGGTATCCAGCCATAGAGCAAAACAATGGACACAACAATAAATTTATATAAGTGTCATTTAACATCAACACAAATGTACATACATGTCTACACATATTTATTAGGTATGACATGCGCATAAATGTTTGCATAAAACATAAATGTTTGCATAAATGTTTGCATAAATGTTCGTGAGCGAGTAATAATTGGCCAGCAAAACAAAACTCTCAAAAAGAAATCAAACATCTGTCCCAGCCTATTTCAAACCACTTGGCTATTTGGCTACGGGGTGTACGGCCGCAGCATCAGTTACATTAATCTGAAACAGGTCCTGCAGCTACTCGGGCAAACCAGCCAACGGCTCAGCAATGTTTACGACAAAGATAACACACCAAGGATTTAGATTACCCAACTGATAGGCAGCCGGATGAAGGGTGGACCTGATTCCCCGTGCAAAAAGACAGAATTACCCCAGGGTAGCATTCGGTTCTGCAAACTGGCTGGCATTCTTAACCAGGTCATGGATTAGTAATTGGTTCACAGGCAACAAATCTACACACACCACACAGAACGCAACACAGATAGTAGCACATTACAAACACAGTATTATTCATTAGCACAAATTAACACATACGATGCCTGCGTTGTAAAACCCAACCTAGCGTTTCCGGAGCTTGATCGATGGTTCTCATTCATTCAAACTACTTCTGCATTCAAATTCTTATTTCAGGGATACACTTGTACAATACAATATGACTGTATTTGATATTGCCTTCATTCCAAAGTTCAGAAGTGCACACGACCATACAACAGAACATCGATGGTGTGTGAAGCACTTGCTCAAGGTCCCTACACAGCGGCTGCCAGAGTGGAGGTTCAAACCAATACTGTCCAGTGTCTCCATATTATAGACCGAGCACTCTATCCAATCGGACAATGTGTCGATTGTGCTACAGATTTTTATGGTTTCCAGGGGTATTCAAGCGTCTTCTAATGTGGAAACACAATTGCTATATGAAGAGGTCTGACTAAACACAGAGAATGCCCATTCTGTTTCGTCAGTGCGGAAGCCAGACTTACATGTTATGTGGATCCAGTGTGTTTTGAGTGGCATACACCATACACTAACTAAACTAAAGTCCAAAATGTTATATGGAATGCAGTGGTCTATTGGAAAGTGCTTGCACTGTAAAGAATGCGCAGGTTCGAAACTTCCCTGAAAGTACTGATCAAGAGAAACCCCCTATTACACATCTGCTTAGTACATATATTTACTTCAAGCCAACAATTGTACGTCACATGCATTAGCAAGTGCAGTGCACTTGGTACAACATCCAACAACAAATTAAGTTTTGACATTAAATCAATCAAGCAATATAAATGAGTAGCACGTCTTAGTGTTTACATTCCAACAGCAATTTAAGCTGTTATCTGCACACAAGTGCATGCACAGGGAGGCTTTGCAGGTCATTTGCCTGGCCCAATTTTAATACAAAAGCAATTACAACTGGTGTCTTCTGAAAGCCAATGTCCTTTCATCAAAATCTTTACATATTTACAATGAATTACAATTTACCACATCCTTAGTCGATCACCAGCGATGCAATTGACCACAGAATCTATAATAACTTATCATGTCTTACTGGTAATTATGTTTAATCTAAATTGCCTTCATGTATTAAGAAGGACTGTGAAAATTATCAATGACATCGAACAACAGTATCCGAGCTACTGTCTCAGTTTTGCAAAACATTTGAAATTTGCTATTTGCATATACACATCAGAGAACTTCAGAAGTTTAACTCCTTGTAGCCGGAGTTGAAGCCCTAACTGTGAAGTCTGAATGTTCATCGAAGAAGCAACCTTGCGATTGCTGCGATTCTTCTTGACGGATCTTATGAGCGCAACTGTTGAGCACAAGCTGTTGATTTAACTTGTAGAATATACCCCGGATTTAGAAGACAGAAAACCATGCACTCGTGAACCAGAATGATAACCAAACCAAGGTTTAGAAGCATTGATTCTTTATCTTTAATTTAGCATTACTCTAGAAGCATTTATTCTTTGTCTTTAATTTAGCATTACGCAAGTTTAAGTCTGACTATACTGATACAGCAAT
Organism: Allolobophora icterica; assembly: GCA_963556255.1. Taxonomy (NCBI): domain Eukaryota; kingdom Metazoa; phylum Annelida; class Clitellata; order Crassiclitellata; family Lumbricidae; genus Allolobophora; species Allolobophora icterica. The sequence goes on from OY744615.1 coordinate 34,890,763, forward strand.
GAGGATAACAAGTCGCAGGATACCTGGCACAATAATTTTCTGTTTAACGACTGACAATTAAGAAATCCCATTTCATAAGGCTGCATATGCGGTACTGGAACCAACTATTTCATAAACACCTAGTTTGCCAGCTTAGAAAGTTCACTGAGATCTACTAAAGCTGTTTACTTAATAGTACTGTCATGCACCTTACAACATTCAACCTGAATTCTCTACTGGTTTATGATTTCCTATTTTGCTTGACAAGACTCACGATCGTTGTATTGGGCATTAGCTGTACTACTGTTGGATTAGATTTATTCACTACTTTGCATGGTTAAAGAACTTGTTTGCAGACCTAGGTATGAGCTGTGCTTAGGCTTTCATAATCTCATCCCATCGGGGTAACAAACTTAAGACGCCCAAAGGTCTTGTTTACAGTAGGTCACAGATCTCCACTTCAACCCAGTACTACACAACACAGGACTTCCGAAATTTATGATTTGCCAAGCTAACACTGCTATACAACAGGCCAACATGAGAAGCAGCAATGTTAAATGCAAGAGGATGTTTATTTTACAAAGTTCGGCCAAAGGTCCACAGTGATCACCTGATTACCTAATCCAACAAGTTCAAGTTTTATTCCCATCTGTACACAAGTGGGTTAGTATCTATTTTACCTTACACATCTTGCTGTTATACAGAGTACTGTGTCCCTTGAACTTAAATTCTCGGATGAATTTTGAAGTTTGTTATTGACTTATTATAGGCAATCATGTTATTCTCATAATTTACTTTGAATTTGCAACTTCTTTGAAAAGCTACTGGATTGTAACAAAAACTAGACATGAAACTGTTAGTTCACTAATGTACTAATCTGCCTCTTGTAGTTCACTCCCTACCATACATTACTAGAAATTTCTGTATTAACTGGAATTCAAACTGTGAAAGACATTGCCATCTACAGTAGAGCTGTCTTTTTTCCACGGTGCATTAATTAGGAATAATAAGCGTACAACTACTAAAATTCTGGTGTCTGTAGAAAAGAACAGAATAACACTTGCCTATTTTTCTCAAGTTCATTGTGCACTGACCTGAAAACAAAACATCAGCAAATTCTGAAAATATGAACTTAGTAACTGCATGAAGTTATGTTGGTACTTAATAAACAAAGTCTGGATTGTTGTTAACAACTTGACTGACAGCTGGAAGCCACAAGAACTCTTGAACAACAATCAGCACTTGGAGGCAAATACTGTACCAGCAGATTGAAAATACCAGCCAGTGCTCTGTAACCATATAATCCAAACAGATTTAACTGGATACACTGAAGTAAGTGTACTGGTGATGCTCTTCAACAATCCCTATTTATACAACAATTCTGTAAAAGCAGAGTGAAAAGGCCAGCCAACTGTAACCATATAATCCAAATAGATTTGACTGGATATACAGAAGGAATTTCACTGCAGAACATTTCACTCGCTATTTATCCTTTACTTTTTCCATTCACATCTCCACAATTCAATCTGCCATAGTTGCTTATGTCACCCGATCACATCCCACATTTAACCAACCGAAATGTCTGCCTGAACAATTCTGATTGTACACCAGTGAATAAACTTTTCACCACTTAGCTTTTCTGCTTTATGGCTGCTCAACAAAAGCTCCAATGTCATGGCAATTAAAACCATATGTACCGTTTATGTCTATCATTTCTGAGTTAAACACCAAGGCCATAAAGCCACTTTAAAATACACAGTAAAATCAGCTTTTAGAAACTATGCAACAGCTTTACTTTCACAAGTCACTTTATCCACATCACACTTCTTTTCCAGAATGATTTTCATTTTGCTCTGCCCGATTTCAATCAAACTGACCACTGACTATAGTTGCTAATCACTTTCTCACAACAGCAAACATCGACTAAAGCCACACAAAACACAAAACATACAGTATGCTGGGCAAGAGGGAACTGCACCCCCTGCCACTCACAGAGACCCAATGAAGATACATTTCCCCATACATTTTGCTCCAGTCAGTAGGTCTCCCCACTGCTGCCAACCACCAATTGCATCCTCACCATATGCAATGCCCTCGCCAACGCAGTCACCAGAACTCCCAAACACCAACACATAACTCCTGTTCTGAAATCAATTAATTGGCTAAAAGTCCCACAGTGCCTACATTACACAATTGTTTCTCTTACCTACAATGCCCTTCAAACCTCTCAACCTTCTTACATTCACCAGCTATTCATCCATCCGGGCCTCCTCGCTCACCATCATATCTTTCTCTATCTTGGCCTCCAGCCTCCTCTCTGAAATTCTGCAACCATAAGTCTATGCTGTACCAAATCTTTGGAATGATCTTCCAAAAGATCTCCACCAATTTAATCATCCTCCTATCTCGCCTGTTAATTTCACCTCTCCTCCACTTGCACTCTCCTCCGCTGCTTTCCACTCATGACTGAAAACCGAACTCTTCAAGCTACCCTATCCTGATTCTATACCTGTGCCACCACACACATCATCCCCGACTACCACCGTAGCATCCTGCTGTCTCCTCGGCTTGACCTCCGGACTCTGGCCTGGCACCGGAACGAACAAGGCAGCCTGGCTATTGCGGACTTGATTTGATATAGCGCCGGTGAAGAAGCTGGTCTCCCTGAGGTGGCTTTTGTGTGGCACTGAGAAATTTCAGATTTACATTTACATTATTACAATGATGCTCATCACATTTTCGTGTCTTGCCTCTAGTGACCATCTAACTAAAACAGCTCTTCAACCTGCACATTCCACTTTATATGGAAAGCCCTCAGCAAAGAAGTCACAACTAAAACAGTTTGCGTGCACAGTGCATACTGCATAGTAAATGACATACTGCATTAAAGAAAAGTGGGAATAACAACATGGTGTACAAATGCTTTAACTAAAAGATGCTTTTAATACCTCTCAGTACTATACTTTTAAATAACTTCTATGGTCGTACTGGCTATTAATAAATATCTGATTACTTTACGTTTAACTTAAATCAATGTGGTTTTCATAGGTTTCTAACAAAGCTCAGTCATGGATGTCATCAATTCCACTACGGATTACTGGTATAACTTCATGCAAGACCCTTTATGTAGAGCGTAGAGCATATTCAAGTACTTAGACTGAGTACTTCCACTTTCAATTGAGCTCTGCCTTACTTTGAGCCCTGAGATTTTCGCTGCTTTGAAGTCTTTCTTCGATTAGAACTACGTGCTGGTACGGGCAAAGTGGAGGCATAGCCGTGTTCTGCTTCTGAAAATCAACAAAAGAATATCTATTTTCCATGTCCATTTTCCTCTATTTTTCCACTAAAACACACAAATTAAGGCTGAAACGTATCTATTTCAGCATACACTTTCAGCATTTACTGTTTTCTGCGATAATTTTAACCCATATAACTCCACATTCTTTTCTTCAGTGCCCAAAAGCTTCCCAATGAATGCTTTCAGTCCACACATGTTTTCTGGACGTACTCTGAATTACCCAATCATATTTCGTGTATCTGAGGCAGACTCATTCGCAGCTAATCCACAATTTTTTCATATTCCTCAAAATTGTAAATTTTTGCTGGCATCAGCATCGGCCATGTGAGTAATCGCATGGCCAACGTACTCGACTTTCTTTTTCTACAAAAGAACTGAAGCATTCTACAGAATACTCAATCGCATTTCGAAATGCAACTTGAGTTCGCGTTAAATTTACATTACTTGACATAACCTAACTGATGGTTAACTTTACATTACGTCCGGATGAATGATGGGTGCCACGTACGATAGCGAAAGCCAGGCCAATTTCTGGCTAATATACGGCCGATCAGACCCACCTCGCTCCCTCCTGTCCAGAAATTCGGCGGCCTGCAGAAGAGTTTCTATGCTCATCGTGGAGTCAAGAGGAGAAAATGTAACGCTCCTTATGGATCGCCAGGCTCCGAACTCCCAACCACAGACTGCGCGATCGTTCAGCGTTGCCAGAAACTAGGTCACTTCATCCATAGCTCAAACTAGGTCACGTTATGGTATTTTCATTGGTTCACAGATAATTAATATGGTAATATATGCATATGCTTCTTTGCGGCCAATCACAGCTCACTAACCTTGTTGACACGCTTTTCGTCTGAATCTGACCTCACAACAAGGGGAGCGTTCTGGAATGCGAGCGGCTTAGCCGAAAACAGTCGCGTTCTAATCGTACAACTACGGAGTCTCTAAAGTGACCTTTGTGCAGAATATTTTATTTCATGCAAGACTAAACAATATGCAAGAAAACAGAGGCAAAACAATCCATCATACCTGCTATCTTATTTAGCGCCAACATTAAGTCACTGATCGCTCAGAATCCATTCACAAAGTTTATGTAAGTAAGTAAGTAAGTATATTCTTTATTGTAATTGTAATTGTAATTGTAATCGAGAATTTATATAGCGCCACTCACATAAACAGAGGCGCTTCCGACCCGGGTCAGTGCCTTCACTGACAAAGAGAAATGTGTTCAGGCGCTTGCGAAACTGGGCAGGAGAGAGAGAGAGGAGGACAAGCCTAAAGCCTTGAGGGAGGCTGTTCCAGCTGCAAGGGCCCACAACCGCAAAACTACGGGACTGGGCAGTAGCAGTGCGCATCCAAGGAATTAGCAAGTGGCCACGGGCAGATGACTGGAGAGAGGCCCGACCAGACAAACTGGAAACTGGGGTGCAGTAAGCCCTGAGATACAGCGGAGCTGAGCCAACAAGACAGTTACGCATGAGGGTAAGGACCTTAAATTGGATGCGTTGGTGAATGGGAAGCCAGTGAAGGGAGTCCCGGATGTAGGAAGATATATGGGCAAACTTCATGATGCTCCCTATGAGGCGAGCAGCAGCATTAAGGATGGACTGAAGTTTAGATGTATTAGTAGAGGAGAGGCCCATATAGACAGCGTTTCCTTAGTCAATCCTAGTGCAGATCAGAGCATGAACCAAGGTCGCAATCGCATGCAGTGGAAGAGACTGGCGAATGGCACGAAGTTGGCGTAAATAGTAAAAGCACGAACGAGAGACACCATTGACATGATCAGATAGAGAAAGAGTAGGATCTAGGACAAATCCAAGATCACGGACAGAGGAGGAGAAGTACACATTGGGAAACCTGAGGCGCAGAGAGTCAGTATCAATCCTGGCAAGCTGGACACGATTACCAAGCCAAATGTACTTGTACTTATTACACCATTAGCAAACGCACAATGGGACAGAAGCTAGAAGCATTGATTGTAAAACATTGAAGTAATAATAAATCGAAATAAAAATGATAAAATAAGTAAATAAAAAGCAAGACCCCAAGTGTTTTCTTATCATTTATGCATTAATCTAGCAATGTAACCCTTCCCTGTCAAAGGCAGGCCCGGGTTAACCATTGGAGCACACGGAGCACGTGCTCCGGGGCCCCCGACGACCAAGGGGCCCCCAAATATGAGTCTTTTTTTCTGCGTCTCAAAATGTAAATTGAATTCACTTTTGGTGAAAAAATGGAATTCATTTTTATTAAAATGCTCCGACAAGTCACATTACTTTGAACTCAGCCTATATATATAGTAACAGTAATGTCAAGACTCCAGATATTTAATTATTTCTGTTGTTACGTCATCAACTCATCATTTTGCTGACATGTTGTGTCGACTTGTGTGTAACTAAATAACTACGGTAACTTTTCTGTAGTTTAAGTCATTATAAGTTAAACTTAAAGTATTAAATAATCATTCGATAATGTCGAGTACTCGCAAGTATACCAGTGGGTTTTTAAACGTGCTGCAAAGCGCGAACAAGTGAAGCGAAATCTCGAAGTGTTAACTAACACCCAAAAACTGGCGACGTTCTTTCAGAGTAGTAGTACTGTGTCTGATAGTATGCCTGTGACTGTGAGTGGAAAGGCTATACTGGTATACTAGTGATGGTAGTGAGCCGGAAACAGTCGGCAGATCAATCGTTGACGAACTTGACGATGACGCGCATATTAATTTGAGTTCTAAGAACAGCGTACAAGCTGTACAGTGTACATGACATTGAGATGCTTTGCTATTTATCTGATTCGTTCAACTTTGCTCACACAATTTGAGCCTACAGTTTGAAGTAGTTAGTTGAGAGTCTTACGTGAGTTGAATTTAAGCCTACAGTTTGTAATGACAGAGATGCAATGACAGAGTCGCTGTATATGCCTACTGCCTGTATTCATAACCGTTTGCGCGTTTGTTGACAGTTTGATCATGAAAAAGCCAATGTGACTACTGACTAGTGTAAAAATAATTTGACAATCCATTTACTGACTTTTACACTAATCTGTGGCTCTGTAGAGTAGGCCCCTAATGCGAATATGCGTGAGTAAAATTAATGTGCCTAATATTATCGTTGAATTTGTTGTTGATTGGAGTCTGAGTAGATTTGAATATTACTAAATTAGGGAAGGGGAATGGGAGGAGAAAGGAAGGGGAGGGGAAGGAGAGGTAGGGAGGGGAGGAGAAATGGAAGGGACTTAAGGGACTTAAGGGACGGAGGGGCCCCAACATGACAGAGTGCTCCAGGGCCCCAGGACTCCTTAACACGGGCCTGGTCAAAGGATCACATCGTGGTATCTCACGATTATGCCAGCGAGGTTGAAGAGAGTACCCGGAATATCGTATCGGAGGGAGTAAAAATCATGAAGGACATGCCCTGGGTCCCGAAGGATTGTTGCAGCAGAGAGCATCGTCCGCCTTAGAACACAAGTCAAATGTAGGAGTATCAGTTGGCAGATACCCTTGTCGCTTAAGTTTACGTATCAAGGCAGAGAGACGCTCTCTCTCACCGTGTGCACCACTTATGAGCCTGATGCATCCATATGAAGAGACGCAACCTAGTTAGCATGCGGATAGCGCGGTTTGTCACCAGACCATGCTAGCCCGAGAATTTCGGGCTAGCATGGTCCGTACATGAGGACCTTAAATGACGTTGCGTCCATTCAAACGGGCAGCGGAACTCCGCCACTGCGCGTCCGTGCCTTAGTGCCAGGCATTGCCAGTCCCAAGCCTGGATGAAGGAGGAGGGCGACGCTAATGATCTTTGTTACCACACAGTGTCGTCAAAATGAAACTACACTAAACGGGCAGCGGTGGTGAAAGGTCTCACCCGATCAATTCATTGGAGAATGAGCAGGGTCGGGGCCATGCGGTCGCTATATAAAAACGTTTAGGCCTATAGGGCGGCAGTAGGGCCTACCTTTACATGAGATAAAACTGGATTTGAGTATATCCAATCTGTTAACCCTGTGAAATACGCTGCCCATTAGCTAGCGGATTCCTGTAGTTCGATGAAAAAAGAGTGATCTGGGACAGCAAATGATGTCCTTCGATATCTTAATCTTGCTTATCAATATAATCATACAAGCCTCAAATTTCGCAGGTAGTTTCTGTTGATTCAAAGTATTATGCATCGACATACATGTTCGTGGCTGACACTTGATTATAATGACTTGATTTAAGACAAATTTGCCACCCACACAAAGCCATTAGAAACAATATCAATTGGCCTAATATGATCAAAGTCTCTAAGTCAAAAACAACAGACCATACTACAAAAGTTGAAATGGAATCATTAGGCCTCTGTCTAGCGGATTCGACGTTCGGCGGACAGGCCACCAGAGTTGTCTCAAAGTGTATACAAGGACTTCTATAAACTTTGGGGTTGTCTATAAACAGGAGGCGCTAATAATAATAAATTTATTTAGACAATATATCAGTTTTATACAGAGCCTAATAATTTCGTATATAAGCTGTTTATTTCGCTTTATTCTTAACATTTTAACTATTTATAGTCTAATATTTATTTAGTTTAAGTAATTACGTCCTACGTCGTCCTCGTCCTTATTTCGTGTCAACCTCATCCTCTCCCGCTGTTCAATAATTAATTGCCTTATCACGCGCGTGATCAAACAGGGACGCCGGAACAATAACATTAGCCTACATTAGGCCAAGTTTAAGTGACCTTATTGCCAGCTCGGTGCATCAAGGGTTCCTACAATCGCAAATGTATTTTGCACGATATTCGTAGAGTAATGAAAAGGATATAATTAATGCGTTGACCGGGGCAACGAGTCGCACCATATATAGGGCCCAGGCCTAGAATGCAATTGACTGCCTCAACTGCGCTGCTTTAGACGTTCAAAACCGGCATTGCCCGTATTCTGGTAGTGCCAGTCCCAAGTCTGAATAAAGGAGGAGTGCGACGTTAATCATCTTTAAACAGTAGCTAACCAATTATACGTAGGGCGTATATAGCCTATATATATGTCCGTAAGCAATAGTCGTTGCAGTGCAGGTCTACAGTCTACACCCTTCAAATGACGTCCCTGAATTTTAGTTTTTTTACCCCTTTCTTCTTCATCCTTTTCTTGTTCCATCCTTTTTCATTTGTCAAAAATCAGCAGTCTTGTTGTCAAGACCTTAAACCTCAAGACCAAGACCAAGACCAAGACCAAGACCTTGAGCCTCAAGACCAAGACCAAGACCTTGAACCTCAAGACCAAGACCAAGACCAAGACCTTGAACCTCAAGACCAAGACCAAGACCAAGACCTTGAACCTCAAGACCAAGACCGAGACCAAGACCCAAAAAAATCACAGTCGCATCCAGACTTCTATTCCTTACTAAAAATTGTCCAGTCGGACTACTCGTTATTTTAATGAAAACATGAGTTTTTTCTTTTATTCAAGCAAAACAACTCTAAATGGAGACTGCAGAGAATTCCGAATTCGTAGGCTATTTACAAAAGTCCTTCATGCGAAATGTTATTCCAAATGCCTGTTGAATTTTATAAAGAAACAATTTGCTCAGAATTTTCTGACCAAGACGTGACCTGTGGAGTGTGGAGCCTCATAAAAATTCTGCCATGTGAAAAAAACACGGTCTACAAGTGCTGAAATCGCTAGCACACAAAGCAGTTTTTCAAGAGCCGGATGTAAATGTACAAATTAATCATGAGTCTGTTTTGAAATCATTCCATGGTAAATAACCGGAAGTCAAAATAATTATCCAAAACAACAGTGAAGCCTCATTCACACTGTGTAAATACTAAAGCAATAACTGCATGAGTAATTATTGGATAATTTTTTAAAATTCTTGCTGTTTGTTAAAATTAGGCCTAATGACTGTTCATATTGACGAAGGTCTTGGTCTTGGTCTTGGAAAACCAAGACCAAGACTTTGAACCTCAAGACCAAGACCAAGACCAAGACCTTGAACCTCAAGACCAAGACCAAGACCAAGACCTTTGGTCTCAAGACCAAGACCAAGACCAAAACTTTTAAAAACGAACTCGAGTGCACTCGAGACCAAGACCTTGGTCTCGAGGACAACAAGACTGAAAATCAAGGGAGGGGGCAAATTCCCCTTCCCCAAACGTTCCTGGATAATAGTAAGATAGTAAGCCGAGTGAAACACGGGGCAGGATACGATAACTAAATCTGCTAAAGTAGGGGTAACTGTAAGGAAGCTCCCAAGAAGTGTCGCTCGATAAAGAAGTCTCTCTTCCGACTCTCGTCACTGGCAGAAGAGAGTCTGAAGGGTGCACCCCGAGCTATTATAGTTAAAGAGGATGCGTGGAGAGCTCGCGGAAGGACACGTTAGACAGATCTGTGTGAAACAAAAGAGTGACGCTATATAAATTTTTATATATAAATTATGGACGAGAAATCAAGATGTGTATAATTATAATATATAAAAGGCCCCCAAATTCTGAATTTTTAGTAGGCCTACCTTGTGGATTGTGAGGCACTAAGCTGTCGCTATTTAGCTTATGCCTAGATCCGGCACTGGAAGGCACGCAGAATGGGAACGACTATTACCTGTAAACGATCAAAGCCTTTTCTAGGAATAGCCCATCTTCAGAACTTTACCTATCGAGGACCGTGGAAGAAGCAAAGTCTGATCCCCGAGACAAAGCTTTATAGTGTTGTCTCTCTTGAGGAAGCGGCCAATCCTGAATCCTTCTTGAAGATAACGAACATTGCGGCCGCGACGATGTGAGATGGTGCGGATCGAACAGACATTCTTAGCGAGGGTTGTAGAGGCAGTAGGCAGTGATGTGGGTGGCTCTGGGTGCTGGACCTGGCTAGCGTCACCAAGCCCTCACAAATTTATGTCTACACTGCGTCTGCTTTACTGTCTTATCGCATGATAATCTGAATCGTAAACTCAAAGCTCTAGCGTTACTTAAAGCTAATCGCAGAACACCAATGTGAGAATGGTTGTCTCGAAGACCATAGGAAGCTTGGACTGAAGACGTTACTACGCGATTCTTAGCCAATGCATTCGCCAGACGGCGATCAGTGTTTCTGTAGCGTCTGATTCAAGGAAACGGGTGACAGCAGTGCTATCTATTATCGGAAATAGATAGCTCTGGGTGACAGAAACATTGACCGCCATCTGGCGAATACATTGGCTACGAATCACGTATCATAATGCTAGGGGTGCTCGACAGTGTCACTGTAGCGATTAGCGTGCTGGACTCAGTGGACTGTCAATCCAGAGGTCAGAGGTTAAAAACTGCGCGAGTAGAAGTTTAGTTTCGTGATTTCTGCTCCATCTGCACCCCACTGTCGTTGGAAGATGAGACGGCGAGGGAGATAACTCGCCACCCAACCACCGAGGCTAAAAACTTAAGTCGCTAACACTTCATACCCATTTCAGGGATAGCTTAAGATATTTTGTTCTTTTCTTCCAGTAGGTTGCTCATCGCGCCTCTTCGTGTTTCTGTTTGTCCAATGTTGTGCAAGCTCAAAGGACGTTTCTGTTCTCTGAATGTATACACGGGGGCGGTGGTCCTAGTTAATACCCTTGGCCCGCCATATTAACCCAGCCGGGAGGTAAGGTGTTGGGGCAGATGGTAGCCGTCAGGCTAATTAAGCAAACGGTTAAACTTTGGTTCATTAGTGAATTGACACATCTTTTACTGCTGCGTATATATACGTAGTCCTACATACATATTGTAACACACATAGGGCCTACATACAACAAATATCAAGAAACCTCTGAAGAAGCATATTTTCTTCGCGAGTTGCCCTTTGTTCAACTGTTCTTCTCACGTCTCGTCGTTAATAGTTTATACACACGAATCAATGACCGTTTATACAACACGAATGTACAAATGTTTGTATGCATGTGGTGTGTGATACTCTTGCCTGTCTTCATCGAAGAATTACGCGGGGTTTCATACAAACCAGGTTCTGTAGTTTTTAATGCGTAGAGCTCAAAGCGTCTTGCAGAGAAGGCCCATGTAGGGGGCCTATTAATGCTGCAGACGGGGTGCTAATCTGTATCAGCAAGAGTCAGACAGGGTTGTAAACGCCAATGAGATATAGCATTTATCTGTAGGTTCCTATACCTCACTGGTAAAGGCAACACGCTGGAGTACGGTCTGGTGTTAATATTATACTACACGTATACATGTTGACACTATGTGTTGAGAAGAGAGGATTATTAATTTGAACATGTTAATTACCGTATACCACCAGACATCAACTAATACAGTTATCAGTATTCCTACACTGCAAAAGGCACTTAAACTATACACACTACCTAAATCCTAACATAAAACATATATCTGGTAAAACTGTACTGGTACATGGTAAATCCTGCTGTGCAAATCACAACACAGTAACAGATAATCCTTTGTCTAAGAGTACTCAGGATAAAAGACCAAAAAAACTTTGAAAATATTTATTCCAATTTAATTATAACTTAAACGGAATTATGAAACTCTGTCTCTAGGCTGCACTTCCAAATAAATTGTCACAAAACCACGAGTCACTAGAAAAACGTATGCAGATTCAGCGCTGCATTTACGACCACGACTACAACGTAATCCTTCCACAAATACCAATTACAGTCATTTATCACGATTTGTATGGCTGTCAAATTATAACTGTACAATCCATTAGTAGCAAGTGAGAAGGCACAAGTGTCTGCCCATCTGTGAGAGCAAATTTCTCTAACAAAGGCATCTGTCAAAAAGCCCTAAGGGTAGTTGTCTCATTTGCCTATGGGGGTGTGTCGGCGATGTCCCTGTGGAACCTGGAAGTACAGGTTCATCATTCCACTCATCTCAATCGCTCATCTCGATTGGTTGATGAAGATGGAAGATTCCAACACATCAGTGACACCTGATCAAAAAATAACAACAAAACATAAGGATATTACAATCAAGTTTGCAAATACACAAAAAAAAATAAAAAATGAAAATGCATAGATAAGGGACGTGAGAATGACTGACAGAAAATAATCTGCACCCCTTGATTTTGTGCATATTTTACAAAAATAAAATCGTTTGATTATTATGAGGCGTAACTTTCGTCTAAAAAGTGGGGGTACCAATAACTCTCCACTTTCGTTTTTCACATGAAGATCATCTCTGGGAAGGCACATTAATAAACTATTGATCGACATTGCTTAAAAAGTGGGGGGGTACGGTACCCCCCAGTCCAAAAAGTGGGGGGTACGGGTACCGCTCGTACCCCCCACAAATTACGCCTATTATTATAACAGTCCCAATGCGAAACAGTTTCAATGCGAAAAAACAATTATTAGGTAAAGTCCTTGACCATTATTTATTTTTAAAGTTGTCGCGTATTCTGTGTTCGTGAATGGCTATGCAAAACTTAATTTTGCCACCCATACAAAAAATTTTCCTCCTTACAAAAACTTTGCACCCCCCACAAAAATTCCTGCAGATTCCCATGAGTACGGTATGATTGTATGCATGCGTGTATGCGTATATGTGTGTATGTACCAAGATGCTTGTATAGCACACTTCAAGTAATAATAATAATAATAAGACAATTTGTATAGCACCGTAGCACACCCGAGGCCATCGGAAAGGGCGCTGTACTTGTATTAAAAAATTCAATGGCAGTCATACGACTGTTTGAAATGATAGGTTTTGAGTTGTGATTTGAATGTCTCCAGATACGATGCGTTCTTCACAGGGTCGGGAAGACTGTTCCATGCAGTGGGTCCTTCAAATCACAACTCAAAACCTATCTTTCAGAATACCTCTCAAAGTGCTATTATCATTTCACTGTAACAATTATATAAAGTTGCCATGCTTTTTTGCTTTAAATCAACTGTTTTACAACAATATATAATATGATCGAACCTCAACACCCATATTTCTCAAAACATGATGCATATATAATATACAGGCAATGTATCAGGTTAATGTTAGTGGCCCATAATGCAGGTGTACCTGTTATAGGAAACTCCAGCCCATAAAAAGCCAACATGTGGCCAATTTAATTCATATAAAAGTCACTCAAAACCCACAGAAACTTGTGTAACACATTGCATGCAGTCCATCAAAGTTAACGATACAGCCCATAAAACACTTACTAAACGAAGTCGTGCACAATTCTTGTGGTTGACTGTTCCAGTTTTAAGAAGAAGCGGCTTTTCATTTCGGAATATAATTAGGGGGTATGACTGGTACCACAGGTGGAACAATGGTCGGAACTGGAGACATAAGACCTGCAATGACAAAATCAGAAAGTTACTATCTTCAGATTACGGTAAAAGGGAAAGTTACGATTACCCATAATTATGATTTTAAGTAATATCGCAAAAACGAATTACAGTGAGTAGTACACACACAAGAATAATGGCTTTATTACATGTAAAACATGGTAAAGATTTGAGAAAGGTTAAAACTAAAACCTGGATATATATGATTAATCAAATCAATACAAACTAAAACCAATCAATACAACCACCTGTATGCTAACAAAGGACAGAGGACTGTACAAGCAGTAACATAAATTTAGTTTAGTTTGCTCTTTTTAATAAAACTTATAGAGGTTGTTCCACAATCAGTTTATAACATGAAAATCTGTGGTTTTAGATGCAAATACATACCACTGTATGATCCGTAGAGAGGGTAAGGACCGACAAGGTGCGTGTGATGGTGGGTGTGAAGGTGACGAAGCGTGAGCGGGGAACCATGACCAGACGACGATGACGTAGGTGGCTTGTCATGCAGTGAACCTTCATTCCCTGCAAAGTCGAAGCCATCCACGGGCTGTCGACGAGACTCGCTCTTCTCAGTTGGACTGAGTTCTTTCGACGAGAGCGGGGTTGCCAGTTGACCGGACTTTCGTGTTGGGGCAACCGAAGGAGAATGTCCAGGAATGGATTTATCGTGTGAGCCCAGAGAGGGATACTTGCTGTTCAGATCCTGATATCGGCTGGCCATGCTGACGCTGGCTGAAGGGGTAGAGCCAGTGCTGGTGGGCAGCGACGAGTCGATATAGGACGGATTGCCATAGGCAGCAAACGAGGCAAAGTTTGTATCGTAGCGCATTTGTGGTGGAGTAGATTTCGGATAATCTTGCATCTGGCTAGTCTGGTGTGCGGACATGGCGCTGTTGCTGACGAGGCCTGGTGCTTTAGGCTTGCTAACGACGCTTGGACTGCTGACACCGAAGTTAACTCCATCCAGCTGTTTACCCTTGACTTTGTTAATGTTGCTCTGGGTGTGCATCAAGTCGACCAGCTTTTCATCCTTTTCCGAAACCCTTTGCCGCACAACGGGTTCCTGTTTGGGCACGTGCAGTTTGTCCCTGGAAGAAGCGCTTTTCTCGTGGTGGTTATAAATGACGCTCTTTCCAAAATCGCTTGGACAGTTCTGCGTTGCGGTTGGACCGACAGAATCGCGATGTTTTTCAGACGACGCGTGATCCTCGACTCCACTCCCACCTGGGCGTGAAGGCAATTTCAAGTTTGTTTTTGATTTAGTGTAAAATGGCACCGAGTCGGACGCGCTGGTTGCTACACTTGAGACGCTTTTAGCGCTCATATCAACGGGTTTGTCACCGGCCGAACAGCGGTCGCTTTCTGCTTGTAAGAGCTGACGATAGCACTGCTGTCCCATGTACCATCGCTCATAGTGTTCTCTGTATTCGCGATTCGAAGTCATGAGCTGCATGTGGGCCAGAGGATCGACTGCATAGCCATACGGCATCATGTTTGCCGCGGTCATACTAGATCGCTGTATCATTTCCATCCACAATCGACTATTTTCTTGCGCCTGAAGAATTTCCATGTTAAAGTCGCTAGCCTGATTGCTTTTCTCTGTCCTTTGTCGATCGTTCTCTGTCCTTTGTCGATCGCTGACTGGCGTTACGGGTTTTGCTCCTACTGCCCCAGTTTTAGAAGAAGGCATGACACCAACCAGTTTCCTTCCCTGGTCTGATTCCCCATCTCTCGGTTTTACCACTCTTTCAGTCGGCTTTCGAACCAAACTGTCAGATAAAGTGGTCAGCGAAGATGGTGAAGCAGTTGCTGGCATTGGAAAAGGCGAATGTTTAAAACCGGAGCTCGGTTGAAGGCTGGAACTTGCGAAATCATCGTATTTCCTTATCGGAGGTTTTTCGGCTTTCTGTGCTCGCTTCAACTCTTTATCAATTTTCCTTAACCGCATTTCACTCTCACTGAATGCACCGTCGTTTGCATCGGAAATATCAGAATAAGCGGGGCTTTTGTCTTCGTTGTTACAATCACCAGATGGCAACAGTTTAAGTCCAATGTTCTGTGGGCGCAAGATGGCCATTGGCTGGCCATTGTCCATTCGTGCGCTTGCCAAAGACTTTTCTGAGGGCTGGTGAATAGTTCTGTGCTTGCCTATTTCAGGTGTTCGTAGAATGGGTTTATGAAAGATGTCAGCAGCAGGACTTGAACTAACATCAGCATGATTTGGGATTTCAGCCTCGATTTCGCTGGGTCTATTTTTTGTTTTATCTGTCAAATCCGAGAGCAAATTACTAGCCGATGAATCAGTTTTCAAATCAGAGTTTGCCATTTCGGCAAAGTTTTTTACAGCTGTATGGAAACTTGTTGTGACTATAGGGGACTGCGATTGCAAAGGCTCGCTCGTTTTCCCAGTTTCTGCCATTCTTTTGAGATCCTCCATTGCGGAATGCCGAGGCAGTTCAGCTAACGATTCCACCACTAGATTTGCCGCGCTTTCACTTGCCACAGCTAAACTGGTAACGACACTGACAGCAGGCCACTGAGGCGATGGAATGCTGGCATCACTGCTTGTCAAAATCTGCTCGTGGACATCACTCATCTTTGTTACTTCCTCAGGCAACGGGAAGTTCACTTCGGATTTCACCACAGTTTCGCTACCCTGTTTTAAAACAGACTCCGGTTCCAGTAAATCACAGCTGACAGTCGAGAGAATTCCTACTTTTTGATCGATGGCTTGACTGATCGGTTCTACGGCACCATTACCCGGTTTTGCCGAGGCCTCGTCATTTTTCTTAACGTTCTTGAACTTGTCCTGCGCAGCTAGATCACTGTTTGTTGCAGTTTCTGCTTTCGGCATCCAAACATACGACTGCTTCTTGTGAGCATGGCTTTGATGATATCGCAGGCCACTGATATGTTTGAATTTTTTGCTGCAATCAGGAGCTATGCACTTGAAGAATGACTCGTCGCCTGCCTCTGGGTCCAGTTTCGTCTTTTTCAACGGATGTGCCAATTCGCCGGCTGCTTCCGTAAGTTGTTCCGATGCGCGCCCTCGTTGACGTCCATTCGAATCGGAGTTGATTGGCGGGCTCTGACGGGTGACCATTGTTTTAGTGGCACCATTGCCAGAATGGCTATTGCTAGATGTAGTCGTCCGCCGACATTTACGCAGCCGTCTTCCTTCTGTGATGTCCGTGACAGGAGTTCCTCTTTTTGTCTTCTGCACTCGATAATCGAGCTCGCCTGAAGGCGACTCCTCACGAAATCTAAAAGGCAAGCATTCACACAATTAATGGATCCATCAACACTAAATGGCCTACACCACAAATAAAAAAATTCATGTTTATTTGTGTTGATCAATTATTTCAAACTTATTTCAACCAATTCCATTTGAAACATTCCAGTTAATGGATCCATCAACACTAAATGGCCAACACCACAAATAAAAAAATTCATGTTTAATTGTGTTGATCAATTATTTCAAACTTATTTCAACCCATTCCATTTGAAACATTCCAAATGAATGGTAAAAGCAATGCTCAGAGCCTACGGATCGCATTGGGAAGCTAAAGTGTTATTGTGGTCTGGTAATAGTAATGTTTGACCCCACGTTTATCATAGATTATTCAGTTTGACTCTGAGAAAGTGTTTACAAAAAACTTGCCAGCAAGCAAAAGGCAGTCCTGCAATAACTTTATATCTGTTGGCAACACAGGCAGTTTAATGCTCTGCTGAAATCCAGTACTCTATCTCTCTCCCATCCATCCCTCCAGTCTATTAATTATTGCTAATGAATAATCCTGGAACTGCCAAGAACAGACAACATACAGACCAAACGTACAAACACCAGTAAAAAACCAGCCAGCACTGTAAACATCGAGACCTAAAGGAATACAAAAGCCAAACCGAATACCTCACACGATCGGCAACAGAAAGAAATTTACAGTATTCCACTTTATCTCTGGTACGAGCTTGAAAAGGCAGAACAAAAGTCGAAGCAGCTGGATCAAGCCACCGCTCAGCAGAAGTCGGCAGTAAAGAAAGGAAAACCCTGTTGCCTGGCTCTGTTTACACAAGCCCACAGATAATCGGCCATTATACAGCACACTGCCTACGATAAATCATAATAAATACCGTCAAAATACTATTTAGAGAGTTTTCCTTTAAAAGATTATGTAAGCAACATTTTGGAAAAATCATAAATATAGTCAGAAACGTTATTTAGAGAAAGTTTTCCTTTAAGAGTATGTAAGCAACATTTTGGAAAAATCATAAATATTGTCAGAAACGTTATTTAGAGAAGGTTTGCCTTAAAAGAGTATGTAAGCTACAGTTTGGAGCAGCAGCATGTCTACATCTAAGTGGGAACTGGGAAATGTGAAGTGGTAGGTAATCTTTCAAACTATTCTGCAGTTCAGCTACTCTGTGAACCTGGCTACAGCAGCAGCAGCAGCAGCAGCAGCAAAAGAAGGTTTATTAAAGTCACAATGTAGCCTAACAAAAAGGAACCGTAAGTGAACAGATAAAAGTGCAACACTGCTCCAGAACCTCAGCAACTGCAAAACTGGTAACGTTAGAGGAACTTAGGACCTAGCCATTCCCAAACAAACCTAACACCGAACTATTCAACAGCATTCATTACCAATCACGTGAACAGACCAGTAATGCAATTTCAGTGTGCACACGAAACCGCATCCTTCCCCAAATTTACTACAGCGCAGCACCTTCGCGCGAAGACACCGCAGCAGACGATCCACTGGCGCCGGCCGATTGAAAGAATCAATTACGCACCCAAACCGCCGATTGTAATTGATTGTAATTGTTGTGGATAATTGATTGACATATTCGGCGCAACACCGGACGCGAGAGGGATAGAGATTCGTTGGCGAAGCAGCGCGCAATGCAATCGAAGCTTCATTTATCACACGTCACGGACATAAATGGCCGACATAAACGATGATACAATGGTCAGCCCGGCCGTTCGTTCGGCAACGCCGATCCCCCCAGCACAGCGATCCACACAGCGCAAGGTCTAAGGGCGTGCGGCGCTCGGCAGAAGCCTGTTCCTCCCTCCCTGCCCCTAACTCTGCCTCCCTGCCCGTCTATACCTTCCTCCCCGTTGCCTGTCAGTCTATTGGAGAAAATTACATCAAGAGGTTAGACATGTACGCGCAGCCGCTACTACATCATTCTCAAAACAACGGCCATCCCAGATGTTATTCTAAAACATTAACGGCTGCCGGAGGATATAATAATGGTCGTTCCAGACGTTGTCTGCCAACTGTCCAAAGAAGTTATGGTTATTTTAGAGATTTTTCTACATAACGAAATAATGATGATTCCGTATTTTATATCACTGCTTAGCAAAACGAAATAATAGTGTAAGTAGTAAAGGAAAGGTTTAGAGACGGCATAATGGTTGCTGCAGGCTGTGTAGCTTTTTACAGTTGTGTAATATTTTAGAATTTACCACTAGGGCCTACAATTGTGCAGTAGTAATAGGCTATGAAAGATGGCTTATTACAATGGTCAATGAAAAATAATTGAACATTAACTCCACAATATATATTTATATTTATATGCTTGTTTTTGGTAGAAAAAAAGGAGATGTGACTTTAGAACATACTGTGATGAACAGTCACAATGTAAAGAAGCAAAGTGAAGGATAATGGATCTTCAGGAAATTTGAACTTCAAACTCTCAACTGCCAGTATAGAAATATTATAACCTCTAGACAGCTGAGCCACCAGAAGCTTGCTGTATCAAAGTATCGTATTCATGACGTAAATACAAGTGCAGGCTCATAAAGCATGGAGCTTTAGACACAGATCCTCGAAACACGATCAGCAACCAGAGAACTGACCGGCTCTGATCTGAAGGGTATTACCAGCTTTAAAAACCAGTATTTTGGTGACACACAATGAATATCGTTCAAGGACACGAGTACTCAGTAGTGATTCTCAATCTCGGACAAAATTTATTGAAGAAACAAACGGTTAGTTAATATACCGGCATTGCCAACTGATGAAGTCCTGCAAAACCAAAGGACACAGCCAAATGCAAATGAGCAGAAGAACCAGATGGAAACTAATGAACAGTGTTAAAAAGTACTGCACAGCATGACCCAAAGAAAATGCCAGTCCAGAAAAACACAAACTGCTCAGTTAGACAGCGCATTCCCCCGTGTGAGACAGACGTAGAATGCAAACTGTGATAAAAAAAACACAAGTTTTAGGCTGATAGCGTTAGGTTGGAAAAATTAACCAGCAGCCAAGGCTTCCATCAAACGCAAATACGAAAAGCCGCACATTTTTTGACCTCACAAGTATCAAATTTTTTGAAAATCTGAGATCATTCTGTATACAATGACGTGGTTCCTGCATATAACCCTTCTGAAAGGCCTTTGATCGCTCATCACACACGCGCGCACACACACACACACACGCACACACCACATATATAAAAAATCCAAGTACCATACATATTTTAAGTGCACATACTCGTACGCATATATGCCTGCCCAGTTCCAAGCCGTTCATGGCCACCGCCAATGACAGGTAGAAGATGAGATTTACCTGGGTGAAGCCCAGTGGTGTTTGGTGGCATCCATCAAGGTGCCAACGTACGTCTTTCCTCTCCACGTGACATTGACAACCAAGATTCCTAGAAACGAGAAAACAAATTCCAATATTAAGCTGCCTTTTCCTCCTGCCCGTCATCCATCAGAGGACATCCAGTCCATGAAAACTGTTTGACAGTTGCATCAATTCAGGAGAACCAATCCACTGGAAAACCCATCCACACAGAAAACCATTCCGTGGTTAAAGCAATCCTCATGAAAACCAATCATGCAGGAAAACCATTGTACACAGTTAACCTAATTCCCAGTTAAATAAATCCATACAAAAGCAAGACCACAATGAAACCAGCTCATATTTACAGACAGCATGGTCACAGTGTAAACAAGTCAACCGAAATGAAAATTCACGCACATTTTCTTGTAATGATTGTGTGACAATTAGTGTCAATGTTGGCTTCCTAAAGCATTACTTAATGGTGCCAAGTAGTGCAGACGTCACTGAAATTCATCCCATTAACAGAGAGATCCACCAGCATTCATTCAACACAATTCTCCCCATTCACAGAAAAATCCACAACCATTCAGTCACCATAATTCTCAATAATTATTGGAATTAACGAATAGGGGTTATGCTACTATTGGTTAATCCCAATTATTATGGCATTTCTTATAAATAAAAGCTTCTTAAAACAAACAAAAGCATTTTATGATTTTCTACATGAGAAGCTATAATCCAGATGATAAAGAGCAAAATAAACAAGCCGGTCACGCCGAATATTCACAGACAATACATGGTTCAGGAACCATTGTCTGAAAGGACAATTAGATAAAGGTAGCACTTAAAAAATATGCAAGCCACGTGTAGGGAAAAAAGAATACAGTGACTATAAAAGAGGCATTAAATATTTAACAAGCCTTCTGCTATCAAAATCTTTAACGAAAAGGACTATAAATAGCATTCTAGTCCTAAGCTACATACTTGCTTGTATGCAGGTATTCTCGTAGGGCCTAATTATGCGCATGGCCCAGGTGTGTATGTGTACATGCATGAATTTAAGAACACTTCTTTCTCCTCTCTGAAAACCTTTCAAAGGTTCAGATTCTGAATCATATTGTATACATTATCTGAAACTGTTATTGTTAGGCCCTGTGGCTGGGTAATTGTATTCAAATGAGACCACAAAACAGAATAGGAATAACAGACAAGGTGTAACTGATACATGAGGCACTAAGCCTACAGACAGGTAAGGCTCAGTGACAAATGTCTTGCCACAAATAAAAGTATATTCTCTGCAGCAAATGTCTTACAACAAACAACCTGCCAGCCCTGTTGTAACTCAATAATATGGGCCTTGGCCGGTGGGGTGGGGCTGGAACCTCCTGGCTACTAGATGGATGCAAATGTGGTAATGTTTCTGCAGCAACATGGTACGTGAGGAAAACAGGTACTTGGATGGAATGGTAGCAGTCAAGGTGGGAAAGAATAGAATGCTGCTGGATGAATCCAAAGGCAACAGGCTACAGATTCAGAACAATAGGCCTAAAACAACAGGTTAAAGGAAATAAAGGGTGGAAATTGAAGATGACAAAATCTGATCTAATAATTTCCCTCCACAGGACCGTTATCAGAATGTACAAAACATCAGTTAATGTTCAGTTCATGTGACATGGTCTTCAAAATCACAAGATGCCTTAGCAGCCTCAGCCATTGGACATTTATAGAGCACCACTGTCTCACAAAGCCTACGAGAAACAACCAAACCAAATAGAAAGGCAGGCGCTTTCTATTAAATCAAATCAAATCAAATACCATTTTTATTTTGAGAAACCAATGACATGGACATTTGTAATAAGTAGGCCTACGGTCAATGTACAAAGTGATGATCCCTCAGAAAGGGTAAACCAGAAAGGGATAGATCCTGCTGGCTCTGGATAAAATCAAAATGTAATAATTATAATTATTACAGCGCACAGGAAAACAAATGTGGTAATCAGTACCGGATATGATAATAATCTAAGCATTTCTATAGCACCACAGTAATGATGCTCAAGGTATCAGTCGATCCTCTATACAAAGCACATCGAGTGTGCATAACCAAATTCCATGTTACGTCCCATCAAAACAAAAACAAAACAAAAGCGGGTAAGCCAAGAAGATACAAAAACCAACCCACTGGGAAATGAGTCCAGGAAAAGATATATGTTAATTGAGAACTAAATGCCAACATACTCTGCGTAACATAATGATACGTGTGATGTGTGAAATGGAGTTTAAAAAACCAATCTAAGAGAGTGAGAAGATGCACAGAGAAAAAAACTGGAATAAGACAGCAAGATGAAAATGAACAAAGAAAATCAAAATGATTGAGAAATCCACAGCCGGAAATGACACAAGATAAAAGAAAGATGCATAAGCTGTGAAAGGAAGCGCCCAATAAAACACATCAGATGCTGCACATCAGGATATGCAGTCTAATTAATGCAATTGTAATTATCTTGATTATTCTGCCTGTGTGTATTTCTAAGAATCTGCCAGTCAATCATTTCCAACCAGATGGGGTGGTTGATAGTGCAGTGGTTAGTGTATTGGACTGTCAAGCGCGAACTCAAGGGTTCAAATCCCCACCATGGCAGAAATTTTGAGATTTATTTCTCAACCCATTTCATCAAACACAAACTTAATAAATTCATAATCAAATCAGTTTCTTAACCATCAAACCCACGCATTAGAATTGAACCTGGCATCAAATTTGTTAACTCGTTAAATAAACCCACTCTTAACAAATCCCAGGTCAGTTCGTTCACTATTAAACCCACTTGAACTCAGCATTCCGATTAGCTAACCGTTTAGATAAACCCGCTCTCAAATAAAGCTTCAATCACTCCCGGTGATTAACCACTTTTCAAATTAACAGCAAACCAAAGCCAACACGGTTTCAATGACATATCCCGTTTGATTCATTATTGATTGGTTGACTTCTATAACAACCCAATTCCTTAACAGCTCTCTCCCTGTATTTATTGCCGGAAGAAGGCAGCAGTTCAGAATGGATTGGATGGAGGAGGAGGCAGGACTCACTGCAGGCAGTTACGCATGGAAACAGACCAGCAATTCAGCCGCTCCAAGGTCAGTCGGCCCCAGCTGAGTAGCACAGGAAGTAGAAGCCCGCTTTGCATTATTGGCAATCCATAAAACGCGTAGAACCACAAGAGACATGTAGATAGGAAGAGTGGAAGGCAGGCGGAAGACAGAATGGACGGGGAGGGCGGTTGGCAACCAGCTGGTCACCCATCCTCCCCTTCCAACCCCTCCTCCCGAAGCCAAGAAAATGATGCTGATGCAAGTAGCGGCAACTGGATTTAAACGCCCCGAGGGAAGAGGATATTATCGTACCTGGAGATCATTCCATTCTATACGATAACATCCTCAGAGATCATTAAGTCGACTCCAGTAGGCCTATGTTACGTGGTACCTAATCGGGCTGCCCGCCGGTGATGGAAAGAGTGTGAAGAGAAGAAGCCACCCTTGGGGAGGGAAAGAAGACAGAGAAGAAGGGTAGACCGTTGCAGAACCCTCCCCAATATGCTCAGGTCAGAAGTAAAGATAACCAGAAAGCTCAGACAGCCTCAGAGTAATACAGTTGTAATTGAACGGAGATCTGCAACAGGTTTCCGAGAATGAGCACTGACAGGAGCACCGACAGGAGCACCGACATGAGCACTGACAGGAGGTGCCAGGAACTGACATGAAACACTGAAGTGCCAATAAATTGCACTTATCAGACACAAAGGAGAGATTAGTCCATTTCTAAGTGACCCCAATTCACATTTCATACACTGCACAGCAGAAAGACAACACCAAGAAACGATCACAGTCACGTACTCAAACTCAAGAGTCTATCAAAATATCATATCAACATACAAACACATCCCACAGTTCTTTCTAAAGTGAAGTATTATACTACACAATATGTGCTTGTATTATACATATATTTGGTACTGACACACACAACACACACCCACATCCACACACACAAACACACACCCAAACACACACCAAAACACGCGCACGCACACACACACACACACCCAAACACGCACACACACACACGAGTCTATGTCACTTACATTATAAATATCTTAAAAAAATTGTAAAAAACCCTGCATGCATCCTACTTAAAATTAGCCCCTGTGTTATTTACTTTTCTGCAAAGCCAGACTCTAAGGGGAAAGATACTCTGGCCATCAGCAGACTTTTTACCATGGGGAAAGCTAGAAGCTATCATCAAAGCCAGATAAATGGCAGTCCGAGAGACCAGCTTTTACAAGAACAAAGCCTCTCTTCTGGTTTTAAACCATATATCAGACCTGTCAACAGAATCTGAAGTGTTGCTATCAACAAGGAAAGAAGCAGATTGGAAATTACTCCACTAACATAGTTTTAATCCTACTCGTTATTTTACTGAACTTAATTCAAACCTTAGTCTTTCTTTACATATATATATATATATATATATATATATATATATATATATATATATATATATATATATACATGTATACTTTATTGTACCATTTTGTCTAAGAAATCAATAACATACAGCATACACTGATGATACTGCTATTAAAATTACCTAAATATTACCTCCCTATTAGAGGAAGGTTTAGACAATATAATGCGAAATGAAGGAATAAAATTATATATATATATATTCTAGATTATGTTCAGCAAAGAACTGAATTCTATTGTGTGGCACACCATTAACATTACTAGTTAAGTACAGGATGTTAATTATGCTAATTATAGGTCCGGTGGACCACTGACTGTGGTTTTATTCTTGTAGATGTTACAAAATTCTAAAGAATACTACTTAAAAATCTCTAGCAACCGTTAACGGCAGCCATATTTCATTCGAGAGGGATCTTAGAAATGAAGGCCTTAGACGAAGTGCAGATGCCCAGCCACAAACACACAGACACACACACAGACAGACAGACAGACAGACAGACAGACAGACAGACAGACAGACAGACAGACACAGAGGGATAGAGAGTAGACTAATCATGTAGTTTCACAGGGAGCAGCAATGTTACAGTTTTCCCATTGGCAAGTTGGACTGCTGTGGTTCTTGACAGGCTCTGATCAGTTGGTTCAGTTGAGCTGAACACTGTGAACAGTTCATAATTTATAACCTCTGCACACACTCTCCCACCTCATACAACATTTATCCACCTCTCCGTCTCTTTGTGTGCTTGCCTTCGTCTGTTTGTTCTCTTCTCTACTACTTAGTTCTCCGTTCTGTGTTTCTGTAAGTCTCTTGTATTACGCTCTGGTCGGTTCCTTCACAGCTGACTGTCTGTATGGTTGTATTTTTCTCTTTGTCAGCCTCCAGCTCTTTGTCCTCTTCTGTTCCTTTGTGTCTGTGGTTCAGCCTCTGCCTGTCCCTGCTATTATGTCCTGCTCTTGTCTGTCTGCCCACCTGCCTGTCTGTGTGGCTCTCTTCTTCAATTTGTGTATCTCTGGTTCCTTGTCCTGTTCCTGTCTGTCTGTTCCTGTCTGTCTGTTCCTATCTCTCTGTTCCTGTCTGTCGGTTCCTGTCTTCTCTGTCGGTTCCTGTCTGTCTGTCTGTCTGTCTGTGTCTGTCTGTCTGTGTGTCTGTCTGTCTGTCTGTCTGGACAGGCAACTCACAACAAATGTCTGCAAATTGCAGGCTAGGGTTTTAGGCAACACACCATTAATTGCTGAGCAAATAAACAATGCCGTCGAAATTACAGCGAGCCACTTTCACATCCGCAGAATATTTTCATTTTCTACATTTTTTCTCGGTTATTACGATCCGTCCATATTATCACAGTCCGCTAATGTTTTCCTTCCAGACCAATTTTCCCACCTATCATCATCCATCAGCATCCACGGAGTACTTTTATAACATTTCAACAATTACCCAAATTGTTAGATTAATTGTTAATTATCGTTCCCTAATTGGCTGGCCGAACAAGTTTTCGCTAGGAGATACCACCACCGGCTTGTGAATAACCAGTTCATGGAATAACTGAGTCATTCGCTTTTAAAACCAGGATAACATGTGTTATCTGTGTTTGTCTGTGTGCATATGCTTGCATATGCATGCGTTCTGCAGATGTGTATGTACATATATCTGTATATATGTGTTCATGCTTTGTATATGTAAATGCATGAGTTTTGCTTAAGTGTATGTGCACACTTATAATAAATGCATATTCATGATTTATATAGCCATTCAGTACATTCATGTATTTTGTACATGCATGTGTACAGTATTTGTACACTTATGTATGCGTATTCATGATTTACATAATTATACACATGCATGTATTTTGTATATGCATCTGTAAGTGTTTTGTGTACAGTATGTGTACACGTATATATAGGTACATGTGTAAATAATTTTTACACATTTTGATATGTATACTACATTATATTCACTGTGTGTGTAAGTCATTAGTGTGTACAATTTTAACATGTCTTGCACGTTTGCATCTGTTTAAAGAGATGCTTGCATTCTTTATGGCATGTCTGGTACCCATCTAGACACTTCCTGCAGGGACACTCACATCCACTAGAACCATGAAACTCATACAGCACCAATGTTTTAATGCTCGACATCATCAATTGAAGGTTACTTCTCCACGTCAACTGCATTCAGAATCCCATTCTTCGGGACAGAACCTCGAAGCCACAAATCTACCCACACTCTTAAAAACCAATGCCTAGTACCGCCAGATACCAGTGTGGCCAGACTTTTACAGGATGGCCTTACCACCAGACATTCTGGACCCTAGTTAATTACTCCACCGGCACTTACAACCGTATGTCTGTAACCCACCACACGTCTGTATGTACTGTTTTAAGAGACAATATATATATAGGTCCTATTAATTAAATTAATAATGAGGATCTAGTTTCAGCAGCCTGGTCCCTAAGACCTTGGTATTCCTACTACAGAATCCTCACTTGGTAACTGATTATGTCTAAAAAAACAGTTATCAACACCCAACAAAGATACACACACACACACCCTCACACACTCACCCACTCACTTGGACATTATACATACGTTCAACCTAAGGGCACTCACATTTTTGCCTTCACCTCTCACTACATGACACGAGTTTACACTTCACACTCGTATACTGCGACAAACTACTGCTGAACAATTAACTATGCACTGAAGTTGGTGATAACCTCACATTCTACGCCAACGAACTGCTTTTTATTCCCATAAAATGAAAATCCGCATGCATACAGATATAAAACAACCATAGAGATATTAAAAAAGAAACAGAATAGTGGAGACACAGCGAGAGATATAAACTACAATGCACCCAAGAGATATAAACCAAAGACGGCCATAGAGTTCTGACACTGAACGAAATCCCATGAGTTTCAACCAGGCAAGTAACACCTATGCACCAGAGCAACAACACAGTTCTAGTGTGCGTTACATCGCATATGAGCAGCAGTCTTACCAATAGACAAACAAGTTGTTTCACAATTAGACAACTGAGTACAAATACCATTCTAGAGACAATAAACAGTTTTACCAGTTGCCAAACCCACTTCAGCAACAACAACACTGTTTTACCATTTCTCGACAACCCCTCTGTCACAACATAGTGCTTGTGAATAAGCTGGTGCTCTACACTTAGCTTCTGAGTAGCCCTTCAGAAATTTGGAGTTTATAACAGTGATTACAATGAGATAAATTAAATTGTAGTACCTTTATGCTGTCTTACAGTTAAACAACCAAGTGGTAATACCATTTCAGAGACACATAACCTATCGTCAAACCACTCCACTCACAAAGAAACTGTTTTACAATCAGACAAATTAACTTGTAGTACTCTCATACAAATAAGCTATCTTACTATCTTACAGATAAACAAATGAGAAGCCGTACCATTGTTTGACTCGCACCAGACAATGCCCTCGAGTACAACGTGGGTGCCAGGTTCGCACGCCCCGAGGCAGTCTGGGTCGGTCATCACCCCCACGTTGTACGTCACAGTACCAGCGTCGCACTTTGTCTTGGGCGTAGAAGATGACGAAGATGACATCTCGGAATCCATCTGCAAACACAAAATGCCAACCCTGTAATCTCGACAGTAAATTCAAAGCTGGTGTGAATTCGTTATTCACCAGCCTCGTTTACTGACCTTTAAGGCCCTCGATGGATAAGACGCCAATACAGAAGGCTTAAAAATCCCAACTGAAATGACAACAATGCGCACTCAAGCAGTGTAAACATTCGGTTTAAGCAAAACAGTGCTACGCTTGTATGCTACAATGTTAGTCTGACCTTTACCCAAAACGTAGTAAACCCTACAGTAAAATAGGCATCGCATTAAATGGGGCAAGATTCATATCCAAAAAGTTTTATGTTATAGAAAGCAGTTGCTACAAAAATGTGTCTGGTATGACAGAATATGTATCAGACAGTCAGTGTGACAGCATTATTAATAATAAAAATAATAATAATAAGAATAAGAACATTTATATAGCAAGGCCGTCTGCGTGTGTGTATGCATGCATGTATGTGTGTGTGTGTGTGTGTGTGTGTGTGTGTGTGTGTGTGTGTGTGTGTGTGTGTGTGTGTATGTATGTATGTATGTATGTATGTATGTATGTATGTATGTATGTATGTATGTGTGTATGTGTGTATGTGTGTATGTATGCATGTATGTATGTATGTATTATGTATGTAAGCATGCATAGTCATATTACATGTACATATGACCCTTGTGCAATAAACCCACTTCGTTCAATCCTCTGAGAACTCGGTACGATGCTCCAAAACAAACAAGGACATGAAACTACAGCATTAAAAAAACAAAGCAGTCCTGCTTGTTCCGGTTATAAATTCAGCATTCGCACCAATCAGGCAGTTAAATCGACGGCCACACGAGCGCCCTCAATCGTCCAACAGGAATTCAAACAGACCATTTCTTGCGTTTCCTGAAAACCGATTAGCACAGCCCGCTCGACGCCTTCCCGGAACAGCAACATCGCTGGGCAGCCGGCACAGCTGACGGCGGCGCCCCGCAAGATCTAGGGGAGGAAGAAACCCTGGGAGAATTGAAACAGGGACGAACGTGACAGCTAGCTATCTGAGCGACCGAAAAATCAATGGCAGACAACAGCCAGTCCAAGTCAAGAACAGTAATTACTCAACTCAGAGAGAAGACTAGTAGATGGTGGGGGGGGCGAGGATGGACCGGAGGGGGTGCTGAGGAAGGGACGGAGGGAGTGTTGAGGAAGGGACGGACGGGTGCTGAGAAAGGGCCGGAGGAGCGTGCTGAGGAAGGGACGGACGGGTGCTGAGAAAGGGCCGGAGGAGGGTGCTGAGGAAGGGCCGGAGGGGGTGCTGAGGAGGGCCGGAGGGAGGGTCTGGAAGGCAAGCTTCACTATCGGTGCAATCTTCTTGTATGGGCTCATTGGACGGCCATTAATCAGACAAACTACACTTGATAATTGAGGAGAGGACGATAGAAGTGCTAGCCAACCACACCTGCTGCCTCGCGACAATCAATAGCCGGCTAGCAATTATCATAAATGAATGTAGTATTCGGCAGATCCGTATCGGCAGGCAAGCAGGCAGAGAGGCACAGGCAGGCAGGGAGGCACAGGCAGGCAGGCAGGCAGGCAGGCAGGCAGGCAGGCAGGCAGGCAGGCAGGCAGGCAGGCAGGCAGGCAGCCAGCTTCTGTCCTCCCCTGCCACCCCCTATGAAAACCGGACTACGTGATCCCACCGTGACCCCGCTGGCAAGATAAAACTAGCAGCAGGGTAGACATTGGGGCGACCCAGCCAGACAACCACCGATCAGCGAAGAGAAAAAAAGCCTAAACAAAGCCAGCCCTGTATCAGTCGACCTGTAACATCTGCAGGGCAGGAACGACACTATCATTTAATTAATAACTAGCAGGAAGCCATTTCGACAGAGACGCCATTATTAATTTTATTAGTCAACCAAATTACCCCAGTCGGGCAATAAGCCTCGAATCCTATTATCCTACTAAAGTTACATATCGCTTGTCATAGCAATCCAGTCCGGCCAATCACTGGATGCAACCGTTTACAACATTTCAAACGACTACTAACATCCGTGTGACTATCAATCAACGCTAACAAAAACAAGTTCTTGAATATCTGAACACTAACAGGACAATAAATAACAGTGATGAATTTATTACATTGTCGAAACGCATCCAGACATTATCAGCATAGCAACCACAGTATTATCATTACGACATAGGTCATTTTCAGTGAAGTAACCACACTGTCATTTAAAAGTCATTTTCGGTATAGTAACCACAGCACAACTTTACGTCATTTTCAGTTACTAAAGTTATTTTCAGTGCAGTAAGCATATTACCATTTAGGTCGTTTTCAGTGAAGTGACCACAGCATATTTTCAGGGATGTAACCCCAAAACAATTTTAAAACCATTTACAGTTAAGTAGCCACAGCATCATGTTATGGTTATTTTAATTTAAGTAACCACAGCAGCATTTTTAAGGACATTTTCAGTTAAGTAACCACAGCATCATTTTAAGGTCATTTTCAGTTAAGTAACCACAGCATCATTTTAAGGTCATTTTCAGTTAAGTAATCACAGCATCATTTTAAGGTCATTTTCAGTTAAGTAACCACAGCACCATTTTAAGGGCATTTTCAGTTAAGTAACCACAGATCATTTTAAAACCAATTCAGTTAAGTAGGCATAGAACCAGTTTTTGTCATTTTCTGTTAAGTAACTACAGCATAATTTTTAAACCAGTTTCAGTTAAGTAGCCACAGTACCAGTTTTGGTCATTTTCAGTTAAGTAACCACAGCATCATTTTAAGGTCATTTTCAGTTAAGTAGCCACAGTACCAGTTTTGGTCATTTTCAGTTAAGTAACCACAGCATCATTTTAAGGTCATTTTCAGTTAAGTAACCACAGCACCATTTAAGGTCATTTTCAGTTAAGTAATCACAGCATCATTTTAAGGTCATTTTCAGTTAAGTAACCACCTGATCACTTTAAGGGCATTTTTAGTTAAGTAACCACCGCATCATTTTAAGGGCATTTTCAGTTAAGTAACCACCTGATCATTTTAAGGGCATTTTCAGTTGAGTAACCACCGCATCATTTTAAGGGCATTTTCAGTTAAGTAACCACAGCACCATTTTAAGGGCATTTTCAGTTAAGTAACCACAGCATAATTTTAAAACCATTTCAGTTAAGTAGGCATAGAACCAGTTTTTGTCATTTTCTGTTAAATAACTACAGTACCACGTCATGGTCATTTTCAGTTCAGTAACCATAGCATAATTTTTAAACCAGTTTCAGTTAAGTAGCCACAGTACCACTTTTGGTCATTTTCAGTTAAGTAACCACAGCATCATTTTAAGGTCATTTTCAGTTAAGTAACCACAGATTCACATTCACATCATCGAGGCAAATGCTGAAAATAATCTTAATGTAACATGTTGTTAGTACTTTTCAGAACATACGAAACTAAAACCTACACAAGTATAGCATGAACATCATCACCATTCACATCACGAAGACAAATGTTATCAATCTTCAGTCTTCATTGACTGTCATTCTTGATATTAAGTCAGTATATCTCATACTTGGCTCTGATTATTAAAATACAGATCATACAACTGAAAGCAATGTTACAGGATATTAAAACGTGGTCAAGACCATCCAAATCTGCTACGTATAAAGCTTGAATTATTATACATCAACTTCTTTTCCCACAACAATTCACCGAATTACAGATCACGCATGCACCTGAAAACAACATCTGAAACTTAGATGCAGAAGGATATTACAATTCACAATAAGAATATCCTAATCTACTATCAAACACCTCGCAACAGGATGCAACCTCTTCGCCCAAAACAGTTCACTGAATGACAGAAACATCCATGAACCGTGATGTAGTATAATTAGTATTATTATTTTTTTACTATGATGCGTTCGATGAAGTATAATTAGTATTGTTTTCCATCTCTTATACCATTTTTACTGTCTTTTTCCTAAATTTATCATCTTCTTATTACTTCTATGTTTATGCTATCTCAATGTGTTCCCCAATGTGCGGTTTTCTTTTGGTTTTTCAATTAAAGAATATTAATAATAATAATGAACCATTCAGCGAAATCTGATTCCAGAATCTAACAATAAGAGAACTTGTGAGACATAAAATCATCTCTCACTGTCTGCTAATGACTGAAGGTAAATGCCTGAAACCAAGAAACCGCAGATGTTGTAAAATGCAGACAACTGACTGGCACTCTTGGCGCTGCTGCAACTGGCAAGTACCTTTCCGTACAACTGAAGAACAGCATCTACTTACACAGCAGATGCATCCGCTAGACTAGAAAGAATGCCTTCAGAGAAGGCGGAGGGGGAGGAGGAGGAAGAGGAGGAGGAGGAGGCGAGGACCAGATGGAAGAAAAAAGAAGAGGAGATGGATCAATAGGAGAAGAGTCCATGGAGGAAAAAAGGAAGAGGAGGAAAAGGAGGAGGAATGGAAAAAAGAGATGGAAGGAGGGGAAGAGAAGGAATGAGAACGCTGCCAGGCACCTGTCAGCTCAGGCTCTTTCCATGTCAGTTACCATTCCATCAAAGGAACGTTATGGGGTTCCATGGGCTTCCAAGCCTCCTCTCTCCGTCTTCAATCAATGATTCCCGGAAATGCTACATCCACCCGGAGCGACTAAAACGATTCCTGCAACATGTCTGAGAAAGCAACTGACGCAGAAACTGGGAATTAAGCAACACTACAGTCTAACCACACCAAGATTTCCAGCTTGGATTAATCTATATTGAGGAACTAATTAAAAGAATAAAAAATACAAAGTTATCATGTTGCACTTTCAAACAAACATATTTCAGCACCATTCAGCAGTTAATAATAGGCTCTACATAAATCACCAGACACATTAATAAAAAATAAACACATACATAACACACACAAAACAACTGATAATATATTAATCATTTTTATATCCTATTTATTGCATCAGAAATTAATGGAAAGCAGATACCAAGAAAAAGACCGGATCCAAAAATATGTTTTAAAAATGTTGCTATACACAAACAATCAATTTGAGCACAAGTAAACTGAATAAACATAACAGAAGTTAAAAAAAGTGTTTCCTATGTTCACAGATTTGGATTCAAAATGGAAGTCGACCAATAAATGTAATTCTTTTAACTGTTCTATGAAGACATAAAACTGCTACTGTCCCAGAGTTTCACAGATCTCGCGCGTATGTGTGTGTGTGTGTGTGTGTGTGTGTGTGTGTGTGTGTGTGTGTGTGTGTGTGTGTGTGTGTGTGTGTGTGTGTGTGTGTGTGTGTGTGTGTGTGTGTGTGTGTGTGTGTGTGTGTGTGTGTGTGTGTGTGTGTGTGTGTGTGTGTGTGTGTGTGTGTGTGTGTGTGTGTGTGTGTGATGAATGAATGAAAACATCAATGATGTTGCAATTGCACAGTACAGCCAACACTCAACAAGTTAAATGTTAATGAAAAAGGGAACTGATATCAAGCATTAACATCACAACTCGACACAATCTACAATCAATACACGATCTTTCTTTACGACACGCAAAATCAATTATGCAAAATCGAAGCAATTTTCAAACACGCTCACTCGGTAGGCCTACGTTTCTCAGATATACATCAACTCAGAAAAAAACTTACACAACGTAAAAAGCCAATCTGATCTCCCGGCGACCAATGATATGAATTTAACAGTTCGCACGATAGGCTGCACATAAAACCTTCATACGGTGCGGACTAAGCTCGGTGTACAAATGCACCAGTAGACCCAGAGCAACAGGATCTTAAACGCATGCACTGTCAAACACCATTAACAAAGAACAGACTGTCATCTGGAGACATGCCGTGCGATGGTAGCTTTGCAACGTACTTGATCCGTTTATCAGCGCCCATAAAGATTTGCCCAACTGACAAGGACATTGTTGAATTGGTTTTACAAGTGTTTGGCTTCTCGAGAAGATCGGTGGTGGAGGGGTAACAAAACTGTCCCGATGAATTTTACATTCTTGTTGGGTAATTTATTCGACTTAGACTCAGCTTAACTGGTTTGAAACAGCTTGGTGGGGGTCTTTTTCGTATGCCCTGGTGTGGTTTTAACGTCTTGCTGATGCACTCTGAACCTACTCTGCTGTCTTACTGGTGCACTTTGAACCTATTTTGTTTGAATAACAAATGCCGACCGGATAGAAAGGCAGACTAATAAAGTTGTCCAATTGAGTGTCTTAACAAATCTTGAGAGAGTGTCTGCCACAATGGGAATCTCACTTATCAACACATCTTGGCTCTTGTTCTTATCACCAGCCTTGGTAAGTGATAATGCGTAAAGTTGCCATCTGCACATTCCATACACAGCGCGTACAATAGAAAATCCTCCTATCAGTACATATTCATTTATCACTATCAGATACATGTGATAGGCGGCAGTCTGTAAGGCCTACACAATAAGTACTCTCCCAAACAAAAGCCCATTTTCTCATGAGTACCAAATAGGAGGCAGTATTGAAGAGACTGAATAGTAAGTAGACCTAGCCGAAGGCGCCAAGCAAAATGCCCCTTAATACGTTGTTAATGGCCCTTTATACTCTGCGCTCCTCCTCTGATACGGTCACAGCCTGGCCAACACCAAGGGAGCCCCCAGGGAGAGAAGACAATCCTAATTAGGCCATCAGTATTTACGGCTTCTACATATCCCGTTGAGTCCCAAGAATATTTGTCCCGCCGTCAGCACTGATTGGTATTGGGACGGTCCGAAAGCAATTTCCACCCGGCATCCCCGCAGATCATTTGACCCCTACCCCCTCCTGGGCCCGCACAACCTCCTCCTCCTCTCCTCGTTCTCCCATCTGGCTCCCAGCCCACCCTCCAGCATTTACAGCCATGAAATTTAATGCTCAGCGCGAAGTCTACGGCGTTATGATACCCTCTGTATGAGGCACGTCAAAAGGTCCATAGACTGACTACTACTGAATTATAACCCACGGTCGTCGTAATTACTACCCGACTGACTGCATGAAAGTTTACCCGACCCTTCCCGAGTTTGACCTATGATCCCAGCAAGTGCTGCTCCGGCATAAGGTCTAAGTTATCAAATTCAGAGCTCAAATGAAATCAGGCACAACTGTCAAGATCAGCAGCTGCCGATCCCTCTCCGCACATGACAATCAATGGTGATTTGATTAGTGTGTGTGTGTGTGTGTGTGTGTGTGTGTGTGTGTGTGTGTGTGTGTGTGTGTGCGTGTGTGTGTGCGCGAGTGTGTGCGCGCGTGTGTGTTTGCGTGAGCATCATGTCAAACTGACAAATATATAGTTCTTAATTAAGTAGTGAATTTTTGCAGAAACTTGAATACACGATTTTTGAGAAATAGTTATTCCCATCACTCTAAATCCACTGACGAAGGACATGATAAAATTCTGACTTACAAATAACACCAAACTGGTTAGGTACAAACCTGAGCACTGCTATGAATTTTTAAGAAATCTTTTTTCCAGCTTACTTAAGACTGATAAGCCCGGACAAGAACCGACAATAAGACACCAAGACAGCAGTTGCCATGCCGTGCAGAATTAGCCAGTGTCTTCATAAATCTGTCAGAGGAATTGATCCTGTCCACGATGCCATCCAGTAAGACAGCCACAAAACAACTCCATAATGGCTGTGGATCAGAACACACACCCTCCTACTGGGATATAAAACCTTCAAATAAAAGCTCAAAACTCTGATATTCAGCAGAACTGCACCACCATCAGAGGAACCAAACGAATTCACTTATCCACGATGATTCATTTCACCATTTAACAGTAATGACGTTTTATTTCACCACTTAACTGCAGTCAGGGTCAAAGAACGGGATCACAAAACTTGTGTTCATATCCTGAACCGTTAAAACCATCTAAACTACTGCAGCACAACTGCAAAAAACTCTTTGAATTCAAAAACACATGCATAACACATTGATAATTTAAAGTCTATGGACGCACAAAAGCGTACAAACTGAGGCAGAAATTACAACGTCCTTCATAAAATTTGTGGTTTGCGGGGCATATAACTCACATCCACTTGAACTCACATCAATATTTTGTACAGCCTCATTCTGTACGATAGGTGACATTTATCAAATGCGGTCGGTAAGTGGGCATTTTATGCCGACATGAATTATTTATCGTAGGCAAATAACGTTCGGTCTAGGCATACCTCACACAGCAGGACGCCACTCCAGATAAGCCCAGTATTTTTAAACCGCTATAATCTAATAAATAAACCGTTAAAACCCTTCAGGTCGTGATACGAATCATGAAAAATACTTGAAGACATTTGAGTCCTGATACTTGAAAACGTTGAAGCCTAATTAATGGCAGATGAGCACACATCATAGATTCCAAATATGTTAACAATTGCCATTGTTACCACATAGGCATTTCACGTAGATAAAATAAGGTTGCAAACGAACTAAGTAATATAATATGTTACTATTATATGTAACAAATTAAGCAACTGCAATTAATAAGTAAAGCATAAGCAATATTATACTGCTAATTAAAATATTATTATTGCTATCAACTCTACAGTATTTTTCTTCATGACAACATGATAACTGACAACACAAATTATATTACGCCTATATTTTAGGAAGATCTATTGCTATCGATTCATAGGCGTTAAAAGCTATTATATAAAACTGCAAAACTCAAAAACCATGCATTGTAAAATTACTACATATTAACCTCACTGGCCACGTGTTTACAAAAAGAAAATGTATCCAAGAGACAGAACTTTATGAACCAACCACACGACTCAATCCTCCAGCACCAGTAGACAATCCTCCAGCACCAGTAGACTCAATCCTCCAGCACCAGTTGACTCAATACTCCAGTACCACTAGACTCATCCTCAAGCACAGTAAATGTTGCACACCAAGAAAGGAAACCTTTATCAAAGTCAGGCTTATGAACAAATGACAAACAAGCATTAAAAAGAAACTAGCCAGTTAGTTAGTTTCCACAACCTGCCAAACATCCGGGTGACGCTTGAATAATAACAGAAAAAAATCGACCAGATCAGTTTCTGTTTCAGTTCTTTCAGTTTCAGTTTCAGCGGGGATGAGGGCTTCAGTCTTTTTTTGGGTAGAGGGAAAACAGTGGTGACTGGGAAGGAAAACAGAAGTTGTGTTGATGATAATTGGAATCATTTTGATGTTGTTCATCAGTGTTTGTTTTCGTTGAAAATTGTTCCCAGATTAAACAGCCCGGTCAAAACGACAGTATATCATTTTTATTTATTATTATTATGGCAGTTTTGTTTTTACAACTTTTTGGTATCATCGGTAATGATGCATCCAGTTGGCTCAGACTTTTAACTTTACCACTTAAGATGCCTACGTGGCTGCGGAATCAGGTGATCAGACGCTCATCAATAGGTTTTAAGCATCTACTACTTCACAGAAGAAATAAACACGATTTTCTGAGTTATGTTCCGGAAATGGAGACGTGCCACAACCGAGATTAGACATCAAAGTCTACCCCCTATTAGAGAAAAGCAGAGCCGAACAGTTTGAAGGCGTTTGCTTGATTAAGTGAAGGCCTACCGCCGCCGCCGACGTGAAAGACCTGCTCAGTGTATCTATCCTCAGCTGTAGATATTTCCTCTTGTGTGCTTTGCCACTGCAGACAGCCAGTACTTCGAGATAAGGGAGTATAATAAGAGGGAGCTCTAAACCTGGTCCTGCTTAGGGAGTTGACACTTGACAATTCAGAGCATAAATCACTCTGTGGGGCCCTTTAACGGTGGCCAGGCCACCCGCCCGCTAACGACCCCATCCACATGAGCCCTTAACTAGTGAAAAGACACGGCCCCTTTGTTGTTCCGTTGCAACCGATAATTTCCTCTGTCCCAGGAACCCCCATCCACACGACATCCGGAAACCCTGCTCCCATCAGCATTTAAAGACTTCTGAGCCCATAAGTAACACTGATCAAAGCCCTGTGAAACCTCTGGTGACCTATTCACCTCGTTTGCCCTTCAGACCATGTACCCTCAGGTTCCCTTTCAAACACTGCTAATTTAAGTGTAGGAAACTGAAGCTAATTATAAACTCCTTTACAGTCTATGCTAAACCGGGGTCCTCGGCTAAACCAAGGATTTTCAGATACTTACACTCTACAACTAAGCCATGCTTACATTCTTAGATCTAATGCAACCAACCACGTTCAATTCCACTTGGCCTTCCAGACAAGGTATATGGCTAAAGTCAATACCAAACAACAAGATAAGAGATTTGAAAACAAATGCCACTTATATGAAGCAGCCTGCTTAATCAGAGGCTTATACTTCGTTGAAAAAATCCAGTTAATAATCTACACTGGATTCTCTCAAACCAAACTTACAACCATTACACCATTTCAGTAACTAAGAAGTAGACACAACTGAAGAGACACATAGCCATGAATATGTAATCACATTATATAATGTTCAATCACATTATGCTGATGTATAATCACATTATATAATGCCTACTGACATTATATAATACATAACCACAGTAAACATTCCCATTGCAGTAAATGTCACACAGGTAGGCACTAAACCATGAAGTAAGCTGGCTGACAATTTCTTTAATCAAAAATCAACAGAAATAACTTTTCAATGCTAAAATTAAAGATCTAGAAATACCAAAACCAATTTTTAAACGTATCCATATTCATTGGAAGCCAGTGAGCAAAGACAGACAAAAATAGCCACAACATATCAACGAAAAATAACACATTTCATGCTCACCATAACTGCATCAGATAATCATAAATATCTTTTAGCAGAAGTAAAAATCCAGGCAATGTTGCAGTACATTGTGGCATATTTCAGTATATTACAAATGCACATGGATTACCATATATTATACCACAATAAGCTACAATACATTGCATTAATAAAACATCTTAGTATAGCAATCAGTATGAGCAGTGCTGGCTCATCTCCAGAAAGAATGCTGTCACACAACAAAATTCCATACCCTTCCACAACAATGCTGCAAGACACTCCTTTCACAAATTATCATGGGATAGAATGATTTAGCAGGCTGTCAGAGGCAGGAAAGATGGATTGATCCTATCAAAGTAGGTAAGTAGGTGATGGAGGAGACAGCAAGAAAGCAAAACAGATCATGCATAAAAGAGAAAATATTGTTCATCGATCACATACGAGGCCGATGACCACGCAGGCAGAAACTGAACTGGAAATCTCACTGACACGCATCCAAATGATTTCAGTATTTATCTAAGTATTTATTTAGTGTGGCCATCATATCACGAAGTATCAAAACGATGCAGACTTCACCAGGGACTACTGATTACTGATAGACACACTGAACATTATTATTATTATAGTGGTGCTGAAGAGATGGTTGGAAATGGTTGAATGGTAGGGCGGGGCGTGGGGGCGTGGTGGCTCAGTGGTAAGTTCGGCGCATTGTGACCGGAGGGTTGCAGGTTCGAATCCCACTCTAGCCGCTGCGTACGGATCTTGGGCAAGTCCTTCACTCGGAATTTCTCGTGGCGCTTTGGCGTGAAAATTCCGGCACAGTATCAAATGCTGTAGTCGGAAGCGCCTCTGAGTAGTAGTTGACTTCGAGAAGCGCTATAGAAATATCCGGAATAAAAAAATAAAATAAAAAAATGATGGCATGAAGATCGGAAGATCAAAGGGATGTGGGTTACCTGCTAGCCCCAGTAGGTACATTCAACTCCTAGTAAACTTGTTATCGTCTGTAACAACTATATCATGTAATCTTAATGTGTACTTGTCAGTTTGAATCAATAAACGAATATTATTATTATTAAATTATATTCGATTAGATTAGGAACTACAGTTACTATCAGTAATCCAACAAACAGGTCAAGAACGTCACTCAGGACCTTACATTTTCAGCTTCTATTTTTAGATTCTCTATGTCTTGTATGTATATGTATGTATATTTGTGTATATAAGGCTATTTATATAGCACCTTTTAAATCCTCACACCACAACATGGCTAACACATCTAAAAAGATGTGATTTGCCGAGATTTTAAAATGAATTGACTTTCGAATAGAATTTATTTAATCTTCTTCAAACAAGCTTTTACCATCCGTACCAGATTCACACTATATGACATTTGTCAGCAAATCAGCACCACTAAAACCCTGATCCAATCATTCATATGCACTGTGGTTGACTATGGCAATGCCGTTTAGGCAGGCAAAAACCTTTGTTAACCACAAAGGTCTATGCTCTCTCTCTCTCTCTCTCTCTCTCGCAGACACTCACACACGCTCACAGATCCTCAATCAAAAATTACTGTGCCTGAAACAATTTACATAATCTAACCAAACCCTGAACACGGTACAACAGTCGAAGGCTAAGTTGAGTCGGGTACGTATTAACACTATGCCAATTAGGCATGTGTCTCGTGCCTCGGACTCTGGTACAACCTAATCAAAAACAACAATGTAATCTGGCAGCCAAATGAAAACCCAGAACGGTGGTAATTAAGGCTTTTGCAAGTCAAGTACTAATCTATTTGTTGCACGGACTTCTGGAGCCACAGATAATAACAACCTTCAGCGAGCAAAAGCAATCATATTGCCAGAGGATCAAATGACACACGGACAGTGAAAATGGCTCCCCCACCGGCTCTAAACAG
This sequence comes from Allolobophora icterica, assembly GCA_963556255.1. NCBI lineage: Eukaryota > Metazoa > Annelida > Clitellata > Crassiclitellata > Lumbricidae > Allolobophora > Allolobophora icterica. The sequence continues at coordinate 34,931,643 of OY744615.1, forward strand.
ACATCTATGTAAATACTCATTCGAGTTGTGTACGTGTCTGTGTTTAAGTGTATGTGCTTTTGTGTGTGTGCATGTGTTTGCATGTGGGCAAGTGTGTCCATGAGTGTGCAAGTGTGTGTGTGCGTGTGCATGTGTGTTAGAGTGCACGCATGTGTGTTTTCGTGTGTGTGCATGTGTGTCAGTGTGTGTGTGTGTGTGTATATGTGTGTTTGTGAGTGTATGTGTGTGTGCATGTGTGTCTCAGTGTGTGCATACGTGTCTGTGTGTGTGCATATGTGTTTGTGTGTGCTTGTGTTTTTGTGGGTGCATGTGTGTCTGTGTGTGTGTTTGTGTGTGCATGTGTGCATGTGTGTTTGTGTGTGTGCATATGTGTTTTTGTGTGTGCATGTGTCTGTGTGTGCATGTGTTGTGTGTGCATGTGTTGTGTGTGCATGTGTATGGTTTTGTGCAACTGTGCATGTGTGTGTGTGAGTGTGTGTAAGTGTGTACAGTTAAGCGGCTTATCGGGTGTGCAGACAGCACACATCCCTTCTTCCCTTAAGAGACCTGGACACCCATAACAACGTAAATAAGTGTGGGAAATGATCAAAGAAGAGCCCTACTCAGTTTAGACATCTTATGCAGATATGTAATCAAGAGGGTTTGAAGGGCTACACGTACCTCCTGGTTCTGCAAGCAATCAAGACATTTACTTAGCACTACCTGGAGAGATCTGGCAGTTTCTCACGAGACCATATCCAAGCGCGAGCAGTCTCTGCCTAACTGCTCCACACTACAAGGAGCGAGCGAGCCAGTGAATGAGTGAGCACGAGTGAGCATGCAAACATCGAAAAAGACCATTCAGTCCCTTGTGGCTACACTTCATACAGTTATACGTTGCCGGCCCTGGTTATGAAGTGCGACCAACTATTTCTGCCACTTACATGGTCTTATCTGTCTTTACTGAGAGTAAGGCCGTTCCAACGGAGGTAGCTTGAACCCGTTAAGAAGATAGCAGAGACCACACTCAAACAACTGCTCTAGTCTTTTCTATCACAAGCTCGGCCACTCGCTATAACCACTAGACTTCTAATGATATGACAAAAATGCTTCAAAACAGAAAAGCAGTAAACTTAGTTATGTCCTACGTGGAAAGTTGCTATATATCAAAGGCCAGAAACGTCCACCAGCTTTTCTAGTGAACCACTCGTACACACGCAAAGATATAGCGTAGTGGAGTATATTACGCGGCCGTTAGAAAGGTTTTATGTCTTGTCTACTTCAGGGCAGCTGTTACCATCAAACCTTTAAGCATTAAAAATCACAGAAGCATTAACATCTTGTTTGTATAGAAGCCTTTACAAGTAATTTATCTTCACACTTCATCATTAATTACCAACTGCGGTCGAAATAAATAACTGGCCGCCGCTCGCAGCGCCTAGCCGAAGCTACAAAGGTTTCTTATGGTCGAGCGGCCTTAGGAGGGGAGAGCGAGAGGGCGGGGTGAGGCAGGGAGGCCACACGGCTCCAGGCTAGGCCGGCTCTCATGGCTCGTTCTGCGGGTTGGGACACCGGGAAACAGCCAGGCACAGCGGAGATAGGAGGCAACACATTAGAGACAACACAAAGACAGCCCCACAGGGGAAGAGGAACGCACCTACACTGCCACAGAAGTATATTCGACTCCAGGGCAGATAACACCAGAGCCTATTAGCAGGCGCTGCACTGGGCTCGGCAGGAGACCAGACACTCTTGATGCCTATAGTTCTACCCGACCCCCAACGACCTCTCGACCCTTCGCCCTCTGAACATCACCTGTGACTCTAAAATAATCAAACAGGAAGGAAACTCATGTTCACCCTAAAGGACCTAACTGCATCCCACTGCTTCTTAGTACCTGTGCAAACAAAGACTGCCTACTAATAATAATAAGCTACATTAGCCTCTACCAACCAGGGACTTTTACCTGTAACCTCTGCCTTCCAAATACCTGCTTTCCAATACAGGTAATCCAATTTATGGTTGACAGCAACACCTGCTTCCTATCCAGACCTCGCAATTCATAGATCTGGACTGGCAAACAAATTCAATCATACAGACCGGCGGTGGTGATGGTGGTCCTAGTGGTGGTTGGTGGTCACGGAGGCCCACTTCCTGATAAGGGCCAGAGATATTTGATCACTGTTAGCCATAGCTCTACTGTACACACACACACACACACACACACACACACACACACACACACACACACACACACACACACACACACACACACACACACACACACACACACACACACACACACACACACACACACACACACACTGAATGTTGAGGAGTGCACTTAATCAATGCCTTCCCCCAAAATCCTGCTCAGTTTCAACAAAACAATTCTGTCATTTTAAAAGCAACCACGTTGCAAGTAACAAGATCCGCACTACCGGAGGATGTGGGCTTAATACCACTCTGCAGGAGATTTCCGTGGCACATCCACAGGGTCGGAAAACATCGCATTAAATGCTGATGTTATTTAATACCTGTTTGCGGGAACCCTCCTCTCGCAGCCACGGACCAGTGGGCATTTTAGCATGTATTAATTCAACAGCCTATTTACACAGGCCCTTTGATGTTGGTGCAGAAAAAAATGCGAAATCCTGCACAGTATGAGTGCAGTCTTAACAGGCAACTGCTGTAAACACAACCAGACATTGTGTCAACATTTCAAAATGTAATGAACACTTCACCACTGAGATACCATCTGCACTATTTACAGAAGAGATAGAATCAATGTCGGTTGGCCATGATAAGACCTGACTTTTGGATACCCAGAATTTGCTCTTGACAACCCTTGAAGACAATAACAGGTCAATAAACAGGTGAATTAACACTTGTTCACACAGTAATATTTCTCCAATTAACAAACCAATCATAAAGGTGGAAAATTCAATGCTACCCCAAGACTATAGCCATAGCCCACTAAGTACTCAATTCACTTCAGAAGTGTCCATAAATGGATAACGATGAGTCTATTAAATAGAAAAAAATGAGTCCTGTAAATCCAATGGTAGTGATTTCTATAGATAAAACTATTGTTCAAAAGACAAAGTAAAAAACAAGACGGTGATGTAGTGTGTATACCTGTACAAAACACCTAACAGACGTGGAAACTGAAAACGATTGTAAACCCCAAATGGTTTCTTCTAAATTAACTGCCAGATGAGAATTGCGTGCAGCATAACACAAACTGCATCAGCGCATCTTAAAGCATTCAAATAGATCCACAGAAAACTCCAGCAAGGAAGCATCTCGTATCAAAGCAAAATCATTTCAGATAAGCTCAGCATCCGTTCCTGAGCACTCAGTAAACTTGTAACATAAATAGAAGAGCATTTCCGAGGTAGGATCACAACATCAACAAGATGAGTGATATGATATTCTAAGCTTCATCAGATAATATAGTCTTGTGTGTTATCAAAGGTTGGCTGCAGACACTGCAGAAACCGAACACAACTGCCTTGACTAAATAACCAAAACAATCTTCTATGTTGCTGCAAACGCGCGCACAGAGAGAGAGAGAGACAGACAGACAGACAGAGACAGATCCAAACCTGTGTATGTGTGCAAACCTATATCATGTATTTTCATTAGTTTCTGCTGCATAACTGCAGTATGTTCCCAAGGCCTTTACAAAGCACTTTAAATAAGAGGCCTACTGGTGTTACATTGCAGAATTGGTCTGTTACACTATGCACATTGATTTAATTGACAATAAATAGCGACGTGATATGAAACAACTGCATACCTTTTCGCTCTTGAATTTCTTCGCCGGAATTTGCTGAAGATCCTCAAGCCTTAGGATGAATTCGTACGGATCAGAAGAATGTGTGGATTCTGGCTTCTCTCTGTCTGCGGCCGCAACCTCCGGTATGCACGTAAAATCAGATTTTTCACTACCGGAGGCCGACGAGGGGCAGCCATACTCGACGGTTTTATTACCGATTCTATTCAGCAGTTCTTTGTCTTCAGCGTACTGTGCCTGATCTTTGCTATCAATCCCCGAATCCTGAGCAGAACCGATAGAACGTTTACGGTTTGACGATCTCTCAAGAGCGCAACCTACTGGGTCTTTGTTTCGGCTATTATACTGGCACAGGTCGCGACCTCTGGCCCGATTTTCACTCTCACTGCTGGGCCTCTCCGTGGCATCGACTTCCCTGCTCTTCCCGTTCTTGTTATTCCTTTTTCGCTTCTGGGACTTCTGCGCAGGTCCGTCCGAACCGGCCGACCCCGCGTCGTCCTCGACCGGCTTCGAGTCTCCTACATCCGTCATTAAATCCAAGCAGGTCCCAGCGTTTTTCGCTAACTTATTCGTTTCGTCATTGACAGTTCTTGTTTTTGAGTCCAGCGCCTTTGATCCACCGCCGCCGGCGGCTAATTGCTTGCGCTTGATCTTCATCTTCAATCCTTTGTCTACTGTCGCCTGGTGTTCAATACCGTTCTCGTTCAACTCCATCGGATCCTATCTTATCTCGGAGACTCGTGGAGATTCTGCGAGGATTCGGAGAAAACGCGTTCCGCACAGCCAACGACGCCTACACGCGCACGGACCATACGTCATCAAAGCAGTTCCAAAACAATCGCAGACGACGAATCGCTTTTCTCGCACGTAGTACGACGAATGCCCGCTTCTCTCGCAGCAGCAACGGCAATAATTCCGCGGCGCACGGAGTCCGTAATGGATATCGATTGGCACAAATCCAGTCGCCTTCCGATTACCTCGACACGTACGAGCAACAACTATTACAATATCTTTGTTCCACTCCTCCTCCTCCTCCTCTTAGCGCGACTCCCCTCCTCGCTTCGCCCCAAACGACAGGGTACTACCACCACTGCCGAAGAAGCATGCACTGCAAATACGCGGCAATTACGCCGGCTCTAGGGGTCGGGCAACCAACAGGGGGCGGGGAAGGGTTCCGCGGCAGCCGAGAAGAGGAAAGCCGATTGGCGCACGGGCTTAATGAACAGACTGCGGCCACCGCTAGAACACAGATAACGGAACACAATCTTTTCGTACGCAGTCGATGTTCGGTCTATTGTTGACTTTTATGATTTGGCCATCACGCTAGTCGCGCCAGAACAGCGTATATACAACACCGTGCCCCCATATGTGTATATCTATCTATATTCTATACGCTCTCGTGTTCAGAGCCGCGTCGTTGATTGCGTCCGCGCGTATATATGTATACATCCAATAACCGCGTGGCAATATATCTTTCAAACGCAGCTGTAAGCGATGGAAGACATTATCGGTACTTAGTTACACCAGTGCAAATGTCTGCGTATTCGCGCCGAGGGCCAGTCGACTGTGGCAGCCGCGAACGGTCGGTACGAGTGCCTTGCCTGCCAGCCTACTGCACCCGGTGCCTGCGTCCGGGCCGTCGGCGGGTTAGCCTGCCCTTCAAAGCGACCAGGGAGGCAGCGAGAGCCTTGATTGGCTGGTCGTCAGGCGTTCGATGAGGGCCAAGCTCTAACGCAATCTGGCCGACGCTTCCTCCAATAGACAACCAACGAGACTGAACAGAGCTGACAAACAGCGGCCTCCCTCTCTCCCTCCATCCCCTCTCCGTTCTTCCCCCTCCAACCCTCCCTCCCCTTCCCGCACACCAATCTCTGACCTGCCTAGGATCAAAGGTGACGAAAAGATAACCACCTTTTGGCACTCGAGCCATAATCTGACGGCGCGTAAGCCGACGGATAAACTACGCGGTCGTCTGCTGTACGCCGGCACCGCTGCTGCTGCACCGATAATTGGATCACCGTGTCATAAACAAACGCCGACTACTTACCTCACAATTAACAATACGATAGGGACTGGTACTTGGACCGGAGGAAGATGCTTCCAATCGACTTCCGGCTGCTCTCCTGCTTCTAATTACGGACGAAGTGCTCAGCCACAGAGACAGACAGACAGACAGACAGGCAGGCAGACAGACAGACTCACAGGCAGGCAGACAGACAGACGGACACAGCGTATGTTATTCAGGATGCTAAAAACCCAATCCCCTCTGACATCGGAGGTTCTGTAAGTCATCCTACAGACATCAGCCTTCCTCAAAATAAACGAGAGAAGGTTCTCATATCGTGTGCTTCCAAATGGTACAAGAAAAGAAAAGCAGTCCCCTAAGCTAGTCCTGCGGCAGCCATGGAATGAAGTGTTAGCGACTTCATTTTTCTTAGCCTCAGCATATGTGGGCATGTGGCCAGTGACCAGTCCACTCCCTCGCCGTCTCATCTTCCCACTGACAGTGTGCAGTTTATCTATTATAGTTGAGTTGGCTAGATGGCACAGACATCTGGAAAAAATTTCTGCTCTGGTGGGGATTTGAACCCCGACCCCTCTGTTGATAGTCCAAAATCCTAATCACTAGACTTTCTCACATCTCCCCAAAAATCCTGTTCCGAAATCTTATAGCTCAACCCTTGGTAAGAAGACAATGTCCAGTTTTGAATACGGATGTCCTGGATCTGTCTGATATAGATCTGTTCATATCTGTCCCTGCGTCCGTCTCTGTCTCTATCTCTGTCTCTGTCTCTCTCTGTCCCTCTATGTCTGTCTGTCTCTATCTCTGTCTCTATCTGTATCTGTCTCTCTCTCTCTCTTTCTGTTTCTATATCTGTCTTTGTCTCCGTCTCTCTATCTGTATCTCTGTCTGTCTCTCTCTCTCTGTATCTCTCTCCGTATCTATGCCTGTATCTCTGTCTATGTATCTCTGTCTCTCTCTGTATCTCTCTCTGTATCTCTGTCCCCGTCTGTATATCTGTCTATCTGTATCCCTGTCTCTGTCTCTGTATCTCCGTCTCTCTCTTCTCTCCCTCCAGAATTAAAAACAAACAAAAGCCTTGGGCAGGGCCAGTCAAGGTGCAAGTTTGAATTTCAATGTGGTCATCGTGACTCAGAGGAAACCATTCACTCTCAAGGGTCCAAGATTTATTCTGTAATATAGTCCAAAGTACAACAACAACCCCTGACCCCACCCCCCACCCCCAACTGAAACCAGATACAAACAACATCCTTTCTAAACAACAATCTCTTCAAATCATGTTAAACGACACTAAAGACCCGGAACACATTCATGTGAATAACATCCTGAGCAGTAACCAGCACAGAAATAAATTCCCCATAAATAAAATTACCCCAAACCGAAATAACAACACACCCATCAGTTAGGCTAACTCAACTTAAACAACACAAAAGTAGGCCTATCACTTGTGGCACTGGCAACAAAACTAAACTCTACAGGAATCAGTCACCAACACAGTCAATTAACACAACCATTAATATTTATAACCATTAATATTTCTAAGTATTTGTATGCATGAATGTATGTATGTATATATGTATGCATATATGTATGTACCTATGTATATATATATATATATGTATGTACAAATGCATGAATGTATGTATGTATGTATGCATGTACATATGAATGTATGTATGTATGTATGTATGTATGTATATATATATATGCCTGTATGTATAAATGCATGTATGTATGTATGTATGTATGCGCATGTATGTATGTATGTATGTATGTATGTATATATGTGTGTATGTATGTATGAATAGATGCATGTATGCACGAATTTATGTATGTACATGTATGTATGTGTATACATTCATATGTATGATTGACTGTTGTCAGTCAGTCAGTCAATCAGTCAGTCAATCAATCACTGAAAGCCAATAAGGGTCACAAGAAAAGCACAGTCAAGTCAGAAGGATTGGACAGGAAAGACCAAGCAAGAAATGAGCATCAACGCTGATTCCGATCAAGTCTTATTTGACAACGTCGTGGCTGAAACGTTGATCATCACTTGACTGAAAACTGAGATAACTTCTTTGTTTCTCGCACTGAAACCATACAAATATTTGCCAGCTAATTCCATCGATATATTTGCTCAAGAGGACAAAAGCAACGACGCAGGCGAATAACAGAGTCAACATAACGACCCTAACCCCCCACCCCCTTCGCAGGGTCAGTCGCTTTCCAATTTAATCAGCGCTGACACCCCCGCAGCCCCTTGCGAAGAATCACTGGCCAGAATATGCTCTTCTTTGTCTAGTTAAGTGCAAGCGTCATGCTCAGCTGAAATATTCTTCTGTCATATTTGGCAAGGATGATTCTCTACAAATCGCCCGTACAATCCTCTTTCTCAGTCAGTCAGTCAGTCAGTCAGTCAGTCAGTCAGTCAGTCAGTCAGTCAGTCAGTCAGTCAGTCAGTCAGTCAGTCAGTCAGTCAGTCAGTCAGTCAGTCAGTCAGTCAGTCAGTCAGTCAGTCAGTCAGTCAGTCAGTCAGTCAGTCAGTCAGTCAGTCAGTCAGTCAGTCAGTCAGTCAGTCAGTCAGTCAGTCAGTCAGTCAGTCAGTCAGTCAGTCAGTCAGTCAGTCAGTCAGTCAGTCAGTCAGTCAGTCAGTCAGTCAGTCAGTCAGTCAGTCAGTCAGTCAGTCAGTCAGTCAGTCAGTCAGTCAGTCAGTCAGTCAGTCAGTCAGTCAGTCAGTCAGTCAGTCAGTCAGTCAGTCAGTCAGTCAGTCAGTCAGTCAGTCAGTCAGTCAGTCAGTCAGTCAGTCAGTCAGTCAGTCAGTCAGTCAGTCAGTCAGTCAGTCAGTCAGTCAGTCAGTCAGTCAGTCAGTCAGTCAGTCAGTCAGTCAGTCAGTCAGTCAGTCAGTCAGTCAGTCAGTCAGTCAACCACCCAACCAATCTATCTATCTATCTGTCTGTCTGTCTATCTATCTCTCTATCTCTCCCCTCTCTATGTCTCTGTCTGTCTCTGTCTCTATCTCTGTATGTGTTGATCGTCTGTATCTACACCCACCTGCCTGCTCTGTCTCCATATGTGCCTTTATGCACATCTGTCTGCAGCTCTGCCTTCGTCTGTACCTGTCTGTAAGTAGCCTATCTGTGCTTTGCACTGCCTTGGCTGTCTATATATGTATATCTGATGTCTCGCGCTGAGTGCATCTTTCTTCTTGTATGCATAATTACTATCTGTACATTTCTCTCTCTATTTATCTCTATAGTTATCCTGTATCTGTCTGTATCTCATTTCCGGTCTGTACCCGAATACGTAACTGCATCTGTCAGAATAAATGTATCTGTCTGTCCGTATGTGTCCCTGCGTCTGTCTGTCTCTTCGTACGTATGTCTGTCTATCTGTGCAAATGCTATGCAGCAGAGTCCGTCTAGTCTAACGCACGGATTGCAGCAATAGCCTGCAATATATCAGCGTCGGCAATGCATCTCCGCAGGGAGACTGTGGATGGCAAGCGCTTCTTACCATAAATCACCACAAAGCTATCTTTATGAGAACGGTCAAGCTGAAATGAACAATGGCACCGACAGACCGTTGTCATCGGAACAGACAACAATTATTCTCGGACAACACTCCGGCACCGAGGGAATTAGGCCAGCTAGCCAACCAGCCAGTCAGTAGTGACTGCTGTTTATGTGAAATTTATAGGAATACAAGGCAATGGCTGACAGTTATCAATTTCAAATCCTGGCATATTTTACTCTCCACTAAGACAATTCATGAATACCTTAAACCATAGGCGCCGACTTTTGCTTTTGTCTCTGGGTGCCTGGGTCCTACCCCTCCATTCCTCCTTCCCACTCTCCTTAGGTAGGTGAGTTTTAGCGGATTTTAGGAGAAAGAAAAAAGTGTTCTTTTCGAAGGTTACGAGGTTAGAAAAAGTATTGGAAATCGGTGACGACGTTCCAGTGTTATTATTTATTTAAAAAATTATAAATAAATAAATTATTAATTTATGTACGGACTGTAACTGTAAGATCATGCAATGTTGGGTATTTGTGTTGCAGTTGTACTTCTCAAGTTGGGAGATTACTGTGCTTAGGTTTAAAAAATTGAATTTAAGGTCTAAATTCTTCTGAGTGCCAGGCACCCACTGAACGTTCTCTCTGGGTGCATTGGCACCCAAGGCTCCCAAGAAGTCGGCGCCTATGCCTTAAACCAAACTGAACACAATACATTAAATAATAACTGTAATGGTAAATAAGAGGCTTATATATTAGTACACTTTAATATAAAAGGTATAATTTAGTGTTGCATAGTCCATAAATTGAAGTTCAACAGTAGCAATCGGTGTGAATATGAATATATAATCCGAATGTGACTGGGTGAACTGCTGGTTGAACATAATTGAAAATGTTGTATTTACAACACAATGTCAATAATAAATTATCCCCTTGAAATTGTTTCTTTTATATGTAAGCTTATAAATTATTACAAGATTACAGATATTTTAAAGCACTTGTGAAGAACCACTTTTCACTCTGGTCTTTGTACGGTCTTGGCCTCAAGCGAACATTCATCTATGTCTTAGGTTCAGATTTATCAGATTAACAGATCTTAACGAGAATTAAGTGCCTTAAATAAACAAAACAATAAATAAATTAAAATCCCAGTTCTGTTTACAGTTCAACAGACTGCAGTTGGTTAAGGTCTTACTGTTGATCCACTTCATGCCAGTTCTGTAAACAACTGATTTTCAATCTCTTGAGCTTCATTCCGAGATTGGCTGACTTTGGATGGTTTAAATTAATGATTTTGTTGAAAGCTGCACAATGAGTAAGGCTGCAATTTGATTTGACAAGAGCTATATAAATTCTTCTAAAATGTGTTGTGTATTGGATCTCTGTCAAGTAAGCATTTCTATAGAAACATTTCTGAAAATTCTGGGACAGTACTTCACAGAAATCAATTTGGTAGGATTTAAACAAGTTCGATACTTTTCCCTTCAGCATGTAAGCAAGTTTGTTACTTTTACCTTCAGCAAGTAAACAAGTGTGTTAGTTTTACCTTCAGCAAGTAAACAAATTTGTTACTTTTACCTTTGCAAGTAAACAAGTTTGTTACTTTTACCTCTTCACCTTTTTAATTACTTTTACCAAATATTCTAAAGATTTTAAGTAACAAAAAGAATAAACTTTATAGGATAACTGGAAACTGGAAAGAGTTGAAGATGTGGAAGTGGAAAAACTAAAGCAGATGGAAGAAGAAAGGGAGGCAGTAGAAAAGGATGAAAAGGAGACGAGGGAGGAGGACGAAGAGAAGAAGGAGAAGAGAATGTCCCATTAACGCGGACTTCCTGTGGCCAGGGTTCAGCCCACTGGGCAGTGTCCACATAAGCCTCACTAAATAACTTGAGTTATTGGAGTCAGCAGCGACCCCTGGTGGTTTCCCTTTCACTTCACAGAACATTCTACAAACCGGCTGGAGGCTAGATGTTCCCGGCTCTGCCAGGGCCCCTCCGCCCCTTCTCCCACGGCCCACCACCCGCCTACTTCCTTCAATTGGTGCCTATGAATGGGAACCAAAGACAGCGACATATGACTCCCAAGAATGCCTTCACAGATGTTATCATGCCTGACAAAAGATTGACCCTGGGAGGTGGCCGCAGTGACACTTGCCCCCACTGCCCTCGGGCCATCGCAATTCTCTTCAAATCTATCGGTAACTACTCACATAAAACAGTTTAGAAATTCATTAAGCTCTGAAATGATTTCTATCTAGGAAATATTACATCACAACTTAAATAACCACCAAACCCAGACCCAACGTAGTTTAGATAAATCAGTTTACATGGAATATTAGCTCCCATTACACATTTTGACCCCAGCCCAAACAAGCAGCAGAATCCAATTGATTGCAAACAAAGAAAGGATTGTCTGTTTACAGATTCAAACAATTAATGACTTTCTGGCATTTTTATGAGAACTACATAGCCTGAGACACATTTAAGTTAGAACAATGCTTTTTCACATAGGTCAAAAGCATACTTTAGACCAGTATCAAATAATATCAACTTGTACATCTCTGCTCAACCCACTGTTTATTGGGAAACTCGGGTTGTGCAAAGAAAAAGGTCTGAAGCTTGAATTCTGCAAACACGCTTAATGCAAGGTCAAGTAATGGCAGACTTGTTCAGTACCCTTATCAGCATCACTCACCAACTTAATCCAGGATCTGAAGGAGTTTTGCTTCAAGCACAGACATAATAACAGCAACTGAATAACTGGATATAATTCCTTAGGGCTGAGCAGCTCACAAACAAACTGCCAAATTCCAACGCTTAACCCAAGACTTGAATGCTGGATGTAGATCTCAAAGCGCTGGCTGAAATTCCAAAAGCAGCTACAGAAATAGCCAGACACACACACGCACGCTCGCACGCACGCACGCACGCACGCACACACACACACACACAAAGACCAAGCTGTAATCACTTTACTACAGACATCAAGAAAGTAATAAAACTGAGAAGGAAAACAAAAACAACTAAGCAGTTGTACAAACTACAAAGGCAACATTCTTAAAAGCAGGTTGTGTGCGGCAACCACATCATCACAAAGGAGATAACGTCTCAGCGCCATAATAACGAGTTGTGCTGCCTTCCTTGTCTTCCTTGTCTTCGCGATAAACAATGCAACAACAACGCCTGGCACCGCTGGTCTAGCAGAAAGACCGCAGGCTGCTTTGTTTTGACACTCAGATCAACCTGTTTTTAAAAGCTTTTCATAGTCATATTCAAAAGACTAATACAACATGATGCCTTTCACTAAAAACGCCGACTTAGAAGAAGAGAAGAGCAGTCCCTTAAGCTAGCCCTCAGGCAGCCATGGGTATGAAGTGTTAGCGACTTCATTTTCTTAGCCTAGACATATGAGGGCGGGTGGCTAATCCTCTCCCTCGCCGTCTCATCTTCCCAATGACAGTGTACGGTCAGTGAACTCATTATAGCTGAGTTGGTAAATAACTGAATCTGATCAATTCTAATGACTTTAGATGGGGGGGATGTTGGGGGGGGGGTGTTATTCACACAAGTGAATTGGCACTGTGTCGTTTGTATTTATATGCAATGTAAAGATAAATACAGATGAGTTTGGTGAAGAGGTTTTACATCTGATACCAATTTCAAACGTTTAAAAAGACAAGGATTCAGTTTCTCTTCTAATTGACTTTGACATCATTTATGCTAGGCTTATGAGGTACCTAAAAGGGGCGGTACAGTATTAAATGTCTCGCTAAATGGATAAAAAGTAAATCCACAACAGTGTCTACACAAGCATTTACATTATTAAATAAGGAGTGTGTTACATAAATTGACTGGTAGGAGGGATTACATCTGCAGCAAATCAACATCCCATTGCGTTTGTCTCATATATACGCTCCCCGATAGTAATTATCTGGTTGATCGCCAAGGCCAACAGTCTCCCCCAGACGAATATATTCAATGCAAATCTGGCAGACGATTCAGCGCCCTTCCCAACTAGCGGCATGCCACGTGTACATAAAAACGAATTCTCAATTTCCTATCATGTAACCAGATGACAAGGGCCGTAGACGCGTCTCTCCGTTAAGCCGCTACCGAGCCAGAGGTTAACCTATGCTAAACAAGGCGAACCGCATACAATAATCGGTTACTGTTTCAAACTCGGTATTAGTTTCAGTCTCTTCTGAAGCAGCACGGCATGGCAAAATGAATTCCCACGGGCAATACATCTCGATTTATCAGTGCTACTGGTCTTGGCACTTATCACAGCAGTATAGCTGCGCATTTGCCTAACCGATTAGGCTCTGCCGTTAAGAGGATGTCAGCTGTTAAACTAGTCGTGACCGTTGGCTGATGCATAACATCTTAACAATCCAAATATCAATAATAATTCTACCTTCAAATGCAATGCCTTGGCCCCTCTCCGAAAGCAATTAACTGTCCAACCTTAAGCTGTCAATGGATCAATACAGCAGTTTGGGCCTCGTTGCTACTTTTGGGCCACAGACAGGGCCACGGAGATTCAATTCTCAAGGGCTATGAAGTTAGAAAGAAGTAAATTACACATTCATTAGTACCAGTGGCAGGTTGTACCGCAAAGGGATTCCAAGACCAATGATAATAATTATAGCAGTAACCTAGGTAAGCATGCTAAAGGCAGTAAAGGGATCAATACTTTGAAGAAAGAAGCTTGGTAAACAATCACACGAAGGGTAAACAATGGCGCCCGTTCCAACCAGTAAACAAAGCTAAAGCAACAAATAATCAGGACTAGAGAAACATCAATGTCTTTCTGAAGCACTTGGTCACAAAAATTGGTTGAAATGGAATTGAAAGGCACACGCACACAGACAAAAACACACTCACGAACACACATACGCACGCAGACATACATACACACAAGCAAACACACACGCACACACACACACCAAAGCAGCTGTTACAAATGGATCTATTGGCTGCCTCAGGAAATAATTAGCATGCTGAAACATGAACAATGGCCGGGGCTTTTGTGGCATTCAGAGAGCACGAGACCAGATGCCTCTGACATTCTGCCATTACGTTTAACTTCCTTCAGCCAACAGATGAAGAAAAACATGCGCCACATAAGTTTCACACACATGCCACATGAACTGAGTATTATGCTATATATAGACATTAAGATATATGTATATATTTCATCATGTCAGTAGCATGAAGGGATATTGCGCACTTAACTGCATGCATACATACATATATATATATATTCGTACATACACATGTATATATACATATATATATATAGTCATAATTGTATATATAATATGTAATACAGTGCATAAAAAATGTACATTATATATATGTGTATATATATATATATATATATATATATTAAATATATTAGGCATAGGTTTGTTGTGAGGGGCATGAACAAATATTATGCGCTCGACTAATAAATCAATATATTGCATATTATATGTACATAATCATTTTATATATGTTGTCTCGACCACAGTAGTAAAATATTGTGAGAAACATGGCTCCCTTTATCTGTTATGTAAATGTTGAGCTTGTGCGTTTTCATTGGTCTGTGTAGTTTTGTCTATAGCCATATGATCTAATGCTTCATATGATCTAATGCTCCACATGATCTTTCTCATGATATGATCTTTTTCACCATCATGATCTTTCTCACCATATGATCTAACTCTCCATATGATCTAATGCTCCACATGATCAAATGTTCCATATGATCATACTCTCCATAAGAGATACTCTCCATACTCTCCATACTCTCTCAATATGATCTCACTCTCCATATGATATAATGCTCCTTATGATCTTGCTCACCATGTGATCTAACGCTCCATACGATCCAATGCTCTTTATGATCTTGATCACCATATTATCTAATAACCCATATGATCTTTTGCTCCATATGATCTGGCTCACCACATGATCTAACTCTCCATCGGATCTAATGCAACAGATTCCACAGTCGGATCTAATGCAACAGATTCCACAGTCGCAGTCCTGTCTGCCTCTGTGAATTCATTGAAATAATCACTATGAAAGGCACAACTCCAAAATGACCTAAACATAATGCATTGCTGCCTTCCCTTTATACCTGGGGTGTTTCACAAACATTCTACACATAAAAATGTACTTCAATTTAAGTTTTTATTAAGGAGCACGGTATACATAAGAGTTGCAATTTCTTCTGTGTTATTTAGCAAACAAGTCTGGACATAAAAGTGTGTGTTATTTATCACCGGTGTTATTTAAGGTCCAGTCAAGTGACTAAATGGACCTTACCTTAAACAACATGGACAACACTTACATACAATATGTCTAGCCATTCTATAAGAGAACCTGGATACTGCACTCCAGTATAAGTGTTAAGTGTTCCTTATCTGATAGTGTCTGTCAATGTCATTATCCTGTCATGTATAAATGTGTGTGTGTGTGTGTGTGTGTGTGTGTGTGTGTGTGTGTGTGTGTGTGTGTGTGTGTGTGTGTGTGTGTGTGTGTGTGTGTGTGTGTGTGTGTGTGTGTGTGTGTGTGTGTGTGTGTGTGTGTGACCGCCTGAGCCAGGGTAGGCCTATGTGTGTTTCTAATATATATATATATATATATATATATATATATATATATATATATATATATATGCATATATATATATATGCATATATATATATATATATATGCGGGGTGTGCGGAAGTTATAAATAATGCTCTGTATAGATTGGGTTTCAAGTATCACACATGGTCCTCTATTCAAATGAATATGTCAGGACTTGCTGTGTGAAGATCATTGCACCCAGCGGGCTTTGACAAGTGCAACCAACTAATGAAACATTCTTGAAATTTATACTACTTTAACTACATCACATGAGATACATAACGGACGGATGAACCCGCCTATGTTAAAAGTCCACTGTATAATGTGTACTTGCCCATTGGACTATAGGGATATAGATGTCATGCAGAGCAGTTGGGTTATGGGTTAGGCAGGCTTAGAGGAATTTTTAGTTTACAAATGCCCCCATAAAGATGGGCTTGGCGATTTTACAACTCAGGCTTTTCATAACCCATTCTGGAAGTTAAAGCCCCAACTTATAACCCCTCTACAATCTCTGGTACCTCCATCTACAGTTAAAATTTACAGTCTCTAGAGTGTTCTGTTGAAAGAGAGTGGTGACTTTGAGGACAGCTATGAAATGAAATGGCTCCTTAAAGGCTATAAGTATTCAAACCGTGGTTTTAAATCAGTTTTAAGTAGTAAGTGTGGAATGTAGTGCTTGATGCTACCATACACATGTCACGGCCGTTAGGCCTATAGTTAACCTTATACATGCCTTTCTTCTAAACAAAGCCATTTCTTTGTTGGCAAGTTACTTGACTCAGCTAAACGAATCCTGGTGTGTAGTAGTTTATAACTGAGTGAAAGATTTAATTAATTAATTAATTAATAGCAAATTTACCCTAAAGTATAACACTAAATACGATTAATTCTGCATTTCCACAAGGCATTGTTCATATCTCAAGGCGTCATTGGGGTAAACTATGTATGGGGTATTACATTTACCCCTACAAATTTGTATCATCTGGGTAAATCTGCAGTGTCCATTAAAATGATTCATCATCACCACCACCACACCCACTCATGAAACCAAGCTCTTAAGGTCATGAGAAAGAGCTTGGGAATAACCTCCCACTTCCTCAGGATAATCTGAAAGAACAGGGCTGCAAACGTCATTTGAAATGTAATATATCTGGGCGAGTATAGTGGGGCTCAGAAGTCCCCCAGTTTCCCTTAACACAGATACACCAACAAATATTGGGAGGATAGGTAAACATTTGGCCTGAGTAGAAAATCAATAAACAAAACGGCCGCAGGCTTCGCACAACAAAGCGATAGCAAAGAACGTAATCACAAATGCATCTATCCATTCATCATCACCACCACCACCACCACCACCGCACCCACTCACCCACCCACTCGACACGCACGCACACACCGACACAGCCAGCCCTTACTGTCATCTTTCTATGGCGTTATACATCAAAGCACTGAATTAGTTATATATGTGTACGTTACATGCACTGACAAAAAATGACGCTGAATCTGTGAGATGGAAGCAGGCAGGCAGGCAGGCACCCTCTCGACAGGAGGCAGTTGGCAACCTGCCACTGATTGCAAGCGTCAGTGAGAAGACAATTAGTATGAAATGCGAATTTGTTAGGCCGCCGGGGACACGTAGCATCCTATCACGACCCCGAATGTGCAGAAAGACGGAGGGAAGACAGAGAGGGAGGGAGGGGAAGACAGGGAGGGAGGAGGGAGGGACGGCAGGAGGGCATCCGTGCTCTACGTCTGTTCGGTCTGGCTAAGTGGCACGAAGGCTCAGCAGCGCTGCTAATATTGCATGATTTGTCCGATGATGGCTCCATCATCCCACTCGCTCGACCTCCTCCCTTGTCTCCTTCTTCCCGACTCGCCTCTCTTCCGTTCTCTCTCTCTCCCACCGTCAGAGTCGGAGCAAGCAGAAATAAATCAATCTGTTCGATAACAATAACGCACCGAAGAAGAATAAGACGAGCTTTGAAGGAGAGACCGAAACGAGAGATGGCCGACTTGAACCGAATTAAGAAGGCACGCACGATGCTGCAAAAGCGACCGAGTAATTACGTGATGAACAGAGTCCAGCAATTACACTATTCAGGGCTACAGTGTAGAAGCCGGTGAAGAAGCTCTGGTCTCTCTGACGTGGCTATTGTGTGACGCTGAGAAATTTTCTCTCTAAACTGAAAACTTACCTCTTTCAGTCTAAGTATGGCTCTTAATGGTTGCCCGACTTCAATGTGCATTTCTGAACTTCGCAAGGAGGGTATTAACAAATTACAGTTGTATTGCATAACAATGCAAATGTCAGAACATGTTGCCCAACTATGACTTGATTGCTGCCCTTATGCATGAAGAAAGACTTCCAGCTGACTGGCTATACGCCATTGTCTTGTTAAAGCCTTATAAGTAACAAAGACGATTGTTTATTTCACAATAGTCTAACCTTACATTACAACGAAACACAATAAATTTCCTTACCTTGCTTCACCTTAACTGACTTAATCCTACACAAAGCTTATACTCCAATCCCTTACCTATCCAACTTCACAATAAGCTTAATTTATCTTAACTTGCCTTATACTCTATCTTATTTTCCTTAGTGTACCTTACTTAACCTTATCTTACTTTCCCACATGGTCTGAGGCATAATGACCGTAAACAATTACAAAATTATCAATATGCTAGCAGACTTTTTGTCTATTATGCCAGTGGTTCCCAAACTTTCCTGGGTCGCGACCCACTTGTGAATATCTTGGCAGTCTCAATACCCACTATGTAAAATTAAGCATTGTGTACTAAAATTTGCTTCGTAAATTGGTATTGAAATATGCGGATTAACGTACAGCGCTTAGAAATTTAAAGCATTAAAAGGAAATTTAGGTAAAAACAGTTTACAATTTTTTGCAATCCAACTAGTTATAGCCAAATCATAGCCAAATGCTGGTGCTGCAAAAATAAATGTTTCTCAAAAAACTTTGGCGACCCACTTGCCAGAGCTTCGCGACCCACTTTTGGGTCGCGACCCACAGTTTGGGAAACTCTGTATTATGCTACTCAAAATCTGCTACTGCACACCTTACCTTGCCTTGCATTGTCACAGTGTCTTAAACAGCGCACCATCTCTTACATTATACAATAACAGGTCTATAATATATCCATGTTGAAGTGTTGAAGTGATCATACAGTAAATCAGCAGCTGATAAACAATATCATTCCAGCTTGAGCAGTGGATTTCTTGAGTGACATTAAAAACAGATTATTTATTGTGAAGATGGCACGTAACAGGTGTTACAGACTTATTTGATAAACGACAACAAGTTAGTTCATACTCATTGAGGTCATAACCGTGGGGCTAATGGGGCTTGAATATCTTTTCTCAGGGCAACACAAGGTTCCTGCAAAATTACATAAGAAATCCGATATCTAACAGCGGTTTTCAAACATTATTGTTATGGTACCACCAGGTAAAAAATCTGTTGGCTTACCACCAGCAAAGGTCAGATCAAAAACAACAGGCGAGCATTTAGCCTAGGACCATAGGTAAAAAATAAAAAAATTAATGTATAATTTAAATGTATAATTTCAAGAAATGTAATAAATTAATGTATAATTTAAATGTATAATTTCAAGAAATGTAATAAATTAATGTATAATTTCAATGTATAATTTCAAGAAATGTAATAAATTAATGTATAATTTCAAAGTATAATTTCAAGAAATGTAATAAATTAATGTGTAATTTCAAGAATGTAATCTTTTTGAATTGACACCTGGCATAGCCACTGATCTAACTGACGTTAGCCATTTCGCAATGATGGGGGGGGGGTGTGGGGGTGGTGGTGGTACATTTGTTTCCATTTCTTTCTGTCATTTGTCAAATCCAGTGCTTCTCTCTCTCATGTTAAATCAGGTTTTATATTGCCTGGCTTGCCCAGTTTTCGTCTTCCTTTGCACTGTGTAGGTTTCAATCAAATGATACACAAGCAGGGTTGTTTGAATATCTGGGAACTGTCTTACATCATCATTTCTAATGTCATTCCTGCAATTTTCTGTTTTCCTGTGATGATTCTCTTCACATCTTGTATTGTCCAGCACTCTGGTATGTGAAAATGACTGCATCTTCTATATTCTTGTTTTGGTTTTCCTTGTTATTTCCTGTTTCTCCATATCCTGATACTTTTTCCACATGCTTCGAAGGTATGTCGAATTGTCATTTGCATCTTTCGACTGCAGCCATATCAGACCAAAACAGATCTTCTTGATCAGTACTTTCTCCTTTCATGCTGATAGATATTGATGTCTCTATGGGTGTTTTCGATAACCACCTTTGTAGTTTTCTCTGCGTTTATCATTAGGCCAATCTTTTGCTTAATCATTATGCCAAACTTTTGCTGACTGTGCTATAATCACACATTTTCTCATTGGATTCTGACGGAGAGGAACAAACCTTAGGCCTCCCACTTCTCATTTATTTTCAGGCGCCCGGCGCATAACCACCAAGAATGTCTTCTGCACTATACTCGGCATATCTTGTATCGTTACACATTCGTATTAGACTTTACTTACAGTGTAATAAAAATGAAAACAATGACAAGCACACTCGGTTTATACAAAGGCATTTGTCATTTGCGATCTAATTTCATGAAAATAGAGTGAATGTCCAAATTTAACTGCTGAAATCGGAGACTTTGCACGCTTCTTCCGCGTCTCACGTTACAATAAACAGATTGAACGACGTCATCGTAAAGGCAAACAATGTAATTGAATGACGTCATCGTAAAGGCAAACAATGTACAAGGAGGCCAGATCCGATTATGTAGCCCATATAGACCTACTTGAATCTACACAAGATCTACACTGTATATCAACGTTGTATTCTTGACAATTCCCTGTGTATAACAGAATATTGTACTATTTTAATTAGAAAATGTAAATAAACTTGGTTCGGTGGAGGTGATCAAGGGACGAAATGTAGGCGGTTAACGCGTATGATGTGGTGGGGTAATCTGATTGCGAAACGGCCTAGGTACACGAAACCTGATGCCCGCTAATTGCATCCTTCTGGGACAGCAGGCAACGAAAGAACCAAGCCATTGTTGTCTGCATTAACTAACAAGGGCAGTTACAGCCACATCCTCAAGACGCTAGCAACGCAAGACGCACTCTGTTCCCCGGCAGCCTCCCTCCCTCCTCGTCACTGGCCTCCCTCACTCCTCCCCTCGCCTGCCATCCCCGCACGGCGTCAGCGCTCATAAAGGACTTGGATCCCGGCCAATAGATAGGTGTTGAATTACAAGACTAATGGCCATACTGTTCGCCAGCCTCAAGAAACTAATTACCTGAAACTGCGGTGCCGGCCGACAAGCACGAGAACGAAGAGGAGCCGATGGGGTGATGAGGCTGGGAGGACGGACGGAGGAGGAGGAGGCAGGGGATGCGAAGATGACAACGAAACCAAGACGCAGCCTGCCAGCGGGATCACGTGTTTAATACGCCACACCTGTCAGTGATTAATATCTGATCACAGGCCTGGTAGCAAAACAGCAGGCCACCTTCCCAGGACGTCCTCTCCTCCTCCTCCTCCTCCTCCCCATCCCCTCCCCCTCCTCGGAAGTGAAAGAAGAGAAGCCGGGAAGGGCCAGGCCATAACAGACGCTGGTATCCTTCGTCAAATACGTCTAATCAGAGAGCTTTCCCCCTTTCCGAATCCCCCCCCCCGCAACCAGACGAGTCCTAAAGCATCCCTCTCCATAGCAACTGAACGAATTCACCACATAATGAATTTTCTTCTCCGAATAAGCACACGAACAGCGGCGAATTCAGCACAGACGCAATAACAATCCATCAACATAAAATCCATCTATCAACTGAACCAGGAACTGGGACTTGCTACATGTACCAAAACTGTTTCTGCCGATAAGAAGAGAATAAATCATTAAATCAGCAGCAAACAGATCATTTTGTACATAATATGTCAAAGTTAGTAATTAATAGCCAACATTTTTATTCAGAGTTAAAACCAAATCATTTAGAATCGTATTCCAGTATACATGAAATTCAGCCTTTGTCTTGACTATATTTTCTTGTTTATACAGACAACTTTGTTCACCTAACTCTGATATACATCAAAGTAAAATCCATGCAAGTCAACCACTATTCATATATCTGCAATTTACATCTAAATTATGCAGTCCCTTGGCTCAGTGTGATAAAAGAAATTGGTAATTTGGTTTGAAATCCCATACATGATTGGACATGTACTCAAATACTCTTTAGAAGAACAGCAGTCCCTTAAAATTAGCCACGGGGCAGCCATGGGCATGAAGTGTTAGTGACTTCATTTTCTTAACCTGGGTATGAGGGGGCGGGTGGCCATACCTCTCCCTTGTCGTCTCGTCTTCCAACCAACAGTGTACGATCAGTGTACTCATTATAGCTGAGTTGGCTAGGGGTGCAGATGGAGCAGAAATCTCAAACCAAATTTCTGCCTTGGTGGGATTTGAACCTCCGACTTGTCGATTGACGGTCCAGCACGCTAACCAATACACTATCAAGCACCCCCAACTCTGGTTCCATTCAAAGAACATTTCAAATGCTGGCATTTAGATTGTCATAGTTTTGTCTTTCCTTTAACCAAGAACCATGTTCATATTATACTAACCCTATACATCACGGCCAAGTATAGGCTGGGTTCACAAAGTCTGGATCAGAACTGTTTGCTAGCTAAAAACACACAGCATAAACCAGCCTGAGTGGCTGCGTGGCACTCTGTGTGAACCTGGCAGATGCACTGAAGTGAAGCACGAGCTTTGTTACTACGCTGGACCGTTAATGCAGCCTTGATTGTATTTCAACATATATATAAACTGTGATATTTTTTATGTTGTAGCATAATGTGTAAAGGTTTTTGAGCATACCTGGCTGTATCTGTGAAGCACAGGTATGAACAGGTATCTTGGAGAAACGCTATATACGTGTTCTGAATTAATGAATAAATAAAATGAATGAATGAATGAATTTATGTAAACGTCGGTCAGTTAAAAGCCCATGTATTTGGGAATGCCTAGGGACAACCACCTCAAAAAAGGATGCAAAACTTCTTTTATTACCCACCCCACTGTTTTTATTGAGTCATTTGCAATAATTTGCATTGTACAGTACAGAAATTGCATAGGAGATGAGGCAATACACTATTCAGTGGGACTCTGACCCGTTTGGATTGCTCTATTAATACAAGAAAGCTGAAATTTGCATTGTAGTAAACTCAACATTTCTAAAGCACTAACCTAAAGCTAACCTCTGTGGCATGACACAGAGGTTCCACAGATCGATGTCCAGTGGAGGTCCGAGTCCGGTTATTTGAGGTCTGAGTACTCTCCAAGATACCTCTCCAAGATACCTCTCCATGATACCTCTCCAAGATACCTCCTCAGTGTGACATTGCTATAGAAATAATATTATTGTTGGTGAATTAATAAACGGATATTATCTCATATAAAACAGTGAAATAACTTTAGGCGAGATCAGGTAAAGGTTACAGACTTGCTTTACACAACACAACTGATGTGCTTAGATATAAGTATAGTACAGAGGCTAATTGATCAGTAGACTTAAAAACAGCAAGGCCAAAAGCTATCCACAGACAAGACAACATTTTTTGTGGGTACTGATCGTAAAATAGTAAAGAACACTTCATAATGGAGCCTATTCAAGCAGTAAGACGTCATATCATAAAGGAAATTCATAAAGGAAACAACTTCATGGCTTCTTTACACTGAATCAGAGCTCAGAGCGCCTTCATGGGTGGGGTAGGCTTGCTCACTCTAAACTGTGAACCCCGTACTTTGAATGTCCCAGTACTTGTAGTCAGATGGAGGCCTTCAGCAAACGGATATAATTTCAGTCTTTTGTTGAGTTTTTGTCTGCAGCAGCCTTTCTCTGATCGAACTCAACTTTGACCTCATTGATGCACCAGTACAGCTGTTGGACAGATGAAGCGATGATAAGGTTTCCATTCGACGGCTTCCCAGCCAAAGATACCGCTCGAAAAGCGACAACCATCCGAGAAAAATATTGTTACAGAAATGATATTCTCAACATACGGGTAACATCTATTCAGCGGTAGTAAAGGCGGACGAACAGGAGGAGGAGAAGGACTGTAAATGAGAAGGATAACGAGGAGGAGGAGGAGAATGAAAAGGAGGAGGAGGAGATGAAGAAGAAGAAGGAGGATATGAGGAAGAAAGAGGAGGTCGCCATTAAAATCCAATCCTTGCCAAAGCCGTAGCAGTCCTAGACTCCTAGGGTCGGCAGACTCATCCATTTTGGATGCTTATCGAGTGAGGTAAAATCATCACAGTGCAGAAACTGAAGACACAACACTAGGACAGACACACAAACAAAGAAGCCCACAGAAGAACACAGCGTGTGACACACACACACACACACACACACACACACACACACACACACACACACACACACACACACACACACACACACACACACACACACACACACACACACACAAACACACGGTTGCAAGTATGGTTAGTCTGTCCGAACGTAAATACACGCACACTCGGGCAGACTGGCAGAAAACGGACGGAAGGCACCCACATAGACTATAATAGACATCTGTTAGATGATGTATTAGACGTTCACCGATATCGCCGTTTAAACATCTCACACCGAATTACACCGGACCCCAGCGATGGTTGGTCGTTTATTATCACAGATAATAAACGCAGCACAATGAAAATTCATAACATTTTTATTTCCTCTGTCGGGCCAACAACCGTCTGTCTGACTCAGACGAATTCATCACGGGGACGAACCATTGAAACCGCCGCTAACATCAGATGTATCAATAACACAGAAGAGAGGGTTGAAAGCCCCAACGCAACTGTTGCTCAGAATTTGTGCCTTCAGTGAAATCTTAGTTACTCCCAACCTGTAGAAGGATTTGAACTTCGAAAGACTAAAATTCATGCTGTGTTTATTTTGTTAAAAGAAGCTACGGGGTATATGTTGATTTGCGAGTGCTTGCGTAGGTTAGGAACCCCGTGGCTTCAGCGTGCAATGGTTGGAGGCGCCACTTTTAGAAAACATGTTCATTATATATGTTAACAGTTACAAGGCTATTAAACCTGGAGAATGGCAAAGCAGCTTGTTTTGAGGCTAGTCAAAGATCGAAATGGCCGTTAGGAAATGCTTTCAGGCGGCCTGGGTTTGAGGGGCAGCTTTGTTCCGGAAAGTCATGCTATGGTTAAATGTTTGTGCATATAGATCTAGCATTTGCTACCATCACCATAATCACTCTGAGACACCACGGTCTGCCCTTTTGTGCAGCAACATGCATCATGCCATTCCCAACACATAGCTGGAAGTCAACTGTCAAACTCACTGGACACCCCTCAGCCGTTAATATACATATAAATATATATAATAATATATGCATATATATATATATTATTATATATACAACTCATCATTGCAATAGGCTTTATTATAGTATGATTCATCACATAACACTTGCAGCAGACCCTTGATTTAGTTTCAGTCACTAAAAATAAACTCCTAACAACATGGTTTTGGCATAAGGCGGTTTCTGGTGTATTATATATATATTACTTATTTTACTTCTGATAGTTTCCAGTGTTTAATGTCAACTTATGGCTGCCACAGCCGTTGACGTTACCCTCCCCCTTTTTCAAGGAATGGGCTGGCACTACCAAAGTCCATGGCCAGTGACTGAGTCTATTTTGCTTCTGAATTGGTTCTGTTGAAAGTGGAAGCACTGTAGCCTACTTGTACATAGCTATAAAAGAACACAGGTCCTACTACTTAACTTACAGAAAACAAGGAAAAGATAAGGAGAAGATCAAGGAAACGATCAGTCACAAGAAGATTAAAGGTTATCAGGTCAAGCTGGTCATAGAGTACATCATAAACTTCAGTTTATTCAACACCTGGGTAAGAGACCCCAACAATAGACTATAAATCTTCTGCCGTCCCCCCAACCTCTTTTGGGCCCTGACTAACAACTTTGATCTTAACAACTTTGATCTTAACTGTTCCTAGTCTAGCCCTTCATTGATTTTTGGCTCTTAGTCTGATGCACCCAACCAGCCTGCCCTAACCTGTCATATATCCTTCGGCTACAACACAGAGTTTGGGTTGAGTGTTAGCTTAAACCCCAAGGGTCATTAAGTCAAAGAGTCTTTAAAGTCAAGATTGAAGACTGAAGTGGGTGTTTTAAATCTCAGAATAAACATCATATACAGCAGAATCCATACAACTTAACGGTTAGGCCCGAGTAATATCAAAGGGAGGTAATGCTTTCAACATTTCAACTTTGGTGGCAAATGACCTCTTCTCCTATCTGTCTGTCTGTCTGTCTGTCTGTCTGTCTGTCTGTGTGTGTGTGTGTGTGTCTGTCTGTCTGTCTGTCTGTCTGTCTGTCTGTCTGTCTGTCTGTCTGTCTGTCTGTCTGTCTGTCTGTCTGTCAAATACCAGTTTCTTTCACACTGACACTCATAGCCTATGAACAGCACCTAATGACATACTAACAATTAGCCCATGCAGGAGGAGTCATAGCCAGGTGAAAATCAATTAGCAACAGCACCCTAGCAGTGCACACCAGAAGTATACACCCCAACCTATACTGTACCAAGGGTAACAATGCAATGGGGCAGACAAATAGAATGTACTCTTCCGCCCTCTGATGACAAAGGACTAACGCTTCATTCACATAGGATAAGAACTACTGGTTCTACGGACCATATTAACAACAAACTAATGCATGCAAGCAGCTGTTCAGAAAACCTCCATCAACTGTAGCCAAATATTCATTACACTGACTCTGAGTTTGTATCACTTTCTGTAAATTTTAGAAAATCGACTTCATAGATCAATTGCAGGCTGTTGTCACAGATAAATACAGAAGAAACTGCTTATTTATAGAGAGAGCTGGGTTCCCTCATAAACAGACAAACTCCCTCACTGAGAGATAAGTTACTAATTGTTTCAATAATTAATCAACTTGTATTGTTATCACATATATGAATAGACATATCTTACCTTAACATAGAAAACTACATAGACAAACATCAACAGACAAACAGCTTATTGATTTAGCCCGGTGACTCTTAACTATTGTAATATTCATAACATCTATAGCAGTCAGTCTGCCAATCCAATTACACTAACTGATTTCTCAAAGAAGAGTTCTAAGTATTTAGAATCAGCTGCATGCGTGAAAGGGCGCTTGTCTTTAGCCTTGAGTCTGAGGTATTAATTCCGAGGCAGAATTAAAATTGGCAATTCATTTCCAAAATCTCTGCACTACAACTCTCCGGAATAGTATACTCGATGGTTGCAACCAGGAAATGGATCGTCGCTGTATGGCCCTTGTATCCTGGGGCAATATAAACAAAGGCAGATTAATTGCCCAACGTAACCCTACGTTACTATTGACGTGAATGTCCTGCGTAGTGGAACGTGAAAAGAAGTGACTGACAGTCACTATAGCCGAGGCTTTGGATAAAAATTGGCGCAGAGTGATTGGAATAACTGCAAGTGCACGATTCTGTGTTTGTATGCATGAGTGTTTGCCCAAAGGCTAGCAACTGATGCGTTCTCTTCAGCGGTGTGCTGTTTATGGTGGTGGTGGTGGCGGCGGTGGTGGTGATGGAGGTGGTGGTTATGTAGAGATCTTGAGAGGTGGTGGTGGCGGTGGTGATGGTAGTGGTGGTGGTGTAGAGATATTGAGAAGTGGTGGTGGTGGTGGTGGTGGTGATGGCGTTGGTGGCGGCGGTGATGTAGAGATATTCAGAGGTGGTGGTGGTGGTGGTGGTGGTGGTGGTGTAGAGATATTCAGAGGTGGTGGTGATGGCAGTGATGGTGGTGGCGGTGGTGGTGGTGGCGATGGCGATAGTGATGGTGGTGGGGTGGTGATGTACGACGACTTTGGGTGGTGGGTGCACAGTAGCAGATTGGATTATCTCAACCATACAGTTTCGTGGAATCAAGGGGAATCAATAAATAAGAACCCTCCAATAAATAAGAACCCTCAGACCCCCTTCCCCCACTCAGTTCCCTGAGAAGACACCTCCCTCTCTACCTCCCTGCCAGCCTCCCTCCCTCTTTAACCATATTCTCTCTGTTATACTGAACTCCGTGTTTCTCTGTCTTCCCTTTGGGGGCTTTTGTCTGCTGGGTGCACTTGCCCCCCCCTACCCCACCCCTCCTTCTGCCATGTCTTCCTATCACCTTAGATAAACCAATAGCCACAAAGCGTCTCGTCCTCCTCCTCCTCCTCTTCCTCGTCCTCCTCCTCGTCCTCCTCTCCTCGTCCTCCTCTGCCTCCTCGTCCTCCTCCTCCTCTTCGTCGTCGTCGTCGTCCTCCTCCTCCTCCTCCTCTGCCCTGTTACCTGAGGCCAGGTGAAGGCAATCTCAGGCAATTGACAGGCAGCATCCACAATATTAGGAAGCCTTTTGTACCTCGGCAAACACGGCCAGAAACAACATCCCAGGAGGAGGTGGAGGAGGAGGAGGAGGAGGAGGAGGAGGAGGAGCAGGAGGAGGAGGAGGAGCAGGAGCAGGAGGAGCAGGAGGAGCAGGAGCAGGAGGAAGAAGGAGGAGGAGGAGGCGGAGAGGAGGAGGAGACAGACAATAAAGGAGCAAAAGGAGAACAGACTCAGGAGGAAGGACAGAAGAAAGGAGAGAAACAAAAGGAAGAGGAGAAGGAGAAAGAAGAGGAAGCGGGAAAGGAGGAAGAGAATGACAAGGACAAGAAACGCAAGGAACACGAGGAAAAGGAACAGACGGTTGAGGAAGAGGAAGGGAAATAAGAGGAGGCGACGTATGAGGATAAGCAGCAGGAGGCAGAGGATAATGAGCTGCAAGATGAAGTGGGGAGGATGAAGAGGAAGAGAATGGATAGGGGAGAAGCAGCCGGAGGATCAGGAGGCAGAGGAGGAGGAAGAAGAATAGCAGGAGGCGGAGGAGGAAGAGCAGGAGGAGGAAGAAGAACAGGAGGCGTAGGATAGATGATATATTGCAGTCGCAAATTAACAAGACCGACAACAACTTAGCCGCAGCTGGGCAGGAAGGCAGGCAGACAGACAGACAGACAGGCACAAAAGACGCACTGACGCGCCTGGTCCCACGTTGTATGCCTTCAAACCCAGGAACAGCAGTCGACGACGGATTGCAGAAATGTAACCCGAAGCAAGTCAAACAATCTGGCAATCAATCGGGCAATCAATCAAACAGAACCGGCAATTTTCCTCACCGATCGACGTTCATTGGCGTCCTCGGCAGACAGACGTTTGTCTGAGCGCATTTCAATTTATTTCACTTCTATAAAATTTATTCAAACATCACACGAATTGGTCGGCACCCGACAGGCACCAGGCACCTCCCTCCCTGCTTCCGTCATTCTCTCTAATAACCACAGCATCAAAACCCGGTTAGATGAGACAGCGGATAATAATGGAGCCAGGACAATAATAGCGCCAAGGCTGGCTGGGTGCAGTAATCGTAGCAAAGTGGACTTTAACTGCGTGTCCAGCGTTTGAATTAGGCAAAACTGCAGGCGATCCATTCTTAAGCAACGCGATTCCGTATGCATACGTTTGCCAAACAATGATATGGCATAAGATCAACCCCTTAGAAACGCTACATGACCAACAAAGAAATGGCATGGGACCAATCAAATGTCTGGAACAGGACCAACCATAGAGATGGGATAGAACCAATCTCGTAAATGATAAAGGGTCAGCCACAGACATGGTGGCTCAAACTGATTTCTACAGTTAATGCTGCTGTTTGAGCAAGGTACCAATTCATGTCTTTCTACAAACGAATGTAACAGCTAAACAGAACCAGAACAACTAAATAACTTAACCTGTTTGTTTGACACTGGCTGGCTGGCTGGCTGGCTGGCTGGCTGGCTGGCTGGCTGGCTGGCTGGCTGGCTGACTGACTGACTGACTGACTGACTGACTGACTGACTGACTGACTGACTGACTGACTGACTGACTGACTGACTGACTGACTGACTGACTGACTGACTGACTGACTGACTGACTGACTGCTGTCAGCAACATTCATCACAGGTGCAATCCCAGAGTTGATGGTAATACGCTGAAGTAGTACATCACAACGTCAAAAATATATTAACAGATAACAACCTTTCACTAAGCAACAAATGCCTCAACAACCAATTGCTAACACCAATTCCAACAACACGCTGCTCCAGAATTCGAGCTGGGAAAAAATACCTGTGAGGCAAACACCATAGAAAAAAAGTTGAGACAAGAAACTGACAAATGATCTCTTTAACTTATAACAGCTGGGAAATAAAAATAAACGCAACCATAAATCCAACAGAGTACATAAAGCAATTTCAGTGCTTTCAAGAGTCAAGACAAAAACCATTCAAGGATTCATTTGCCTGATTAATCTTCTCATCACATTTAGGTATGAAGCACTCGCAGAAAAATCAACTTTAACATAAACATACATACATACATACATACATACATACATACATACCTACATACATACATACATACATACATACATACATACATACATACATACACAGAACACACATACATACATACAATGTTGTACATACATACACAAATACATACAAGCATAGATACAAACATAAATACATAAATATACAAACATTAATACTTACATACATGCATATATACAATACATACAAATACATACATACATACATATACTAACATACATACATAAATACATACATAAATACATACATACATACATACATACATACATACATACATACATACATACATACATACATACATACATACACAAGTATTACACATATATACATAAATACATATAGAGATATGCATAAAATATAGTAGGACAAAAGGGCACGCATTCTAACTATAGTAGATTTAAGAAGTGATCTTGTTAACGTGTGACGGCTGATAAAGCACAAAGACTGCATTGCACCTGATCACCTATGAGCTCTAAAGCCAACAAGTATAGCCATGATAACATAACCCCTCCCCCCGGGTCTTCTCTCCTAATTAAACATGGCCAAAATGTCTTCTCTCCTAATTAAACATGCCTGAAGTATTTATTGCAAGCGCACAGAAGCACTGAATGCAAGATCAGTTAAATATGTTCCAGTGAAACAATATTGAGAATTTAACCAGGAAGTCCCAATGATTCCAAACCCAATCCTCTGATCCCGGTTTCCAATTAAACGCTCTAGTGGAAGAACAATGCATCATCACAAATGATATTCTTGTCCATTGATGAAAATGATGAATTGTTCCAATGGAAAAATCAATGAACAACACAGTGATATTCTAATTCAATGATGAATGCTTATAATGTCTTGTACTGTATTGTACTGTATTGTAAGTGTTGCATTGTACTCTATTGTACTGTATTGTACTGCACTGCTCTCCACTACACCAACCGAGTCTGTGACAGTATCTTTACATGTGTATGTACTATAAAGGATTCAACAGTCACCCTCCCGACAGGTAAACGCTATATATGACTACACTTCATTACAATCCAATCCACTACACTATGCTACACCAGTTTGTACACCACCCTATATAATATTCAAATACAATGCACTACAGTCAACAAGACTACACCACACAACACTACAATACATTACACTACACTACAACACTACAATACACCAAGACACTATACTACACTACCCTTTGCTATACTTGGCAGCCGGTGATTTCATACATTTATATATATATATATATATATATATATATATATATATATATATATATATATATATATATATATATATATAAGCAAGATTGCAGTAAAAATTTTAAGTGTGTTTCTGCATGTTGAACAGGTCAGAGGATCTGGGGTGTCATTTGAGAATCGTTCTAAATCCTGGAGGGTTCTGCTCATTTGAGAACGGTTCTCCTGGATGGTTCTGTTCATTTGAGAACGGTTCTCCTGGATGGTTCTGTTCATTTGAGAACGGTTCTCCTGGATGGTTCTGTTCATTTGAGAACGGTTCTCCTGGATGGTTCTGCTCATTTGAGAACGGTTCTCCTGGATGGTTCTGCTCATTTGAGAATGATTCTCATGCCTTGACAAGCACCACACAGTGCAATGCCAGCCAGTACCAGCCCGCTACGACGACGATGCCATCAGTAGAACAGAGCAGACTATTGACTATGGACCTGTACACTTCATCTTCCAACGCATCGTCTGCCGTATTACTGTAATAACACCCATCTAATCCCCTGTGCATGGCAGGATTTCTCTTCCTTCCTCCATCCCCTTCTTCCATTTCCCTAGCACCTCCTCCCTCCTTCCCCTCCCATATACCTCCATCCCCTCCCGCTCCTTATCCCTTAAGGCTCCACTCTCCATCAACAGATCTCTTTTCCTTTCTTCCCATTTCTCTCCCTCTATTTCTCAGCATCCTCTTTGAAATCCCTTTAATGTCATTGCCTCTGTCTTCTTCAGACTTCTTGTCTGTCTGTCTGTCTGTCTGTCTGTCTGTCTGTCTGTCTGTCTGTCTGTCTCCCTCTCTGCCTGCTTGTCTGTCTCGTTGTGCGCGTCCGCCTTTCTGTCTGCAAACATTCTGTCTGTCTAGACATCAGTCAGTATGTTACGTCGCAGTCTGTTGGGCTGGCTGTATGAATGTCTAATTCTGTTACTCTGTATGTCTAAATGTATATTCATGTCTAACTATTCTGTCCCTCTGTTCTGTCTTCATCACTCCAAAAGAGAATCTCTTCTGCTGCTTCCTGCTGTCGCAAAACTAACTGCATTATGTCACTCCATGCATGCGACTAACTTTAATGGCATTTTTACTTAGGTAATCATTATTTAAACATGTTTTCTTCTTTCGTGCACTGTCCATCCAAGAGAATTTTTCAACGCAGTGGGTGTGTCACAGAGTGTGTATGGAAGAGTGAAATATGCACACAAAAAATAGGCATGTAAAATAAAAACAACATTAACTCTTGAAAACTCTTTCGTTTCAAAAACAGCTGTTAATGCATGTTATATGCTTGTAACTGAAGAAAGATTTTACACTTGTAAATCAAGACAAAGTGCTGTGCGTCTAAGTAAAGATTCGTACGCCTTCCACCATCAGCAATGCTTCTTTTAACCCTTAAGCAGAGTCTCATGCTTCTTCTTTCCTGTAGGTGATAGTTACATATTGTTCTTTTTATTTCGCTCCGCTCCTTCTCAAGTGCATCAGTAAGTTATCAGATTTCTGGATAACAGGAACCAGGAAGTTGACCAAACCCTCGATGCCATTCTTCTCCTTGAGTTCCTGGATTATTGGACCATGATTATGCTCTCATGTGACTCGGTTAAAACATCTTCTTCTGTAGGGTATCTATAGCCCTGGACTTAGCATTACAATATTCTGCATTCCCAAGAGATTTTGTATATTCCTGTTAACCAATCTTTCAGGCTAAACATTTTAATGTTAATCATTTTCCACTGTATGCATGCTTATAACCAGTTATATGCCTAATGTGCCCATATAGGTGCACACATATTTTATATTTATATTTATGCCAATATATATTATATATATATGCATTTATATTTATATTCATATTTATATTCAAATCTATAATCATATTTATATTCATACTTATAATCATATTTATAATCTGAAGAAAGCACTGATATTATTCATTGTTTGATAGTACTAATGCACACAAATAAATGTATATCAATATTAATATTTATACTTATAATCTGAGGAATTTATTACTAAACTAAAATGCCTGAGATTTCCAATATTCACACAGTCCTTCCCGGGTAGGTGTCCACCACAGCTGCGATGCAGCTTGTCCATTTATCTATGTCCATCACACTCTTCCTAACTCTTCCCAGAACACCTCCAAACATCTCAGGTCCTCTCTAATGTGCTTTAACCATTTCTGGGCTTCCTAATAGCTATACACATTTAAAGGAACAATAACACATGACCTTAATTCAGATGTATGTACATAAGATGCATAAGTCTTTGCATATATTCTTCTTTCTTTTTCTTTTCCTTTGTTTACTCATCCCCAGAAATG
>OY744615.1:34968183-35143183 GCA_963556255.1 Allolobophora icterica
CATCATCATCACTATCATCGTCGTCATCATCATCATTACCATCATCACTATCAGCATCACATTCCTCATTTTAATCACCATCATCATCATAATCATCATAATCACCATCATCATCATAATCATCATCAACATTACCATCATCATAATCATCATCAACATTACCATCATCATCACCATCATCGTCGTCGTCATCATCGTCAGCATTAACATCATCATCATCATCATCATCATCATCATCATCATCATCATCATCATCATCATCATCATCATCATCATCATCATCATCATCATCATCATACTGAATAAAACTGAATTGAATTCAACTGAACTAAAACCTGTGTTTATGGATTTATCAGCAACATCAGATACAAACAGAAGCTACAAATACTTTCTGTTTATTATGCTGTCAAAAGGACATGCCAAGACAGGCAACAAATCCGAAAGACGCAACAATTTACAACTATGTAGATTGTTCACAAATGAATGTAATGGAAACAAATTAACATGCCTCTGTAGAAAGTCTAAGCGCTTCAACTTAGATGAGCCATCAAGCCACATGAAATGTTACAGTAGGATAAGTGGAGTTAAAAACTGAATATAAACTTGTAAGTAATTTGCCAACTATATCTTATAGGTGTTGAAGTTCTTGTCTAATAAAATAATTCAAATTCGAAGTGCACCAAGAAATTTAGAAGATACAGACCGTATTAATTCCCTGTTGCCTACTATTTTTAAGTGCAGGCTGGATAAGTTTTCAGTGAGATCTTAACAATTTCTGGTCACAAAAACATAAATTTTGAACTGCAAGATGTCAACAGAATAAAAAAAACTGTGTGAAACGTGCAAAAATTAAACATGAAAAGTTATGACAGTGCAACAAATTACTAGCTGTGCTGGAGTAAAGAGGAAACAGCTTTCGAAGAACTGGAAAACCGTTCCTTAATTGGCCGTACCCACGCCTGTCTTTGTATGGCTGGAGAAAGACATATTAATTTCACAGCCCCAAACACACGAACAAAAGACTGACACGTGATCAGTCAGCTGCTCTGGCACCCTCTCACGGTTCAAATGGCAAGGCAGGAACAACTACAGAATAGTTGTTATAAAGGGCTAAGGGTGGAAATGCCATCTACGGTCTACCCTGCAACCGGGAACCGTTAGCTGGAGTGGTTTGCTTTATTGGCGCATTCATAAAACTGTCTTCTAGTGGCTCCCTGGGCGGGAGATAGCTGATCTCTCCCGGTTGCACCTGGAAGATAGGATTCAAACCGGATGTCACGAAATTAGGGGCAGGTTATCAGCACTGTCTGAAAATGGATACTTTGAACCGGAGCACAAAACAATTTATCAAGCCTCTCGGATAAGTGACGTACTTCGGAAGTAAGATTTCCTGACCAGAGAGCTGGAGAGAGAAGGGAGAGAAAGGGGGAGGAGTGACCACACCCGAAGGCCACCCACTGAGATGATGTATGGCCGCCAAACAAATGACCATGCCAGGAGGGATCCAGAGATGTTATAAGAAGGGAGGGATATAGGGGCATCTGGACAAAACCGAATTGCCTGGGGTTGTAAGAATGTTGAGCTCAACCCCCAGGACTTAACAAAAGCCAGGCTGTGTAGGATGCTCTCAACCACATCAGACTAACTACATGTAAATGTGGCATTGGACTACATATATTAAACGGAAGAGTTACTAATCTTTTCCCTCGCCATCCGAGAGCAGAGGAACTTTCATCTCTTTTGATCTTCCATTTGGAGACCACTTACTTAATTAAAGCCAAGACAATTAAAGACAGTGCATTTAGATGAGAAATCGAGCAGTATGTATACCCTGAATTTGCACCCTGTCTGCATTGAAAGCCAGACAGGCTAAACAGTTAGCCATTACGCCGTGGCTTTCGCCAACACACCCTGGCTTCCCAACATCCATACACAACATAATTTGTCAGTTTATAGTAATGCATACGGCCAGCAGACTCCTCTCTCTCCGGTTAATTACATTTGTTGAAAGTTATGTTTCCGTAATGTCAAATATGTAATGCGCCCTCGCTCGATGGCAGACTATAACAAAGGCTATAAAGAGCCGGGTTAATAACAATAAACAATATTTATGATACCGCAAGGACGCGTCCGTTTTAGCGCCGTCCGGGTTCATTTGGGGAATTCACCGGAGGAGGAGGGAGGTACCACTGCAGAATAAGGAGATGAATATGATTTAATTTAGCAGTAGTCGGATGTTGCAGCCCCCATCTGGGGAACGTCAGGAGCTTCATTGTTCCTCCCCCTCACCGCAAAGGGTAAGAGACAGCGAATTACTGAATGACATGGGGCAGAGTTTAAAGGTCTAATGGCCGAGTCAATGGGGCAGAAGAAAAGCCCGTATATCTTTCCGGTGGCGGGGTTGCTAGTGGGGTAGGGAGGTCCTAAGAGGGGCAGTGAAGCCTGCTAGGGGTAGAGAGGTCATGAGAAGGGCTGGAAGGTCCTGAGAGGGGCAGGTGGCGTATAATTATAGGCAGTGGAACATGCTCTTATGGCCTTTCTTTATGCGAGTGCTGATAGATCAGTATTACCCGCCTGCCTCGAGTCACCCTTCCTGTTTAAATTGAGAACAAGTAGATCCTGATCTTGCCGTTAATAAATTTCAAAATTCAAATAGTCCTAATTTAGTCACAACTCACCCTGATGTAATGCATTATTCTCTAAAATACACAGCTTCTCAGTCAAAGTTACTTACATACAGTACCTTATAATAATGATAAAGATCGCGGACATCCGAGCATCGACATCTGACGCAAATGAGGCGATTTTCACTAATTGCTCAACTCCAGGCATGTGCGAGTTTCTCCCAGTCACCACGGAAGATGTCATGAAAGTTATTGTATCATCACCAGCGAAACAGTGCTCTCTTGACATAATTCCGACGTGGTTGATGAAGGAGGCGGCTCCGCTGCTGGCGCCTTTCATAGCTCGGATATTCAATCATTCTTTTGCCATCGGCCGTTTCCCGTCCAAATGGAAACACGCAACGGTCAAGCCACTCCTTAAGAAAGCTGGAGCCGATGAATCGTCACCTGCGAACTTCAGACCGGTCTCAAATCTAACGTTCGTATCAAAAGTACTGGAGCGTATTGCCAACCACCAGCTGACCGAGTACCTGTCTGAATCTCGCCTTCTTCCTCGGTTTCAGTCTGCCTACAGGCGTGGTCATTCCACCGAGACTGCGCTCCTTAAGGTGTTCTCGGACCTAGTCAGTGCCATAGATTCAGGCCAACTGGCGCTTCTGTCACTACTTGATATGTCAGCTGCATTCGACACAGTTGACCACAACATCTTACTTCAGCGACTCTCGTGCTCCTTTGGAATCAAGGATAGAGCGCTCAGTTGGCTTGAATCATATATAAGAGGACGTACACAATCCGTTCATTTGGCAGGGGAGGAGACGACACCTAGGCTAGTAACATGCGGTGTTCCACAAGGTTCAGTTCTTGGCCCTCTCCTGTTTATACTATATACGGCCGATTTGGAGAGAATCATAGAAGCACATGGCCTCCTCCACCACTGCTATGCAGATGATACACAGCTTTACTTCTTCTGTGAACCATCACAAACCGCTGAGCTGAAGCAGAGAGTGCTGCTGTGTATCGAACGCATCTCAGAGTGGATGGCGTCTAACCGTCTCAAACTCAATCCATCGAAGACCGAGTTCTTATGGTGTACCACCTTCCGGCGTCGCCATCTACTTACCGGCAGTACCTTCACCCTTGGTGATGCAGAAATTCAACCAGCTGACACCATTCGCAACCTTGGAGTCCACTTTGACAGCTGTATGACCATGACGGACCATGTGAGTCAACTCGTTCGAGGCTGCTTCTACCAACTGCGGCGTATTAAAACCATACGCAGATTCCTTCCAACCTCAACGGCCGTCATCTTGGTCAACAGCTTCATAGTCTCCAGGGTTGACTACTGCAATAGCCTACTGGCGGGCCTGCCGACTTGTCAACTAGATCGAATACAGTCGGTGCTTAACTGTGCTGCACGACTCATATATGGCCGGACACCATCTGATCATATCACTGATCTGCTGCGCGACAACCTTCACTGGCTGCGCGTTCCTCAGCGGATAACGTACAAACTGTGCCTGATCACGTATAAAGCACTGCATCACCTCATGCCAAATTACATCTCGGATTTCTGCGTTCGTGTGGCAGACAACCAGAACAGATGTCGGCTACGATCGTCAACAAAAAATCAATTACAAGTACCGCGGTCTTCTACGAGACTTGGCGACTCTTCCTTCGCTGTCACGGGACCCACTGCGTGGAACAATCTTCCTGACCACGTTAGGAATGCACCATCGCTGGAGTCATTTAAATCACAGCTGAAGACATATCTTTTTAAACTTTCATACGACTGCTAACTTTTGTAACTTATGTACAGCGCCCTTTTCTTCGGCCTCGGCTGTGCTACGGCGCTATATAAATCGTCTTATTATTATTATTATTATTAATTGTAATTAATAATTAGGACAATTTCCATAGCATTGTCAGTAGCAAGCTACTTCTAGGATGCTTAACACAGTCAAATGTACAGATGCTACGAGTTACATAGCAGTAGTTTTAACTGTTTCTTAAAAACATAAATGCTCTTGGCACGTGGGCCAGCAATAAGAATAATTATAATGATGATAATAATATTGTTGCTACATATTATTTTATTACTATTATATTATTATTATTATTATTATTATTATTATTATTATTATTATTATTATTATTATTATTATTATTATTATTATTATTACTACTACTACTACTATTACTATTACTACTACTGTTTTTGCCTTGGGACTTGAAATGGTTCTGGAGAGAATTGTTATCTCTATCACTATTACAACTACCATTACATTACTATTACCAATATTATTTGCTGTTATAACTATGATTATTATTACTATTATTACTATCATCATCAGTAAGATAATCATAATGATTAATATTATTATCATTATAAATTGATTCAGGCAATCAGACATTTTAACTTCCTTCTCTGGGACATTTTCTTGGTCCTGATGGAGATCATATTACTACATTATTATGGTAATAATTAATAATAATTCATCATTTATCATATTCCTCCTCCCATTTGACTTCCTGAAATCTGTAATTATTTCCATTAAATTCACTTGATTCAGGACACGAAAATATGTAAATATATATTCTGTCATTTTTATCATACACAATAATATGAACTGATTTGATCCGATAATTTAATCTTGGTTGCTAAAATTAATTCTATCATTATGCTTTTTGGCCAATATCAAACTCAACCAAAACAACTGGTTTTAATATTAAATAAATGTGCTAAATGTGTTTTCAACAAATTAATGTAAGAATGCTCCATAGTATTAAGAAAAAGCTTATTTATACAAATTTCAATGCATACTATTTTTAATAGCATACACTTCAAGGTACCATTTTCTTATCTTTTTCTTGTGTAAAGACCTGGACTTTGTCTTCAGTAGTGCATTAATTTATTTTCCACTGTGAATTTAGTCCCTATCAAAGTTGCAAGGTATAAGTTCATGCCTTCCGTACCAGACTCCTCAAACGCCTGCCGCAGCCGCTTAGCTTGGGCAGATTGTGTGGCTAAAGGTTAGAAAAGTGCAGTGTGAGGAAGACGAAGATGAAAGGGAAGGTGAGGAAGTATGGATTATTGGTGATATCCCTTTGAATGACTGCTGATAATTCACTGACAGGTTTTGCCACATCTGCCGTCTTCTCCCGCCGACTGTTGGCGTCAGTATACGCAGCCTGTTTGAAGTGATTCTTCATGTTTCAAGTAAGTAAGCAAACAGCCATGAACGTTAAGAGGAAACCAGTGTATCAAGTGACTTAAAAACGACCTGAACCAAACCAAACGGCGTTTTCTCTGTAGCATTCTGTTTTCCTTGCATCCGTCTAATCCTATGGTTCGGAACATTAACTTGCAATGTGCACTGGGTAAACGAAACACTGAAACCGGATTGTTGCATGAAAGTGAAACCGAGTTTTTGCCAACGTGGATAGACTTTGAAATGGTTTCGTTCAGCACTACGACCGGCCATCATTGTACGAATAGACCCACACCTGTATGAGCATCAGCAGGTAGTTAGTTATGAAACAAACAGCAGACAGGTAGAAATTCTCTCCCGGATATATCAGTGACAAAGTCAGTGGAATATAATGCATATACCCCACGAATTTGTGGCCTGGCGGTTTACCTAATGGTCTTTTCTCGCTGACCTCTAACTTTTTAGGTTCAAATGTGGAGCTACTTCCAATGCCTATCTTCTTCTTCTTTGTTTATCTTCCGTCAGGCCGCGGCCGACGATGAGTCCTCAACTTGACATCTACGGGTTTCTCTGTTCCTGATTTTTTTCTATTGCCTCTCTCATATTCAGGTTCATTTTCTCTAGATCCTCTCGTATGTTATCCATCCATGTTTTTTGCTGTCTTCCTCGACTTCTGGTTCCCTCCACGTATCCGTGCAGTGCCGCAGCTGGGAGTCTGTTGTTGTCCATTCTCATCACATGTCCCAGCCACGACAGTCTTTTCTTCCTGATTTTGTCGATGACCGTTTCTTTTTGTCCCAACTCTCTTCTAGTCACCTCACTTCTAATCCTATCTCTTCTGCTTCTGCCTTTTATTTTTCTCAGCCAGTTCATTTCTGCCACCAACAATCTTTTCTCGTCCTCCTTTCGCATACACCAGCATTCTTCCAATGCCTATACCTTGTTTCAAATATTCAAGTTATGTAATCTTCACCTCTTCTGATTGTCAAAAGAAACCTTTCACCAATATATCTCCAAATTCAACTCCCCAAAAGGGTTGAAAGTGTGTGAAGTTATTAAGCTATTGCCTGGGGACTTGCCTTATTCAGAAGCTCACTTCCCACTGCTGACAGCCCCACCTGCCTAGGCTATCTGCTCTACGTCACATCCATGTCAATGCTACATCCTTAAAACATGAAATTCCTTGATTCACCTGATGTCTTTACCTGGGGATGCCTATAATGTCTTTACCTTGGGATGTCTATTGTGTTTTTACCTGTGATGTCTATATTGTCATTACCTGGTGATGCCTGTAGTGTCTTTACCTTATGCAGTCTATGATTAGATCACGGATTGGACTTTCAAAACTGCTGCCAAGGCTTCAAGGCTTCTCATTTCGTTCAATGACCACTAACACAGGTGTTTAATAAAAACTGATTAGTCTACCTGATCTTACCTTCCCTGAAAACAACCCATAAAGTACACAGTAGCATCCACTATTGATTAACTTTCAGTATTCTATATAGAGATTTTATAGAAATAGTTTCTCTGAAACCTTGCAATCATTTCCCACATTACTGTCATTATTGCATTTATTAAGCACCACTATCTAATGATGATTAAATTACATTATTCTGGTATGGAGCAATAATTATTGTGCATGGACCACCTCATGGAACCGCCACAGTATCCAGACTATCGGATGGACTCTAACCCACAAACGGCAGGTGTGTATGTGTGTGTGTGTCTGCGTGTGTGTGTGTGTGTCTGTGTGTGTGTCTGTGTCTGTGTGTGTAAGTGTGTGTGTGTGACAGTGTGTGTGTCTGTGTGTGTCTGTGTGTGTGTCTGTATGTGTATGTGTGTGTCTGTGTGCATGTATGTGTGTGTGTGTGTGTGTGTGTGTGTGTGTGGGTGCATCTGTGTGTGTCTGCATGTGTGTGTGTGTGTGTCTGTGTGTGTATGTGTGTGTGTGTGCGTGAGTCTGTGTGTGTGTGTCTGTGTGTGTCTGTACGTGTGTGTGCGTGTCAGTGTGTGTGTGTCAGTGTGTGTCTGTGTGCAT
Organism: Allolobophora icterica; assembly: GCA_963556255.1. NCBI lineage: Eukaryota > Metazoa > Annelida > Clitellata > Crassiclitellata > Lumbricidae > Allolobophora > Allolobophora icterica. Next base: position 34,976,055 of record OY744615.1, read on the forward strand.
GTGTATATGTGCATCTGTGTGCGTGTCTGTGTGTGTGTCTGAGTGTCTGTACATGCCTGTGCATTAGATGCATTAGATGCATGGCTTTGCCGAGAACTTAATTCAAAACCGGATATTATGCACCTGTATCGATGAGCCTAGCTTTCGCATCCCTTTCCCATGTGAGAAAGCCCTCATGATGGATTGACTTCTAAATGCCAATATCACATGGCACTCCCTGTTTCATTATGAAGTGTTGGAGCATGTTTCATGGTTTCAGGGCAACCAGCCTTTCTTGTAATCATATCTTTCCTTCAATACATCTGATTCTATGCACAGATCTGTATCCGATTTAACTGGATGGCTGAAATTTCATACTTATTATAGGGCTACATAAGATGAGTAAACCAATATGTAGCACTATTGTCAGGACTGCTATATAAATAGCCATAAATAGCCACATAAACACATACGAACTCGGCCATTGCCACTTTAGGTGGTGCCAGTCAAAAGACTATGAAAAGGTGGAGGGCAACGCTCATATCTGTTATGACACAGCATTATTAAACAGAAACTACCACAAATACATATTATGTACATGCATGCATACACACATACACATTACATAAATAATGTAGGGGCTGTCCCTGCAAGGTTTAAGCAACTTATGACTGCCACTACACATATTATATCATTAGTGTGTGTCTATGTGAGTGTGTACGTGTGTGTGTGCATATGTGTGCGTGTGTGTGTGTTTGTATGTGTGTTTGTATGTGTGTGTGCATGTGTGTGTATGTGTGTGTGCTATATAGATTGAAGTGGAAAGTGTTGCAAGGTAGAAGCAGAGATGTAGTCCTTCAGTGAAGAGCAGAGAGGACAAAAGCAAACCAACATTATCAGCAAATTTGATGACTTGTCAAGCAGCTGTCAATTTCTCAAGCCTTTGACAAATTCCAAACCAACAGCCAGACATAAGGCAGCCTGTCATCGCCACCGCCTCCTTCTCCACCACCACCACCACCACCACTCACCCACCCCCACCCACCAGCACCAGCACCACCACCACCATCTTTCAGTGACCATTTGGCAGCTATTATTTTTAATTGAATCCCTAAGTTTGCAATCTGTACCATGTATGATGAATTATATCAGCAACTGCAAGAGATAATTATATATTTATAGAAATTGCAATAGCATTGATTATTATCATTATTAAATTTTTTCTATTATTCTTTACTTATTTTAGTTGTACTAAAGTTAGACATTTGTGATGCCATGTTATGTTGTCATTTATTATTGTAAACATATAATACCCACAAAATGACTGATATGAGTGGATATTTTCCCAATCACAACAGAACATATTTAAGTCATTATCCTCCCTAAGTTATAATTATCAAATCTATAATATTAATGAATGGTCATGCCTCTTCAGTGGTAGGGTCGACCAGAGTCATGTAAGCACAACCAGCGTGTGCTGAATTTCTTATCTCGCATCATGCTGTGGGAATCAATGCAGCTCTGGAAAAGGCTTACTGATGGATAAGTGGGAAGTACTGTACTGCAGAAGAGGGACTACTAGAGCAGACAGGAAGCTCTCTTCAAGAAATCTCAGTTTCCCAGAAAAATGCATTCATCAGCTTCTCCCAGTTCTTCTTAATGACAAGTATTCGCTAAGTTGTAAAGAGGACAGCATTTCATGCTGCCAATTGTTGGATCTAAACTGTTTAAGAGAAGGTTTGCAAATCGATGTATCTTTAGTTATTTCTAGTTGTGCATGCATGACATTGCATGTCTATATATTCTGCTTCCATTAGTCTATTTAAAATATGTATACATAATCATTCTATACAAGTAATGCACGTGTGCTTGTCAGTTGCAAATAAAGTTTGCTCACTTACTTAATCGCTTACTTACTTACTTATAATGGTCTTGCTTTAGACTTTCCTTGCTACGTGGGCCTTAGGGCAGGAAATACTCCCATTATCGACATTCCAATCCTGGCATTTCTGTACAGCTGGGGTGGGAGGGTTGTAGGGGGTCGATGTTATGAAATAGTGCTATATGAGTCTGTGTAGAGTACATAACGAAAGATGTAATCATAACTGTAACAGAACATTTGTATACTGTTGCTGAAGAACCATGCTAGAGGTGCAAGCAAGAAGTCCTTGCAATGCATTTCCTCCTCAGCTCTGTTCGAGATAACAACACCTCTTCATGACCTATGTAACAATCTAATTATGATCCATTTATGATCTAACCATGATCCATTTAATGACTGCTTAATTATCAAATTATGATCCAATTAGGATCTATTTAATTATATGATTATGACCTATTTAATGATCTAATTATGATCTATTTAATCATCTAATAATGATCTATTTATTATCTATTTAATCGTTCTGTATCATCTGACCCACACAGTAGTTACTAGTTTCCTGTGTTTAACCACATCTTATGGTTGCCAGGGCCGACGACGTCGCCCCCCTTTATCCAGGCTTAGGACTGGCCCCACCCGAAAACGGCAGTGGCGTGGTTAAACCATGTGAGCTTTCCAGATTCAAATAAAGGCTACTCACTTACTTACAACCTGTAAGACTGAGCCTTCAAGTCTCGTCTAATTGGAAATCCAACACTGTCGCTGTATTTTATCTTAACAGTATATGACCACTCTGACGTGGGACAACTGGAACATTTTTTAGAGATTTAATCGTGACTCGGGAAACGATTCTTCTGCCGTGGAATCAGGTTTCCCGTTAAGAAACAACTCCAGGTATAACATAAAGCCAGCGTTGAGCAAAGCTGCTTATCGTGTTACAAGTGGACAGCAGATGAGAAATCATTATTAGCCAGCCGGCCTTTCACCTGTGCCTTCAGGCCCAATATATTACCATTACTGAGATAATTATCTCACCTGGACCGGCTGACAACGGACTGTATACAGACAACCGTCGAGCGTGGCCATTAATCAACTACCCTAGCGGATGGCATGGGTAATCAGGCGGCTTCGATGCTCTTCCACCTGAAGATACAGTCGTCTTGATGACCACACGCTACTAACAATCATGACCTGGCTTAACCAACGTACCTCTGCGCTGGGGTTTTTCTAAAGGATGACAGGCCAATAGACAAACGGTTTGGAATGACTTAATGGATAATCTGAGGAGAAAGATGGAAAAGAAAGCAAGGTCTAATCTAGAGATAATGAAAAAGAGGAATGAATATATTTCTGAGCTGGAGAGAAACTAGAAAAATCTCACATGTAGAAAAAATTGATCAATCCTGCAAAAGATGACCTTAGGCTTGAGAAAATCTAACAGGATTCTGAAATAGTCAGTAACCAGATGATCTACATAGAAGAAAAACATGAGACAAAATACAAAGATAATAAAATCTATATAGACAAAGACTTCGGCTAAAGAAAATAAAATGAAAATCTAGGACGAAGAAAACCAACAAAATATGAAAACTCAACAAAGTGGAAAATTGGACTCAGCTACAACATGGCCTAATTAGGTCATATAAAACCAGAAGCAAACTGGTACATGAGAAAAGCAGGTCTACAGAAGGTCAGCAATTCAGACAAAACATAATTAAAATAATCAATTCAAACGAAGGTGAACTACAGTCGCTTACCGCAATTATACTACATGCTCAGGTTCCTAAACAAATGGAGCTTTGGCCTACTAAACGTCTGATCGGTTCCACACCGGATGGAACAATAGGGAAAAGCAATTAGCCAAAACACTCAAACAACAGAATGGCAAATTTCCAACACGTTTTACTTCCGATGTTAATTTAAAGCGGATGGTTTTCATTTCTGCCCTCGGTGAACAATAATTCCCAGCCGTAATTAGTTAAGCAATCGACACGGTCGTTAGGGTTTGTATTTGACTCTAAGGACTTCAACCGTGAAGTGTAAACAAGCAACTGTTGAGAGTTAAGTACAGAGATAAGACGAAGCGAATGTCAGGCCCGCGTGAATCCTCCGACATAAATCAAGAAGCACTTGAGACCAGATGGAAGACGCGACAAGGACCAATTCACTTGATGCGCTTCTTTCAATGACAAAACTCCAAACGGTAAAACACAAGACAGAACCTGTTCACTCACGATAATTAAATCTCAACGTCAACTGATAGCAACAGAAATTAACGGTACAGAAAACCGACAGACGAACAATAGATCAAAGCATTAATTTTGATCACCCATAACGCCAGTGTGTATTAAACTATTCGCTTCAATTAATCACGTGCTTTCTTAATGACATCAACATCATTTAGGGTAGGGTAGGGTAGGCAGCTCCTGGTCCACAAGGTTCTTAATATTAAACTTTAACTAATTAACTGCATGCAATTAACTAATTAAGTAACTAACAAATTAACTAAATGACTGGCTAAAAATGATTCTCTTGTCAGGTTGCACCTGATGAAATTCAAGTCTTACTCTAATTTGAATTCATATTCTTATTCATCATTTTTTCTGAAACAGGCCATTGCCATTAGAACCATTGATCCTTCCTTAACTAATTAAGTAACTAACTAACGAATTAACTAACCGACTCACTCAAAATGATTCTCAGGCTGTACCTGACGAAATTCAAGCCTTATTCTAATTTGCATTCATATTCTAATGAAGCATTTTTTCTTAAACAGGCCATTGCCATTAGAATCATTCATCTTTCCTCCTCTTCTTCTTTGAAGTGCTGCAACTGCTAAACTCTAAAGCATTGGTTCTCTCCTACACAAGGCATCAATTCAGAGCACAAATGTACAACAGATGAGGAGCCAACTGCACTTCAGTTATTTCTCCATCAGTTTAAAGCCCTAGGTTTTAGGTTTGGCGGTTTCCCTCGTAGAATGAAGTGACCAACGACTGTAGGCGGTTCAAGTAAGCATCTGTCGGCCAATGGGCGTTGATTTCATTTTGGTTTACACATCTTACAAGCATAGGCTGCTGAATTTAATTATATGCATAGCCTAGGCAACATCGTCCGCTTTGTGGAATGGAGGCGAGGCGCAGGGACGGTCGGTCGATCGGTGGTAGCCCCCACCCTAGGCCCTTCACCCTCCCTCTGGCCTACCCCGATCAATTGACCACTTGTATATATAACCGAGCTTTGGGTCGTAAACCTGTATATAAATGCCAGCTGTTGATGCTGTCACCGTTGCCTTATTATACCCGGAACACTAAAGACAATAAGCTGTATTTCATATTCTAAGAATTTGCACCAGTATCAGATGCTAATATACAGCCTAAGGAAGAGAGACTAGGTCACATGCCAAATTATGCTAATGAACTTAGGAAATGAACTTAGGAAATGTCCTTTCACAATTGAGTCTTGGTTTGCAGTACTCATTCTAGTTTGAATTTCGCTGCAGCAGAGTTGAGCTTCGTAATTTCTTCACTTCATAGCCATTTTAAATCGCATAGTCGATACAGCTTATATCTCGTGTCTGTATATTATATTATTATCTTATTTCAGTAGTGGACCTTATAGTAGTATAACATTGTATTTCGTTAGTGGACATATATTAGTATCATTATATCGAACTATTTCCAAAGATGGATGGAGACTACGCTGTACCAACGACACCGACTTCAGGTGTTGCAGTTGGCAACATGCGAACATTTAAAAAACGGTTGTCTGATGGATCTACCAAGAGTTATAGCTACCCTTACGTTTCTGTAAGGAAACATTTTGAATTAACTTTTACAACCGACAGTGATAAACTTAAATTTGAGCAAAAATGTGAGGACATTCGCTTGGCGTTGGGAGTAAAAAGTTTGAGAGAAGTTCTGGTGAAAGTCATAATGGATGTTGACACCAATAAGCTCTCTTCTGCAACTCAACATCCGCAGCAGACACTCACGATGTCTTCAGTCACGGAAGAAGTAAGTGAATCAACTTCACTGACTGATCCAGCATCTGTCACAGCAGCAATATCAGCAGCTCCAGCAACAGCTTTGGAGACTGCACATGAGAATTTTGTTGGGCAGTGCTCCAGCATTGCCCAGTTGATCGACACAATCTCACAACATTCATCCACATGTGTGACGCCGTATTCAGTGAAGTCATGGACACACAGTGGTCATGTGCTGTCGGTGGATATGGAGTGTGCGAAAAAACACTCCTTTCAGTGGAGTTCCTCATCCACAATAGACAGCGAGCGGAAGGAATTTGAAGTCAACCACCGAGTGATGTTGAGCTACCTGGCCTCTGGTATGACACCCATACAGTACGAGCGCTTTAGCGACTTCAGTCGGTTTGGACTATTGTCAGACCTTTTCCGCAGGAGGAATATGGTTACATTTAGTGCCATTTCTGAGAACCTGCGAAAGCAATCTATATTTGGCGCTAGAGCGCAGGAGTCTTCACTGTCGCCTGATGGAGCTATCTCTATAATGACTGACGCACGACATCATTGTAGACGAAATAGTTATCACACCGACCATGTTGCTATCGGGTTGAAAACTCACAAAGTCGTTGATATTCAACACATTAACGGGAATGATGATAACTGTTCACAGCGTCACGAGGCAGTGGGATTCGACAGGATGTACGAGAGCCTGGATCTCAGCAACATTAAAGTTGCCCATCATGTGCATGATCGAAACATGACAATCAACAAGCGCCTACGTGAGAGGAAGCAAGCCAGGAATTCCAATGACCGCTGGCACTGCACCCGTCCTATAACAGCCGGGGTGAAAAAAATTGGGCAAGGAGCACAAAAAAACATTGGAAAAACATGGCATCCCGAGCTTTCTGACAAGGGTGCTGCCATTCGAAACCACGTCTATTGGTGTATGGACAATTGCAATGGAGATGCCCAAACCCTGCGTAAGCTCATAGAATCATGCATCCCTCATTTTCAGAACAACCACAGCAAGTGCCATGAAACTTCCCACTGCAAAGAGCCGGGGCATATGATTGAAGTTCGAATTGTTTCAAATGAGGCTGCAATTACAATGCTCCAGGACTTTCTTCGGTCGTTGGTAGTGTACAAGCACGCTGAAGATTATGTCAAAGGCCACGACACATTTTATGTGGAAAGTTTTAATAACGTTTGTCTGATCTATCTGGATAAACGGATACACTACGGGAATTTAATGTACGAGCTGCGGAGCAATCTGGCTGTCTTGGACTGGAACGAACACGTCGACAGACCATACACGTCTATATGCACGACTGTTCGTTCGAAAAACCCACGTCGCCAAATCGGGAAAAAAGTGTATCGGCGCAAGACCTACGTATTTGTTGAGAACATTTGGAATTTGTACATTGCCGTGTGGTCAGCATCTAAAGCAATATCGGAGTCTGTGACAGAAACTTCTGCAGATAAGGAGACCTGCCAGAGTGAAATCTCTTCGGACGAATCCGATGACGACCAATTAGGAGACAGTGAGAGCTTTTCAAATGAAAGCAATGCACCCTACACAGTAGAATAACCGTAAGAGCTGTGACAATATTGTATGATACACTAAAATCAAACATATCAGTGCTACATAACCATCAACCGTCATTACACATAACCACCTTAGCATTCTGCTGTCTACTCTGCTTGACCTCCCCGGATTTTGGCCTGGCATAGGACAGAGAGATGTGTGGCAGAGCTGATGTGTGGCAGAGCTGACTGCTATCACACGCGTCCACAGGTGGCGGATAGTGGAACGACCTCTAGAAATAGAGGTCAGCTGCGAAATAAGCAGGGTTATATCTGACGAATAAGCAGTCGCGGACCAACAGCGGCAAGGCTAGTAGGGCACACTGTAGAAAAAGAGTGGCATTTTGCTTGACAACTAAAAGCTGCAAATATCCAATAACAGCCTTGTGACATGGGAGCACATGACTCAATTTAAATAAGCCTGATGACCCTCTGCCTAGCGGGCATGTGTTCATCACCAAGACTAGGTCCACAGCGGAAAACTGTGGTTGATGCCACGAAGGGCATCCGATCTGTAACAAGATGCTCCAATCTGTATAAAAATGAATCTGTGGCTTACCCCCCCTCAACGAGGTCCTAATCCAAGCAAGAAAAAAAGAAGATTGAACGGACAAGGGACTGTGGCCATTGCAAAATTGATTTGACATAGCACTTATGAAAAACCTAGTCTCCGTAACGTGGTTTTCGTGTGGCGCCGAGCAATTGAGGGCAATTCAGGTTTAAATCCACCTCTGAGTAGGAATCTTGAAGAGGCGCTATATAAATTTAAAATGGGGGAATGTTATGTTACATTCAATCATAGCTATGACAGGTGTACATAAGCAGCTCACAATCGATAAAATTCTGCTTTATGTCAGAAAGTAAGTGTACAATAAAAATCTCTCTGTCTAAACAAAGTCCGGCGAATTATCCAAAGTATCAATGTTACTCCCACTTGTGGCCCATGTAAGGCGTGCCTGTTGGATTCGGATACAACGATCTCACTTTTCGCACTACGCAATCTGGCATTATTTCCCGCATGTGAAGTACACCGTTCGATTCCGTTAGTTTCTTGGCCAGATATAATGGGCTCGTCCACCCACCCAAGTTGCAAATGATCTTCCAATATTTTCCATAAATTACTCTTCGTATTGGACTGTTAGCTGCATGCGCTGCTTGTCCTCCGCCAAGCCAACCTGGAGATGCAGAACCCACGCACGGAGAGAGAAAACAAAGAGGACAGGCGCCTTCCGATTGATGATTTTCACCCTGCAGCTGCAAATGATCAGCTGACACTTGAATGTCATGACTGTTTTGAGCCTCAATTTCTGACTCTGTACTATTTCCATTGGACGCGACCAAGACCTCCTTCGAAGCGGCATCCATACAAGATTTTCTTCTCTTTGGTGGTTCCAACTCTGCAATTGGAACAAAGGCAGTTTCGATTGGTTGGAGATATATTTATAATGTCATCAACATACAATTAGCTCTTTCGACTTGACTTGAACGACAGCTTAGCTGGGTTATGCATATGTTTATTGTCTTATTACATATCGTAATAATAATAATCATGGTAATTTTAATAATTACATTTTTAATTGGCCATTTATTATCATTACTGCTGTTACTGCTGTTCACATCAGTTGTCATTATACTAACATTGCTGATGTTATTATTACTATGTATTTCTATAGCATGGTTTGAGCTAAATATTTGCAAGGATAATAAATGCAATTTAATTTAATATTTATAAATCTTAGTTCAATCTTATTTGCGCACGTATAGCGCTACCTGAAGAACAATAGGGCCTACTTGTACAGGGTTCACCACACAAAACAATTTATACAATTTCAGTATATATATATATATATATATATATATATATATATATATATATACGCATCGTCTTCATAATTACCAATTTTTTCAAAATTCCAGTTGTTGTGAGCAAAAAATGCCCGTATGGCTTCCTCTTGATCGCCATCTACCACAATAGTAAGTTCGTATTTGTTCATGGCAATCTAATCGCATATAGAAACTACAGACTTGTTTCTCAACCCTGTAAGTATCTTCATAGCAATGAACTCCATAGTAATATGAGTGTATGGGGGGGTAAATTTGGATAATTGGAACAACTTGTATACATTCTAGAAGTACAGGTATGACCTCTAGCCAGCTTACCTGGCTTTCGTATACACAAATTAGTCGACCCACAGCTCGGTTATATATATACAAGTGGTCAATTGATCGAGGTAGGGCCTGTACGGGGTATGCCCTGTCGGGTCTAGTCTGCCCTAGCGATGCATCTCCATCCATCCGTCCGACCGCTAGAGGGCCAGAGGGAGGGTGAAGGGCCTAGGGTGGGGGCTACCACCGATCGACCGACCGTCCCTGCGCCTCGCCTCCATTCCACAAAGCGGACGATGTTGCCTAGGCTATGCATATAATTAAATTCAGCAGCCTATGCTTGTAAGATGTGTAAACCAAAATGAAATCAACGCCCATTGGCCGACAGATGCTTACTTGAACCGCCTACAGTCGTTGGTCACTTCATTCTACGAGGGAAACCGCCAAACCTAAAACCTAGGGCTTTAAGTTGTAAGATCATTTGGAGAAAAAGTCAGTCTTTTACCGTCAGTAGCAAACATGTTCCAGTCACACATACTTACATACACAATGACACACTCACACAAACACAGGCACATAAACACATACACACACACAAAGTAAAAAACACATACACACATACATACACACGCATACATACACACAAAGTAAAAAACACATACACACACATACACACACACACACACACACATACATGCACACAAAGTAAAAAACACATACACACATACATACACACATACATACACATAACCATACACACACAGAGATGCATACAGACATGCACACAAAGACACACATAATATTATCATCTGCTAGATAGCCATGCAACAGTATTTGTCAGATTCTTAAAACAAGTGTTCAGATACATGCACACATATACATAATTATATACAAATACAAACAGACACATACCTACACATATGCATACAAAGACATACACACAAAGACACACACATACATACATGCACACACATAAAACTACACACACAAAGACACACAGACACACATACATACAAACATACAGACACACATATGCAGGCAAACAGAGACATGCATACATACACACGCACAGAAAGACACAGACACACATGCACACACATACAACGACACACATAAAGACACAGAGACACACATACAAAGACACACACACACACGCATACACATGCATACAATAATAATAATTATACAACAACATACACACACAAAGACACACAAACATATGTACATACACACGCATACAAAGACACACACACGCTAGCAGAAAGACACAGGCAAGCATGTAGGCACTTAACCCAGAGTAAACAAAAGCCCCACATACAGACAGAATGGTATACTGCAGTACATGTGCAACGCATTCACAGGCTGAGCAGACAGACGAAACCTCCAGCGGTTGTCAACGGTTGTCGATTGATGACGTGGGTCTTGGAAAAAGACTCTGTCCATTCCATGTGGAATCCATTCCAAACACTTGAACCAATAACCGAGTCTTCCACTGCACAACCCCTCCATGAATCCAACAGCAGTGGGCCTCGAAACCAGATCAAAAAACCTCATTAATTTAACACTAACACAAACACTGGCTATTCACTACATATATATATATATATATACATACATATATATATATACATACTGACATAATAACACACAAGTATCTCAATATTTTATAGAAGTACCCATCAGTGTAATAGAAGTACAGGTCAACATACGCATTCGTAAAATATGTATACAAACATAACATCATATCTATACAATACAAATATGTAGAAGTCACGGTGGAGTACTGAAATCCTAAGCATATCACGCTATATGCATAGGTTATCAACAGACCAATACAAGCCAAGGTCTTTATAGATTACACCCAACCACGCACACTTACACACACGCTCCCCCCTGCACATGCACACACAGACAGACACATATTGCAAAATCGAAATTACATACAATAGGGCCTACCGGTAAACGGACACTTACCCCCCCTGGACATATTCCCCCCGGACATATTCCCCCCGGACAGTTACCCCCGGACAATTTCCCCCCATACTAGGACATTTCCCCCCAGTGCAACATACACAAAGCTTTCTGTTTTAATGATCAAAACATACATACATACATAGGTACATACATAAATGTATACATGTATACGTACATACATACATGCATACATGCTTACTTACATGCATACATACATATATACATGCATACTTACATACATACATACTTACATACATGCATGCATACATACATATATACATACATACTTACATACATACTTACATGCTTGCATACATATATGCATACATACATACATACATACTTACATACATGCATGCATACGTACATACATATATACATACATACTTACATACATACTTAAAGGCATGCATACATATATGCATACATACATATATACATACATACTTACATACATGCATACATACATATATACATACATACTTACATACATAGATGCATATATACACATATACATACTTACATACATACGTAAATCCACAGAGGGGGAATTTGTCCCGGGGGGAAATGACCTACTTAGAATCAGGGGGGTAACTGTCCCGGGGAATATGTCCCGGGGGAATATGTCCAGGGGGGTAACTATCCGGCATTCGGGCCTACCACATATAAATATATTCATAAACATAATACCAGAGCTATGAAACTGCAGCCTGGGTACTTACTTACTTATGTGGTCTTGGGCTTGAAACATTCTGAACTTTGGAAGGATGGAAATAGCAAATACAGTAGTATTGTACGTGAAACTGCAGCCTGGGTAAAAATTCAAAATTTTGTAAATAGAGTAGAATTTTGAAATAAAAATATCGAACAGATGGTTTCAATTTAGACTAAAATAGCGACTGATAACCTGTCTACAATGGATTTTTAAATGAGTAACTACCTTACCATTTTTATTTGATGTAAATAAATGCACCGTTGGTAGATCCTCTAATGACAGCGGATATATTTTTATCAAATATGCTATTCATTCTGCAGACTGTGTTATTACGGCCTTAAGAATATTCCTACGCTTTGGATTTTTGCATACTGAGAGTCAAGTATGCAAAAATCCAAAGGTAGTTACTCATTTAAAAATCCATGAAAGGGGACAGAGTGATCCTATGTCTCTGGCTCTTTCAGATATAAACAAAGGCTTAGTAGATTACTAGGCTTAAGAGTGAACTTGAAACCAGCTTCCCTGTCCCTAGATTAAACTGCCGGCCTCATGACTACACAAATAGCCTGCTGAATAGGTAAGCAATCCTTTCTAAAGCAAGACAACTCTCAACACGTCACACATAAAGGTATATCAAAAAAGTAAAGCGGTTTTTAAGAATATAATTTATCAGTGTAGAATATTTAAGCAGCTTGCATTGTATCGCAACATTCCTACCATGCTTCAGAATATAACAGTTTAATGTATATAGGAGTAACTGACACCAAAAATTCAGCCAACTGCATTGTTACGTTCAGCAGTTTTTATACATAAATCAACGAAAGCATTACTTTGTTGCACACTGCTATGTTCACAAAGTGAAAGTATCGGTCTTAGATCCAATCTAGGGACTTCTACAGGGACTTTATCATAATGCACAGGGCGTCAATCAGTGGACCCTTCAAGTGAAATCCTAGTCTAAACCATAACCCTCTGGAGAAGCCCCATCGAAATTCAAAAGGTCAGGGAAACTAGAAACCCAGTCCAGATTCTGTAATTAAAACTGCAGAAAGAGAATAATATTTAAAATGGTTCCTCCATTCGTGGTGTTAGGCAAATAGGTAAGTAAGTAAGCATGTTCGTTAATATAACCAGCTGCCAAACAGCGCTCTGGTGAACAAGCACCAACATACATACATCCGGATAGATACATTAATATGTGAATAAATTAATATGTGAATAACATTCTGACAGTAAGTGTTTTCCTCATTTGATTGTCTGCTAAACTCTGCCACAGTATGTACTTGATCCAGACAGACAGACAGACAAACAGACAGACAGACAGACAAGGCAGAGGCAGAGACAGAGAGACAGACACAGACAGACAGACAGACAGACACAGACAGACAGACACAGACAGACAGGCAGAGGCAGACAGACACTGATACAGACAAAGAGACAGACAGAGACAGAGAACAAAAGATGGTCTCTCATCCAAGAAAACCCAAACAACAACAGAAATCCCAGCCACAGTATCTCTGATCCGGCCGACAGACGGATCCTCCTCTAATCAATCTCTCTTTATGCAGACACAACTGTATCCTGAAGGAAAGAACACACAGAGAAGTAACTGTATGATATGTGCGTACGTTACATAATGCATACTGATATAAAGCCATATATTAATGCTTGCGCACATCGTGGTACGATACCCCGGAATGTGTTGGGTAATGTGACATGAAGCATCAGATAAAAGACCGTAGTAGAATGAATTAGCCTTCTGGGCTGCCCGTCAGAAGACGAGAACAGAGGCTGGGGGGGAGAGAGAAAGGAAACCGTATCCCACGGCTCAACCAAGACGCTGCCCGGGCACCACCCCTCCGCTCACTCCTCCCACCACCAGTCAGAGTAATTGATCCACGGGGCTTTGTACTGCCCCAGGCAACGCCGGCCAGAATATAAAGACCAGACGGAGAGGGTGCTTGCGTGGCACTTGTAGGCATGTAAACGACGCCGACAGACAGACACACGCAGACGGGCAGACACAGCTCTGTGTGTGTCCGTACAGACACAAAGACAGCCAAAGACATATGCAAGAAGACCTACTAGTGTAGGCCCAGCGCCCGAGAAGCACGCGGCCTATAGCCGAACCCTAATTGACTCTTAAATCTCACCTCGGGCAAGACAGATAGGCTATCTGTTTGCGGGATAGGATGGCCTGACCTTTGTATGGTTCTCATCGAAACGACCGCGTAATGATATGGGGCCCAGCTGGCGTTGACGGACGGCTTCCATGGGCTAACAATCACATGAGCAGGCGCACATTGGCACATAGGCAGAAGCCAACATTTATAAAAAACACGAAAACGTGGCCGACTACAACGAAATAAGGCGGCTTTTGTATCTCAACAGTAATAACACACCGTTCAGCGCGCATCCAGTTAAGATGGGACCGCGGAAGGAAATGCTTCCACTGTAGACGATATTCCCAAGACGGTTCTCCGCTCGTTTGTGGCCTAAAACACACAAAGACGAACCTAATTCATTGCAATTTGCCTGCTTTCGCTTTCCACCACACTAAACAGGAAATTAAGTCCATCCAAGCAGAAGGCAGGATCGTTATGGAAGACCCCCGGCCCTTGGTATAAGCTTGGAACGGCTTAAATCGGCGTAGACAAGCCGAGGCTTCCGACATTACTCCCAAATGGAGCCCCACATGGTTACAAATTAGGTTACGTTTTGAGACAACGAATCCTTGGTTTTGGTATAAGTGCAAGGAATCTAAATCAGGGTGCTAATTGTCGGGGTTGGGGGTTCAACTTGAACCTCCAAGCAAGACCGTAGCCAGGATTTTGTTGGGGGGGGGTGTTTTCTCGTCCTTGAGCAAGCCGACAAGCAACCGAGTCAACTGACCAACGGCTTTGGAGTTGGTAAATGCATTATTTCATTTTCACATTATAATTTGGGGGGTGTTTAAACACCAAAAACACCCCCCTAGCTACCGCCTTGCCTCCAAGTCTTTCTTAGGACCCCAGTTAAGACTTCATTGCACACCCCAGGGGTCGTTTCCACACCCCAACCCCCCAACCCCCCCGTTGTGCTAGTGTGATTATATTGTACATATATTTAAGCATTTTCTTTCACAAATCGCTTTGTGGGCTACTAATAAAGTAATGCGCTGGTTTATTGTTAGATTTGTGACCATGTGAATTGTATAGGGCAGGAATGGGCAACTTCTTTTAACATAGGGCCGACCTAAGATTTGAAGGGTAGCTCAGGGGCCGCATGCCAATCGCGGGCTAATTTTTGCAGATTCATTTGCCCAAGAAAATAAGACAATATTAATTTTATTCAAATTAACTATTGCGATATAACCGTTACGGTTAAATTTATGTTAAACTAAATGAAGATAACTTTTATGATGAAAACATAATTATCCTAATTGCCTACAGTCCTGCACTACAATAAAATACTAAATATGTTGAAAGTTTCTTCAGTACAAAAAGTACATAAAACTGTTAGTGTACATTTGCTTGGCGTGCTAGGCCTATATTTAACGATTAATGTGAAATCTGGCACTTCTTCTCACGACACAATTTGTCTAGTATGGTTGCTTTAATGTTCGAAGTGGCAATTCAAATTTCATTGGAAAGATTGTCATTTGTTAGTCTGCATCTGCTTCTGCATTTTGTTAGTTTCATCTTTGAGAAGAACTGTTCACAAATATAGGTGCTTGGAACAGTGCAACCATTTTCAGAGCATGAAATCTAAGTGAAGATGGCTTTCAAAGTTTAGAACCTACCCACTCTGTGGTATTGTTTCATGCAGAAAGTAATTACATTGATGAATGAGTAGTGAACTAGTTGACTAGATTAGAGGCCAGATCTATATAATAAAGCGAGAATTCTGTGTGTGTGTCCCTCTGTCTGTCTGTTTGACCGGGCTTAACTTCTACAATTTTGCACCTTTTCACTCCAAACCTTCACTGCTGTGTCGGCCTCGGCTTCGGACACCCAGTGGAGGGGTTCGCGCGCCCCGTTTTCACCGCTACCATGGTGAAAAACGGCCAAAACATCGCCCCAAGCGATAGGAAAATTACCGTTCCGCCAGTGACATTAGGCTTACTGCATTGGATGCAGTCCCTGCAGTGACATTAGGATTACTGCATTGGATGCATGCACGTGTAACAAACATCGAAGAGAAATTTATTGTTGGTAAGTCCATTTGGGGGTGCTGGTGGTGGGGGTGGTGGTGGTGGTGGTGGGGGTCGTGGGTGGGGGGTGGTGGTGGGGGTCGTGGGTGGGGGAGGCAGGTGGTGGGTGGTTGGGGTGGTGGGTGGGGGTGGGTGGGTGGGGGGTGGGTGTGGGTGGGTGGGGGGTGGTGGTGGGGGTGGTGGGTCGTGGTGGTGGGGGTGGGGGGTGGTAGGGGTGGTGGGTGGGGGGTGGTGGTGGGATGGTGGGTGGGGGAGGGGTGGGGGGTGGTGGGTGGGGTGGTGGTGGGGGTGGTGGGTGGGGGGTGGAGGTGGGGGGTGGAGGTGGGGGGTGGTGAGTGCGGGGTGGTGGTGGGATGGTGGGTGGCGGGGGTGGGGGGGTGGTGGGTGGGGTGGTGGTGGGTGGGGGTGGAGGTGGGGGTGGTGGGTGGGGGGTGGAGGTGGGGGTGGTGAGTGGGGGGTGGTGGTGGTGGGGGTGGTGGGTGGTAGGGGAGGGGGTGGTGGTAGGGGTGGGGGGTGGTGGTGGGAGGGGGTGGTGGGGGGTGGTGGTGGTGCAGTGATTGAAACTTATAACCCCGGGCAACGCCGGGTAAACCAGCTAGTTCTTAATAAATAAGAAACAGATGTTTTAATGTGGGCCTATGTACAGAGATCCAGACATTCGTGTAGGGCCGGATAAAAGTGCCTGATACAATGCTATTATTAAAGACATGTCAAGGGCCGGTTGAAAAGTCCCCGGGGGCCGGATCCGGCCCGCGGGCCGTATGTTGCCCACCCCTGGTATAGGGCCTACTAATAAATTTGGTGATGTCATCACTTTAAGGAGTTTAAGCTTTGTATTGCATTTTTTTAAATTTTCTTAGTTTGCAAAACACGGATAAAATATTCAACTCCATATGGATCAAACTCTTTTTTTCTACAATTCTCACACTGATCTAAATATTAGTGTTTGTCGGATGGGATAAAAAAAAACACAGAAAATAATATTCCAAGATCGCATTCCCGACGTTGTTGCGCGGTTGACAGAGAGGAAATTATATTGACCGTCATTAACGCTCATAACAATAGGCCAAGGGGGTCAAAGGTTACGCCGGAGTAGTATGCGGTATGCGCCGCTAGGGGTGCATCTAGGCGGAAGCGCTTCTCAGGGGAAGCCAATTAAAACGTACCATTATAATTATGAATAATAATTATCGACACAATATTCCATCGACAGTCGGATGAAAATTTATGGCCGGTCTGCCCGAGGGCGGGATGTCAGAAGTAGGTAACCTCCGCGACCTATGACATACGACCGGCGCTAATGAAATAAACCGAGGGTCAGGCAGGCCAGGGGCCGAAGTGTCACGCACGTTTGGGCGCAGAACTGAAGGTTTATTACATCGGATATGTTTTGTAAAGAGGACCACACGTGCTGTGTAAACAGAACGAATTCGATGCACTGTTAAGACAGCTTTATGACAGATAAAACTCGTGTAATGGTTGTTTACAGTGTCTAACGTCGCCCTTGCCATCTGTTACGGCCGAGTTTTGTGTAATGCAATCGATTGTGTAGTGTAATGGGAGCGCTGATGTTTACATAGCGACACTAGACCAAGAATAGCGAGCATTAAATAAGTCATGAACAAAGCATTCAACCAGACGTAGGCTACGACTACATGAGCTGATAACCTACACTGATAAAGGCCTTAAACAAATCAAAGGCTACATATGAATGCAAACAAAGAATGCAGCTTATATGTATACATAGCTGAATATTTCTATACCGCATTTCATGTAAATGTATACGTAGCTGAATATTTCTGTAGCGCAGTTTGATGAACCTCGCATGCACTGACTTACTATGCAACCTACAGTATTCTAAAAATTGCTGAGTGGGATTTGAATGGGTACAGATGGCAACTTCAATCTCATTGGTTCATACTATAATCTCTACTGGAATGTATGTCCCCATTTCTTTTACTCTTGTTCATGAGTTCCCCTATGTTTCCAACTACAAGTCATACGGTCATACCCAACCAGAAGAAAATGGTACCAAGGCTGAGTGAAGCCCTTACTGGCATTTTTACAATTTTAGTGCACACCTCGTTAGTCACCCATTCAGTATTTGAGTTGACAATTACCGACAACAATTCAGCTTACACTTCAAAGTTCTATCAAAAGAAGCACAAACATTCCAACAGAGAAAACCATTCCTATGAAACGTCATATCGCATGACAACACTGTCAATTTCACAAAGAAACCAGTGTCTGAACACAAGGTAGAGTGCTGACTGACTCAAAATCACCAGCTCAGCTAGATAGCCATATGAGTGCCTCACTTATGTGACATACTTAAAAAGCTCTTGCCAAATATCAAGTGTCTTCATACAACTATACAATAATGCTATTATTATACTAGTGACAAGTGAACCTGGTTTTGTGAATATATGAAAATGAGAACGAGATGGATGGGATCAGAAGGATTACAAAAAGGATCATATGCCAGGTCTTGATTTACAAATGGATTACAAAAGAATTTTAGTGTAATGAGAAAGTGCACAAATAGTCCAGTAAATCAATTTGTTTACACTATATATTACATATGTCTTGCTTAAATGTATATTTCTATATAAATAATTACATTTATACTTCACTGATTTGAGAGTGGGAGGAGTTTGCCCTCTCAATGTCTGTTCAGTTACATGACATCACAATAACTACTTTACAATGCATCCCGATACATTACATGATATGTATGCATGTAATGCTGCAATGCTATGTAATAATTATTGATTAATTACATATATATATTTATATTATATTATATATATATTATTTATATAAAATGTTATAATAACTATACATCATGGAATCAGAAAAAAAGCAAGAATTGCTCATCTGTCACAACCCATTGTAATATTATATATATAAAAAAATAACATGACTGTATTAATATACGTATATATATATATATATTAATATATATACATATATTAATACATACATATATATTAATACATAAAAATATATATAAATACATACATATATACACAAATGGTTCTGATTCCATAATGCATAGTAATAATATTAGTACTGTAATATCAGACATTGTTTGTTTTCCAGTGACTTTAATATGGTATATAAAAAGGAACATGTTGAAAATGAAATAAAATTCCCAGAAAACGAGCTAGTGCACTGATGGAAGACCAGGTCAGACTCCCTAGAGTTTGAGACTGAATCCAGAGGCAGAAGCCTCAATTATGTGCAGTAAACGGCCGGGCACACAAGAGGATAAAATGATTGTGTTCGTTTTATTGGCACTTATAGTAGGCAGGCAGCTGAAGTGGCGCCCCAGGCGGACACAAAGGACAACAGCTGTTCCTGTGCTAGGGCTTCTTTAAACATGAGAGTTGAGTACAATAGAGGTCATGCTCTGAGCATTTGTCACACGGGGGCGGAGCATGGCACCCTCAACCACTGACAACCGCCGACAGTATGCAATTGTTCCTGAATTTGAAGACAAGTGTGGAAATTATCCGTTGGTGTAACTCGATTATTATTCATTATTATTATGCATTCATTAATCGTAATCTCGAGATTTCAACAGCACCAAAAAGCGATGTTGGGAAACTGGCTTATTCACAGGCGCTCAGTCAAAACATAATCCATAGGTAGGCAGGGTCAAAATCGGTTCCAGGTCAAGATACAAAGGGGTCAGGCATGGAGACGGATGCAGTGGATGGTATTAGAATTGAACGGTTGACACAGGCAAGGAGGAAGAATCAGGATATGATTGTGAAGCACCACTTAATAAAGACCAAGCATCAACCGATGGCGCTGAGCAACTGTGCGTGAAAGACTTGTCCAAGGTGCCTACACAGTAACCACCTGTGAAGAGGCTCGAACCTGTGCTCTCAGTGTTACAAGGCGAGCGCTCTAACCAATCGACTAAAATTGTGTTTTGATGCAGCTGTAAACCTAGCCTATTTCCTAGTCATTTGATCAGAGAGTCTAGCTTTTAACTCAGGTGAAAAGGGGTTATAAACAAAATCAGGATAGGCTAATCTTCAACAAAGGAATATGTTAAAAGCCATTAAGGAATGAACATCTCACACTGACTAAACAACGCAGCGCTCGTCAATCATGGTGTGCCCTACGCTTAGGTTTAAGTAGCGCTTTATAAATTTGGAGTTTACGATTACGAGCTTCTGTTTAAGGAGGCTATTTCATAAGGAAGATGATTAGTGCTGCCACCTGCTTTATTCTGGCTCGAGACTCGCGTAAGCGAGTATCGCAATGACGTGGTTTACTTCAACGCCTGTCTTAAGTATTCAGTATTGCAACATTACTAATTGATAGTGTTTAATGAGCTTATTTACAAGCCTATCGAAAAAAACATCTAAATAACGGGTACTGTACATTGTGTATGCGCGGAAAGTATGCCTAACATAAAAAGCAGTGAAATTACCATTGTTTCCAATCGTTTCAAGGTAATACTAAAACCCGGCAAGGCAGGTTTGCGCAACGTGCTGCCATCTCCCGAATCGC
This sequence comes from Allolobophora icterica, assembly GCA_963556255.1. NCBI lineage: Eukaryota > Metazoa > Annelida > Clitellata > Crassiclitellata > Lumbricidae > Allolobophora > Allolobophora icterica. Next base: position 34,996,996 of record OY744615.1, read on the forward strand.
TTTTATATTAATAGCTAGTGTCACTTTATGTTTTGTAAACAACAAATATTTTTTTAAAGAAGTGCGAAGAAGAGCGCAGTTCACTAAAAACATTATACAAGAAATAATGGAAAGGAAGCTCAATTTCTTTGGACATAGCCTATCCGTGGATGGACAATGCCAGACTGATTAAACAGATCGTGTTCGGAAAGATCAATGGCACAGGGATTAGATGTAGACCAAACAGAGAATGGTTTTATGACATCAGAGACTGATGCAAGCTGGACATGCACAGGTGATTCGATCCTGGTAGCACAGGATCGAAGTGGAGAAAGATGGTGGGACATGCGATCGATACCAACGGGAGATGATCCCGTGGACAGAAAGAAGAGAAGAAAACTAACGTAAAGGAAGTGATCTAGTTCTGTACAGTTGTATCTGTGGCATACAAATAGTGCGATCGTTTTACTGAGATACATGTCAACTGGTAACTATGGAAGAATCGCATTTCCAGGCAATATAATGCATATAACTGTCCAAAGCTCTTTTAACCGCATTGGTTTATTCAACGATCTATCTAGTTTCAGAGACGATGAATATTATTCTCTGTTCGAGCATTCACCTTTACTGTCTACAAAAACGATTCTTATCATGAGTCCATTAATTGGGATCATCCTCAATCGATCATTATGCGGCCTGACATACTGAACTAATTTCCGAAGTCCAAAGAGATTAGGCCTATTAATCAGAATGTTAACAAAGGAATACATCAACACACGGGCGCGCGCACCACACACAAGATCTACGCGCGCATGCACACTTGCGCGAGTACAGTGCACACGCTGATGACAGAGCTTTGTTCTATTCTAATGACTTCTATGGCTGTGTTATCATAATGCGCAAACCATCAGTCGAATTGTAAAATTAACTTTAAAATTAAATAAAATCTCACATTATTGGTTATTTTATTATTGCAGCAAATACTAAATATGATGTTTTACACTCCACAGGCATTTTTACTTTCAAAATATAAGTATTCGTCGATTTCCTTCATAGATCTTATTTTCTTTAAGTCTGCAAGGCATTATTTTGTTATGCATGTAAAAAAAGAGGTGATACCACAGTATAAATAACTGTGGTAATACTTCCTATCCGCCAGAGGCGCTGCCATACTTAGGCGGTGTAACGCGTCATCTCACGTTTACAAACTACTTTCCAGTCCTGTAAAATATTAGTCCTGGATTAGAGGCACGGCTTCAAAACAGGTCAAGCATTGATATGTATTAATAGTTACTGGATAGCTAATGGGCTCTAAAACTTCGGTTATCGCTCAGTCCATTGATATGTATTAAGAGTTACTATTAATACATATCCTCCCTGACCATAGACATCAACGATCTCTATTAATAGCTACACATCAGCGATCGACATGGCGGTGCAGACGACAGGAGGCTTGTTGAAGTCCGTTCTTTAACGTGTAGTTTAACTATTCAAAGGACTTAATTACGAAATCCATTCTAACTAAAATTTCGATATATCGTAAAATGTAAAGCATTATATAATTTCGCTGCTTATTATACGTATCAAAATGGTTAGCTCGTGTTGTGCTATCGGCTGCACAAATAAAGTTGGATCGTACAGTTGTGGGAGGAAAATAACTTTTCACAGGTACGCAGCTAAAACACACTAGTTTGTGTAAATCTTAGTTATGTAATAACACAAATGATTGCATATTTGGCACCTACAGCAAACTTCACATGCACGTCAAGCAAATGAAGAAGACGGCCAATGCGGTTACTTTAAACCCTTTACCCAAAAATGTCTACCCGGTAGGTCATTACCCTTGCCTATACTAGTGATTTTTGTAAGTTTGGGGATGCATAACAAACGCGCCACAAAAGACTATGTCATGCTAAATTAACTATTCAGTAATGTGAAGATTTTTCTTGGTAAGCAATTCTACAGTTAGGAAGGATAAAGGTTATTGTGTATAGTCAAAGTTCTCTTGTTGGCTGCATTCTAGTGATATTAGCATTCTTTAACAAAAATTGTGATAGTATAGAGAGATTATAAGCAAACAGTTGTGCAGATTTTGGAGAAAACCTATCAGCACAAATTTCATCATTAAATTTTTATCCCGGTTGCAAAAACAATGACTCGGAATGTAAACTTTATTGCATTTTTGTTGTACCCCATTATAATGATAAAGTATCGACAATTGTGATCAAGCAACCGTGCATTTGGACATGAATATAGTCTCTAAGTTAACACACAAAATATTTGTGGTATTATAGGGTGAGATATTGTTTGCTGTAAACACTAGATATTGTACTTCAGGATTTCATGGCACACTATCAGAAATAATAGTATAGCTGTAGTAACGAAACATGACTTTGGTATATTTTGTTTGTTTAGGTTTCCTGCTGAGGAGATGCGACGATCAGCCTGGGTGAAAGCAGTGAATCGCATTGACCCAAACAAACACAACATTTGGAATCCTAGTACAACTGCTGTATTGTGCTCTGAGCACTTCATGATGGATGATTTTCTGTTCTATCATGGAGCAACAGTGTTGAAGAAAGATGCAGTTCCATCAAAGTTCAGTTTCCCACAATGCGAGGTATGAAATCTGTAAGAATTAAAATCTCAGGAAACAAAGCCAGCCTCTTAAGTGCCAGTATATTATAAATACTGGGTCGTATTTGGTGTCAGTATGCGGTACCAGCAACAATTGCACGAATTACATTGCACAAAAATTGCTGATAAAGTTGAGAAAGAGTTGCATTCGTGTGTTAGTGGTGCAGTGATCATGGTAAGAAGAAATACAAATAATGCATTTTACCCAGGGTTAAAAACAATTTGTATAAATAAACACTAGGGTATTTATAAGAAATTTTACAGTAACCTGTATAATAAATCAGAGCAATAGGAGACATTTTGCCAATCAGTCTTATATAATGTTATAATGCTGTTTTAGAAGGTACAGACTGGAGTCGAGACATATCTTTGGATAGGCGTTTGAATTTATTTATAATTGGCTTTAAATTAATGGTTTTCAGGCTATCATTTACTGCACACGTGAGTGAAAGCTAGTTCAAACGCTACTGTCCCGTTGTGCTGTGAAGCTGATTCTTTATAAGTTTCAGTTTTGAAAATGAACATTCCCCTGTACAGTTGGTCCTTGATACCAAGGTCTTGGTCTCGAGTGCACTTGAGTTCATTTTTAAAAGTCTTGGTCTTGGCATCCTTGCAATCATAGCTAAGAAGTTTCACTTGTGCCACCTGTTGAGGTCATGAACACATTATTTTTTTGGTTTTCTTTTGCATAGGCTACGAAAGCGCTCGGGCACTCATCAAAGACCAGCACAGCTGTGATGGCTTCAGTTCCTGTTGCTTCAAGTTCTACCGTGTTTCGAGTCCAGCCTTCAGTTCCTGTTGCTTCAAGTTCTACCATGTTTCGAGTCCAGCCATCAGTTCCTGTTGCTTCAAGTTCTACCATGTTTCGAGTCCAGCCTTCAGTTCCTGTTGCTTCAAGTTCTACCATGTTTCGAGTCCAGCCTGCAGTTCCTGTTGCTTCAGGTTCTACCGTGTTTCGAGTCCAGCCATCAGTTCCTGTTGCTTCAAGTTCTACCATGTTTCGAGTCCAGCCATCAGTTCCTGTGGCTTCAGGTTCTACCATGTTTCGAGTCCAGCCATCAGTTCCTGTGGCTTCAGGTTCTACCGTGTTTCGAGTCCAGCCATCAGTTCCTGTTGCTTCAAGTTCTACCTTGTTTCCAGTCCAGCCATCAGTTCCTGCTGCTTCAAGTTCTACCGTGTTTCCAGTCCAGCCTTTTTTATCTGTAAAGAGCACTCGTATGCCATACTGGCCAGCCCTCGGACGTTGAAGCGTAAAAGTGAGCATCTTGAAGAAAGACTGGTTACAATGAAACAGGCTCTGTACAATGCGGAACGTCGAGAAAGTCGAGCCAAATCAAAGATTCTGCATATTTTAGAGGAACTGGAAAAGGAACGGCTACTCACATCTGAGACAAAACAGTTGCTTAAAGTGTATGAGGACATTCCCATTCATCTATTCGCAAAAGAAACAGTGAAATATACAGAAGAACAGCGTCAGTTTGCAACAACGCTACATTTTTACGGTCCAAAAGCATATGCATTTTGTCGTAAAAACTTAAAACTACCTGCCGAAAGTACGATAAGAAAGTGGATGAGCAGAATCGATAGCAATCCAGGCTTCTCAGAACAAGTCTTTGCAAATCTCAGAGACAGGAAGAACAGCAGTGAAGGATGGCAGTATAACGCTTGCTCAGTCATGATTGATGGAATGGCGATTAGGAAACATGTTGACTGGGATGCGAAAACTCAGAAAATGATAGGCTTCGTTGATCTTGGAGCTGGTTCAGTTGACAGTGACGTGCAACATGAAGCCACTGAGGCATTGGTCATAATGGCTGTTGGACTTACAGGTCACTGGAAAGTAACTCTTGGTTATTTTTTGATCACAGGAATAAGTTCAGTTGTTCAAGCCAAATTAATTCAAACAGCTTTAATAAAACTAGGTGAAATCGGAATACGTGGTTTGGCATTGGTCATGGATGGACATGCTACTAACCAGGGCATGGTTTCCCAGTTGGGCGGATCCTTGTTGCCAAATAATATTAAAAGCAGCTTTCCACATCCTTTTTTCATAAATGAACATGTGTACATATTTTTTGATGCATGCCACATGCTGAAGTTGTTGAGAAATGCTCTGGAAGCTTTAAAAGAAATCATAATTCCTGAAATTGGTAAAGCTCGATGGTCGAACATTGTTCATCTGCATGAATTGCAGGATAAGGATGGTCTTCGAGCAGGCAACAGGTTGACAAATGCACATGTGGAATTTCAAAATCAGAAGATGAAGGTACGATTGGCAGCACAAACTCTCAGTTCATCAGTTGCCAAGGCATTGGAATTTCTTGAAGTAAACAAGTTTCCTAGATTTTCCAACACTTTCGGGACACGAAAATTTATCGAAACTGTTGATCGCCTTTTCGACATCTTCAACAGTCGGTCAGTTATAGGAAAGGGGTATAAGAAAGCCTTGACATATTCTGGACTCCGAGCGGTAACTCCATTTCTGAAAGAGTCTAGGCAAATGTTTTTGAATATGGAAAATAGCAGTGGGCAGAAGGTTTGCGAAAGTCATCGTCGTATGGCTGCATTGGGATTTGTTATAAATGTTGATAGCCTTCTTAGTATTGGAAATGTAATCTTTTCAGAAGGAAGTCCATGCCATCAGCGCTACCTGCTGACGTACAAACTGTCACAAGATCATCTGGAACTGTATTTCGGTTGCGTACGAAGAATGGGTGGATGGAATAACAACCCAAGTGCCAAACAATTTTCTAGTGCTTACCGCACTCTGCTGAACAGAGCCTCAATTTCTGCCACTACCAATGGAAATTGTATGCCACAAGACCAAACAGATCTTCTTCATTTACATCCATCAGATGAGGAAATAGACAAATTTTTGCCTAGTCACTTTGATCATATTGACAACGAGCATGACTATTGCACTTTAACAAAGCTGTCACCTTTTGTTACCAACATTTTGTCATATATAGCAGGTTGGATTGTTCGCAGGCTCTCAGCAACAATTTCATGTGGTGATTGCTTATCAGCACTGGTTGAAAAGGCAGGACCCAAAACAAACAGCCTGCTGGAAATAAAGAATAATGGAGGACTTGTGACACCCTCAACTAGTCTTGTGAAAGTTGTAGAACATGCTGAGAAGGTTTTGAGATCCAATGCTGATTTCCATCATGTGTCGAAGAAGGATCAATGGGGAAAAGCCTTGGAAGCAAAAGTGTTAGAAAACATTCCAGACAATTTGTTCAGTGATTTGAGTCAGCACTTCTGTGACACACTTTATGGTATTGAAAGCCATTACACTGATCTTGTTCGTAATATCTGTAGGGTTTTCCTTAAACTGCGCCGATTCCATGCTGTTAATTTAACAAACCAAAGTCTACAGCGTTCTTCTGTTCGTCACTCATTAACAAAAGCTATTTTGTTCAAGAATCAGTAATACTGTAAAGACAAAAGGTTTCCAGTCTTTCAGCCATTTTAATTACTGATTATATATTCACTAACATTGCTGTAACTGATTTAGTTACTTGTTTAACTAGGCCTAGCTTGTTGTTTTTTGACTTCTTGTGAGCAATATTTAGTTAAACATTGGACATTGAATAAAAAATTCACTGTTTCACATAAACTATATAACTATTTTACAGAATACTTAGTGATAACAAAAGAGTAGCATAAAATCTGAAGTTTTTAATTAAACATTGTGCAATAAATCACAATTATTTCATGTACAGTATACTTGGTAGTAACACATTAGTAACTACGCTTTGCAGTTTAGCTCTGTGAACGAATCACTTTTGTTCCTAATGATTTGTATGTGTTCGAATTGCATTTGAAATATTGTAATAACTAATATGTCCATATTTATTTAAATTAATGTTCTTAGTTGAATGAATAAAGGAAAAAAATTATATTTTAATAACTAATGTGTCTATTTTTATTTAATTTAATGTTCTTAGTTGAATAAATAAAGAAATTATCAACCAACAGAGCCAGATCCTTTGGCAAAACTCCTATCCTAATTGCAGTGACAATCCTGTAGCCATAGCTTTGATCTGTGCTTAAGTCTTTCATCACTTAGTCGCTGAGCTGAGGGAGAGCAGGACCCACACAGACTTTTGCAAAATCAGGATTGATGTCTAGCGCGGTTATAGAATCCAACATTTTTCCTAAGGGACCTGCCATTTGTTGTTGCTTAGTGTCTTGCCACCTAAAGCAGTTACTAGGTGCCTCAGTGGCAGTTCTGTGTGCAGATCGCAAACAATGCATACAAGCTTCCTTTGCAGCTTCTCCTCGACATAATGCATTACTCGCCTACCAAACCAATGGTTACATTACAGGAATCACCTCCAATAGCTTGAAACCTGGATATATTTTGCCATTTTCTTCTGCTTTCAACCAGTCTTGTCAAGACCGTAAACTTCGAGACCAAGACCAAGACTTTGAACCTCGAGACCAAGACCTTGAACCTCGAGACCAAAACCAAGACTTTGAACCTCAAGACCAAGACCAAGATCAAGACTTTGAACCTCGAGACCAAGAACAAGACCAAGACCCCAAAAAATCATATTCAACCCAAGACTTCTTTTCCTTACAAAAAATTGTCAAGTCGGACAACTCGCTATTTTAATGAAAACGTGAGTCTTTTATTTTATTCAGGCAAACTAACTTTGAATGCAGACTGCAGAGAATTCCGAATTCGTATTTACAACAGTCCTTGAAGTAGGTAAATCCTATTTAAAACAAAATTTATACCCATATGTTGATTTTTAACATCAACCTGCACATTTTATCCCTAGTAGGCCCTACTTTTTTAAATATTGATCTTGCAAAACTTGACACACCCTGTTCGTCATCTATCTGGGTCAGTAAATTATTAATAATAAAGCACTTTGGATTGGTTAAAATGTATTCCATGTTGTTGGATTGCTTGGGCTTCAGCCAAAAGATACTTCAAAAGGCCATAAAACACGTAGGGCCTAATAATGAAGTTAATTTTACCTAAATATTTGTTGACACATTATCCGTAGAGGCCAGTCAGTGCCGTGTCTGGTGAGCCTACAATAACATTGCGCAATACAAAAGTTCTACAAACTTAGCTTTAACATTAAATAAAATGTCATATACGCGGCAATGCATAATTCAGCGCATGTTAAATATGATGTTTTGCTCTGCACATGCAACTGTTTATTGCTTAAAAAAATAATTATTCGTTGATAGAAATCGCAATGCATTTGTTATGTAAACACAACCTTATACGCCTTTGCCGCTAGGGGCACCACGCTCCATGAACGCCATAACACGACGTTATACATTTTTGTCGCCAGAGGCTAAAATGCTCTATGGACGCCATAACTAATCACACGACATTAAATAAAGACTTTTCAGTCTTTTGTATTAATAAGTCATAATCCCTGACCGGAAATAATCCCTGACCGCCGGAAGCCACGACTGATTCGCCGTCGGGCATAGGCCAATGACTGAAGCTTTATCAATCCAGTACTATTTATACATATCAATGAGGTCAAGAGCCAAAACCTTAACCTTCAATATTTTGAAAGCAATGGTCTATAAATAAACGTCACAGTTAATACGCTTGTTCGGCAGTTCAATTTCGGTGCTGGTCCTTGTTCGAGTTCGTTGGTGCTAACTTTTCTTAAATTTAAGGTTGAAGTAAGTTCTTTAACTTTAACGAGCGAGAAACAGCTGGAGGATGGCCGCATCGAATGTCACGCCTTCAGTGTACGGACAGCTAGCGTCTCCGAGAGAAGCTTTATTTGGACTGAGGACTTTGTTCTACGCTTGTACTCCGAATGAAAGCAGCTTCGAGAAACTTGAAGACATTCCAAGATATGTCGATAAAGTTTGTGTTACTTCACTGAAACCTGCTGATCATAATTATTATCCCTATGGCGTTCATCGTCATCGACTCATCGTTAGCGTCATCATCATGTTTGATAACGTCATGATCAGTGTGTTGATGATTGATACTATTGATAGTGATAGTGATGTGATGAGTAGTATTTTTGTATAAACAGTAAGATTTAATCATACGGTTCATACCAGTAGTAGCCAAAGGTGGATCAAGGGGAGATTCAGGTTATGTACAATCTTGTTACCATGTTTGCAAGGATGTCTCTGACAAATGCATTGGTTTCTAGTTGCCTAGATTACTGTAATTCGCTTCTTACTAGTATCAGTAAGTCAAATCGTATTGTATCGTCTCAAGAAATTTATAAAGCGCCTCTCGCAGAATAACTATTCAGAGACGCTCTCAGCACAGAAGCCCCGGGGAAACCGAAATGCCTTTAGAGAACGCCAGACCGACGAGGAAAAGCCAGTCATTAGTTTGGCCCTGAGCAACTGTGCTGAACCTGCAGAGAGTTCAGATCTCTTTGGCTAGAACCATAACTAATACATCCAAATATGAACATATAATTGATATTACCCCTGTGCTTAAATCTTTGCACTGGCTACCTGTTCAGCAAAGATTTAGTTTCAAATTGGGACTCATAGTTTATAAAATTTTGAACTTTGGCTATCAATAATACTTGGAATCAGTTCTTATTCCCCCGAGTCGGGCCCCGACTTATCAATTTTCATGAAGTCATCTGATTATCTGTGTCTGGTCATACCTAAATAAAGAACTGTTCTTGGTGAATGAGCTTGAACAGTTGCTGGACCTACTGTTTGGAACTCACTCCCTGTGTCTGTTCACTCTGCTCAGTTGCTTGTGTTATTTCGTTTTCAACTTAAAATTTACCTCTTCACCTGTTCAGCAAAGATTTAGTTTCAAATTGGGACTCATAGTTTATAAAATTTTGAACTTTGGCTATCAATAATACTTGGAATCAGTTCTTATTCCCCCGAGTCGGGCCCCGACTTATCAATTTTCATGAAGTCATCTGATTATCTGTGTCTGGTCATACCTAAATAAAGAACTGTTCTTGGTGAATGAGCTTGAACAGTTGCTGGACCTACTGTTTGGAACTCACTCCCTGTGTCTGTTCACTCTGCTCAGTTGCTTGTGTTATTTCGTTTTCAACTTAAAATTTACCTCTTTCAAATTGCTTATTGACCATCTTATGGACTGATCTTCTGGATATCGACCTTATTACGGAGCTTGGTTTTTGGTGCCTTGTGCATTAGACATGGGCACAACAGAAGTTACTAATTAAATTTAATTACAGTTTGGTTCCCCCAAACCTGACCATAGGATGAAATTTATGCAGCTGTAGGCTGAAATCCTTGCATAAGTTTGAAAGATTTAAACCTGCAAATTGTCCTAATAATAAGTCCAAACAAACAACATAGAGATATAAAATATGCAGTATCTATGTACAAGTATGTGGAATCTGGATATGCCACTGTTACTAGCAGTACTGTTATAGTGTTAATGATTTTACTGTTGATAGTGAAGATGATGATGATCTCCACAGTTAACACTTTAATGATGAGCTGCATTGGTTTCCCAGTCGCCACAGGCGTAATTTGTGAGGGGTTTGAGGGGTACCCGTACCCCCACTTTTTGGACTGGGGGGTACAGTTCCCCCCACTTTTTGAACAATGCCAATCAATATTTTGTTATTGTGCCTTCCCAGAGATCGCAGTCTCAGCCTTGTTTCGTGTATGTAAGAAATTGGTACCCCCCACTTTTTAGACCAAAGTTACACCCCTGCCAGTCGCTTTTAGTACACTGTCGTCCGTAAATTGTTAAAACATTGTGTATTTCACAGTTTTTTTTATAATAATGACAGAGGTTTACTTTTTATTGTAAAAACCTTATGATGAGTAAAATACTATAAAATGTGCCAACCAAGTTAAAATTAGTATTTAGGAATATGTATATATGGCTCATATATTACAATACAATACAAAGTGTGTATTAGATATTGCCCTCCTTCCAAATTTCAGAAAACTTGTGCACACATGATCATATGACAGAACTTTGATGGCGCTGAGCAATTGTGAGTGAGGGACTTGCTCAAGGTCCCTACACGGTGACTGCCTGAGTGGAGGCTTGAACTCATACTCTCCGTGTTACAGGCTGAATGCTCTAACCAATTTGCTACCGCACCCCCACAATATGTATAGTCTTATTTAAAAAATTAAATATCTCAGTCTTTTTAATTATGACAGTGGTTTGAATTTCTTTTTAAAAAGTCCTATAGTGATAAAAAATACTATAAAAGATTCAAACCTTTTTAAAATATGGAAGCAACTTCTGTCATTTTTGCGTTAATTAGGCTTCTCCGTTTTTCTTCACGCTGATTTTCCTCGAGATCGTTGTTCTGCAACTGCAAGGTCGCAAGAATCGTCTTCCACGATGGAACGATTCGTTTTCTTCATTGACTGGTGGGATCGTATCACAGCTCCCTCTGTGAGTTCAGCATTCTGTAATTGTCTGTGTTCCTCTCATTCTTATCTAATCTCATAAAATTTCTGTAACATGGTAATCATAACAAAAGAAATCAGTTGATTGTGATAGTTTCTAAATGTGTAAAAAATTATTTCTTAATATATAAAAGATATTTTGTAATGATAAACCTGGGACAGAACCGGTCGAGATTCACAATTACTTTTACTTGTCCGTTTGCAAAAGATTCTTCCAGATTGTGGCAGTGTTTACTGGATTCATAATGATATGTATCTGAGAATGACATCAAACTGAACGCTGAATTTAGGAAAGTGATTGATGAATATTCTGACAGCATAGCATACAGTGACTGAAACGGAATTGTGTTTAGGCTGACTTGAAAGGGGAGTGAAACTTTTGATTCCAATAGACCTAGTAATAAAAATTTAGCAGCAACAGTGACATGAAAACTGGGAGTAGTAATTTTAGTAATACCAATACTATTACTACTGCCAATAATAATAATAATAATAGTAATAATATCACCTTAGCAACTAGGCCACAGTATCTTTCAGCCAATAAAATTAATATAATTATAGTATTTATAATAATAATAATATTGTTATTGTTCATGCAACATTACTGAAGGCAATCCAATTCAGATCATGTTTCTCCATAACGTAATTTTGTACCACACGCATGAGCATAAGAATAGTAATAAAGACAATACTGATGTATTCTTTAAGTTTTAAGAAAAATATCAATGATGTTAATTTTTTTATTTTTAACCTCTGTTAAAATGTTTAAATCCATGAGGTATACAGTAGCTATACATGAGTTTGTAAAGAAGTGTGGAACCCTTCTGCCATTATTATTGATGGTGGGAATAATGGTTATTGTAATAATAATTAAAAATATTTTTCTTAACTTAAACAGGCTCATTTTTCGGAACATTGAAATGGCTAGCTATATTTACATATATGAAAACTGGCGCATCTACGAGTTGCCATGGAATTCAGCATGGACGTGGTGGCTGTGCATGCTGGGAACTGACCTTGGCTACTACTGGGTTCACCGCTGTGCACACGGTTCGTAGTTCTACTCTTCCAAAAGGGGTGAAGTAGTCTTCCATGTGGCTTATTGGAAGGACACTCACAGTTGTATGAGCACCAGGAACTACAGATCTGAAATAAATGATAAATTTATGATTACAGGGACTATTGATAAATTTCTAATCACAGGGACTTGATCTGCAATCAAGCAATTTTATTAATTTTTGATAATTACAATTAATTAGGCTGGTATTTATGCCTATGTTTTATGCTATGGTGATGGTAGAGCCTCAACTATGCTCATTTTTCAGTGAATATATTAACACACAACTTATGTGGGCATCACACCCTGTTTGATAAGATACAAACCCCATTTTGAAGTCATGACTGGTGTACAAAATTGGCAGCCTCTGGCAGAAAGGTGGCAGTATAAACAGACTTTAACCAAAGAAAGCTAAACAGGCTTGTATCTGAGTTCACAGTTAAAGGTGAATACTGAATGAAGACATTAGCCTTGGCAGTAAATGTCGTAGATGACAGTGATCTTTACTTAGTAAAAAAAATGGTTAAACATCTGATATGCTTGTGAGTACAGTTAGAGGTTTCTCTTTTGTCAATTGAGAATTTGCATAAGATGGAGAGAAAATAAGAGTTACAAAATTAAATTAATTTCTGTAACTTTTGTTTAAATTAAGTGTGTTAGCTTTCCTAAATAACACCTAGTTAAGTATAATGGACTTTGTACTGTTTCACTTATTCTCAGAGATAAATTTCATGTGGGCTGGACACCAGATGCACCACAGTTCGGAGGAATACAACCTTACAACTGCTCTCCGTCAAGGGGTCTTCCAGCGATACTCTTCATGGGTAAATCCCTTTAAAAAGGATACTTGTTGTTTGGTCAGTTTGTCTTACAATGTGCAGCGTGTGGGTTCGATCTGCTTTGGACAGTCACTGTGCTCGGACCTTGAACACGTTCTTTGCACAGAACACAAATGAAAATAAATCTAATAGTGTATTGTGTTGCTCTTTTGTGCTCGGACCGTGAACACGTTCTTTGCACAGAACACAAATGAAAATAAATCTAATAGTGTATTGTGTTGCTCTTTTGTGCTCGGACCGTGAACACGTTCTTTGTACAGAACACAAATGAAAATAAATCTAGTAGTGTATTGTGTTGCTCTTTTGTGCTCGGACCTTGAACACGTTCTTTGCACAGAACACAAATGAAAATAAATCTAGTAGTGTATTGTGTTGCTCTTTTGTGCTCGGACCTTGAACACGTTCTTTGCACAGAACACAAATGAAAATAAATCTAATAGTGTATTGTGTTGCTCTTTTGTGCTCGGACCGTGAACACGTTCTTTGTACAGAACACAAATGAAAATAAATCTAGTAGTGTATTGTGTTGCTCTTTTGTGCTCGGACCTTGAACACGTTCTTTGCACAGAACACAAATGAAAATAAATCTAGTAGTGTATTGTGTTGCTCTTTTGTGCTCGGACCTTGAACACGTTCTTTGCACAGAACACAAATGAAAATAAATCTAATAGTGTATTGTGTTGCTCTTTTGTGCTCGGACCGTGAACACGTTCTTTGCACAGAACACAAATGAAAATAAATCTAATAGTGTATTGTGTTGCTCTTTTGTGCTCGGACCGTGAACACGTTCTTTGCACAGAACACAAATGAAAATAAATCTAGTAGTGTATTGTGTTGCTCTTTTGTGCTCGGACCTTGAACACGTTCTTTGCACAGAACACAAATGAAAATAAATCTAGTAGTGTATTGTGTTGCTCTTTTGTGCTCGGACCTTGAACACGTTCTTTGCACAGAACACAAATGAAAATAAATCTAGTAGTGTATTGTGTTGCTCTTTTGTGCTCGGACCTTGAACACGTTCTTTGTACAGAACACAAATAAAAATAAATCTAGTAGTGTATTGTGTTGCTCTTTTGTGCTCGGACCTTGAACACGTTCTTTGCACAGAACACAAATGAAAATAAATCTAGTAGTGTATTGTGTTGCTCTTTTGTGCTCGGACCTTGAACACGTTCTTTGCACAGAACACAAATGAAAATAAATCTAGTAGTGTATTGTGTTGCTCTTTTGTGCTCGGACCGTGAACACGTTCTTTGCACAGAACACAAATGAAAATAAATCTAGTAGTGTATTGTGTTGCTCTTTTGTGCTCGGACCGTGAACACGTTCTTTGCACAGAACACAAATGAAAATAAATCTAGTAGTGTATTGTGTTGCTCTTTTGTGCTCGGACCTTGAACACGTTCTTTGCACAGAACACAAATGAAAATAAATCTAATAGTGTATTGTGTTGCTCTTTTGTGCTCGGACCGTGAACACGTTCTTTGCACAGAACACAAATGAAAATAAATCTAGTAGTGTATTGTGTTGCTCTTTTGTGCTCGGACCGTGAACACGTTCTTTGCACAGAACACAAATGAAAATAAATCTAATAGTGTATTGTGTTGCTCTTTTGTGCTCGGACCTTGAACACGTTCTTTGCACAGAACACAAATGAAAATAAATCTAGTAGTGTATTGTGTTGCTCTTTTGTGCTCGGACCTTGAACACGTTCTTTGCACAGAACACAAATGAAAATAAATCTAGTAGTGTATTGTGTTGCTCTTTTGTGCTCGGACCTTGAACACGTTCTTTGCACAGAACACAAATAAAAATAAATCTAGTAGTGTATTGTGTTGCTCTTTTGTGCTCGGACCTTGAACACGTTCTTTGTACAGAACACAAATGAAAATAAATCTAATAGTGTATTGTGTTGCTCTTTTGTGCTCGGACCTTGAACACGTTCTTTGCACAGAACACAAATGAAAATAAATCTAGTAGTGTATTGTGTTGCTCTTTTGTGCTCGGACCTTGAACACGTTCTTTGCACAGAACACAAATGAAAATAAATCTAGTAGTGTATTGTGTTGCTCTTTTGTGCTCGGACCTTGAACACGTTCTTTGCACAGAACACAAATGAAAATAAATCTAGTAGTGTATTGTGTTGCTCTTTTGTGCTCGGACCTTGAACACGTTCTTTGCACAGAACACAAATGAAAATAAATCTAGTAGTGTATTGTGTTGCTCTTTTGTGCTCGGACCTTGAACACGTTCTTTGCACAGAACACAAATGAAAATAAATCTAGTAGTGTATTGTGTTGCTCTTTTGTGCTCGGACCTTGAACACGTTCTTTGCACAGAACACAAATGAAAATAAATCTAGTAGTGTATTGTGTTGCTCTTTTGTGCTCGGACCTTGAACACGTTCTTTGTACAGAACACAAATGAAAATAAATCTAGTAGTGTATTGTGTTGCTCTTTTGTGCTCGGACCTTGAACACGTTCTTTGCACAGAACACAAATGAAAATAAATCTAGTAGTGTATTGTGTTGCTCTTTTGTGCTCGGACCTTGAACACGTTCTTTGTACAGAACACAAATGAAAATAAATCTAATAGTGTATTGTGTTGCTCTTTTGTGCTCGGACCTTGAACACGTTCTTTGCACAGAACACAAATGAAAATAAATCTAGTAGTGTATTGTGTTGCTCTTTTGTGCTCGGACCTTGAACACGTTCTTTGCACAGAACACAAATGAAAATAAATCTAGTAGTGTATTGTGTTGCTCTTTTGTGCTCGGACCTTGAACACGTTCTTTGCACAGAACACAAATGAAAATAAATCTAGTAGTGTATTGTGTTGCTCTTTTGTGCTCGGACCTTGAACACGTTCTTTGCACAGAACACAAATGAAAATAAATCTAGTAGTGTATTGTGTTGCTCTTTTGTGCTCGGACCTTGAACACGTTCTTTGCACAGAACACAAATGAAAATAAATCTAGTAGTGTATTGTGTTGCTCTTTTGTGCTCGGACCTTGAACACGTTCTTTGTACAGAACACAAATGAAAATAAATCTAGTAGTGTATTGTGTTGCTCTTTTGTGCTCGGACCTTGAACACGTTCTTTGCACAGAACACAAATGAAAATAAATCTAGTAGTGTATTGTGTTGCTCTTTTGTGCTCGGACCTTGAACACGTTCTTTGCACAGAACACAAATGAAAATAAATCTAGTAGTGTATTGTGTTGCTCTTTTGTGCTCGGACCTTGAACACGTTCTTTGTACAGAACACAAATGAAAATAAATCTAGTAGTGTATTGTGTTGCTCTTTTGTGCTCGGACCTTGAACACGTTCTTTGCACAGAACACAAATGAAAATAAATCTAGTAGTGTATTGTGTTGCTCTTTTGTGCTCGGACCTTGAACACGTTCTTTGTACAGAACACAAATGAAAATAAATCTAGTAGTGTATTGTGTTGCTCTTTTGTGCTCGGACCTTGAACACGTTCTTTGCACAGAACACAAATGAAAATAAATCTAGTAGTGTATTGTGTTGCTCTTTTGTGCTCGGACCTTGAACACGTTCTTTGCACAGAACACAAATGAAAATAAATCTAGTAGTGTATTGTGTTGCTCTTTTGTGCTCGGACCTTGAACACGTTCTTTGCACAGAACACAAATGAAAATAAATCTAGTAGTGTATTGTGTTGCTCTTTTGTGCTCGGACCTTGAACACGTTCTTTGCACAGAACACAAATGAAAATAAATCTAGTAGTGTATTGTGTTGCTCTTTTGTGCTCGGACCTTGAACACGTTCTTTGTACAGAACACAAATGAAAATAAATCTAGTAGTGTATTGTGTTGCTCTTTTGTGCTCGGACCTTGAACACGTTCTTTGCACAGAACACAAATGAAAATAAATCTAGTAGTGTATTGTGTTGCTCTTTTGTGCTCGGACCGCGAACACGTTCTTTGTACAGAACACAAATAAAAATAAATCTAGTAGTGTATTGTGTTGCTCTTTTGTGCTCGGACCTTGAACACGTTCTTTGCACAGAACACAAATAAAAATAAATCTAGTAGTGTATTGTGTTGCTCTTTTGTGCTCGGACCTTGAACACGTTCTTTGCACAGAACACAAATGAAAATAAATCTAGTAGTGTATTGTGTTGCTCTTTTGTGCTCGGACCGTGAACACGTTCTTTGTACAGAACACAAATAAAAATAAATCTAGTAGTGTATTGTGTTGCTCTTTTGTGCTCGGACCTTGAACACGTTCTTTGCACAGAACACAAATAAAAATAAATCTAGTAGTGTATTGTGTTGCTCTTTTGTGCTCGGACCTTGAACACGTTCTTTGCACAGAACACAAATGAAAATAAATCTAGTAGTGTATTGTGTTGCTCTTTTGTGCTCGGACCTTGAACACGTTCTTTGCACAGAACACAAATGAAAATAAATCTAGTAGTGTATTGTGTTGCTCTTTTGTGCTCGGACCTTGAACACGTTCTTTGTACAGAACACAAATGAAAATAAATCTAGTAGTGTATTGTGTTGCTCTTTTGTGCTCGGACCTTGAACACGTTCTTTGCACAGAACACAAATGAAAATAAATCTAGTAGTGTATTGTGTTGCTCTTTTGTGCTCGGACCTTGAACACGTTCTTTGCACAGAACACAAATGAAAATAAATCTAGTAGTGTATTGTGTTGCTCTTTTGTGCTCGGACCTTGAACACGTTCTTTGCACAGAACACAAATGAAAATAAATCTAGTAGTGTATTGTGTTGCTCTTTTGTGCTCGGACCTTGAACACGTTCTTTGCACAGAACACAAATGAAAATAAATCTAGTAGTGTATTGTGTTGCTCTTTTGTGCTCGGACCTTGAACACGTTCTTTGCACAGAACACAAATGAAAATAAATCTAGTAGTGTATTGTGTTGCTCTTTTGTGCTCGGACCTTGAACACGTTCTTTGCACAGAACACAAATAAAAATAAATCTAGTAGTGTATTGTGTTGCTCTTTTGTGCTCGGACCTTGAACACGTTCTTTGCACAGAACACAAATGAAAATAAATCTAGTAGTGTATTGTGTTGCTCTTTTGTGCTCGGACCGTGAACACGTTCTATGTACAGAACACAAATAAAAATAAATCTAATAGTGTATTGTGTTGCTCTTTTGTGCTCGGACCTTGAACACGTTCTTTGCACAGAACACAAATAAAAATAAATCTAGTAGTGTATTGTGTTGCTCTTTTGTGCTCGGACCTTGAACACGTTCTTTGCACAGAACACAAATGAAAATAAATCTAGTAGTGTATTGTGTTGCTCTTTTGTGCTCGGACCTTGAACACGTTCTTTGCACAGAACACAAATAAAAATAAATCTAGTAGTGTATTGTGTTGCTCTTTTGTGCTCGGACCTTGAACACGTTCTTTGCACAGAACACAAATGAAAATAAATCTAGTAGTGTATTGTGTTGCTCTTTTGTGCTCGGACCGTGAACACGTTCTATGTACAGAACACAAATAAAAATAAATCTAATAGTGTATTGTGTTGCTCTTTTGTGCTCGGACCTTGAACACGTTCTTTGCACAGAACACAAATAAAAATAAATCTAGTAGTGTATTGTGTTGCTCTTTTGTGCTCGGACCTTGAACACGTTCTTTGCACAGAACACAAATGAAAATAAATCTAGTAGTGTATTGTGTTGCTCTTTTGTGCTCGGACCTTGAACACGTTCTTTGCACAGAACACAAATGAAAATAAATCTAATAGTGTATTGTGTTGCTCTTTTGTGCTCGGACCTTGAACACGTTCTTTGCACAGAACACAAATGAAAATAAATCTAGTAGTGTATTGTGTTGCTCTTTTGTGCTCGGACCTTGAACACGTTCTATGTACAGAACACAAATGAAAATAAATCTAGTAGTGTATTGTGTTGCTCTTTTGTGCTCGGACCGTGAACACGTTCTTTGTACAGAACACAAATAAAAATAAATCTAGTAGTGTATTGTGTTGCTCTTTTGTGCTCGGACCTTGAACACGTTCTTTGCACAGAACACAAATGAAAATAAATCTAGTAGTGTATTGTGTTGCTCTTTTGTGCTCGGACCTTGAACACGTTCTTTGTACAGAACACAAATGAAAATAAATCTAATAGTGTATTGTGTTGCTCTTTTGTGCTCGGACCTTGAACACGTTCTTTGTACAGAACACAAATGAAAATAAATCTAATAGTGTATTGTGTTGCTCTTTTGTGCTCGGACCTTGAACACGTTCTTTGCACAGAACACAAATGAAAATAAATCTAGTAGTGTATTGTGTTGCTCTTTTGTGCTCGGACCGTGAACACGTTCTTTGCACAGAACACAAATGAAAATAAATCTAGTAGTGTATTGTGTTGCTCTTTTGTGCTCGGACCTTGAACACGTTCTTTGTACAGAACACAAATGAAAATAAATCTAATAGTGTATTGTGTTGCTCTTTTGTGCTCGGACCTTGAACACGTTCTTTGTACAGAACACAAATGAAAATAAATCTAATAGTGTATTGTGTTGCTCTTTTGTGCTCGGACCTTGAACACGTTCTATGTACAGAACACAAATGAAAATAAATCTAGTAGTGTATTGTGTTGCTCTTTTGTGCTCGGACCGTGAACACGTTCTTTGTACAGAACACAAATAAAAATAAATCTAGTAGTGTATTGTGTTGCTCTTTTGTGCTCGGACCGTGAACACGTTCTTTGTACAGAACACAAATAAAAATAAATCTAGTAGTGTATTGTGTTGCTCTTTTGTGCTCGGACCGTGAACACGTTCTTTGTACAGAACACAAATGAAAATAAATCTAGTAGTGTATTGTGTTGCTCTTTTGTGCTCGGACCGTGAACACGTTCTTTGTACAGAACACAAATAAAAATAAATCTAGTAGTGTATTGTGTTGCTCTTTTGTGCTCGGACCGTGAACACGTTCTTTGTACAGAACACAAATAAAAATAAATCTAGTAGTGTATTGTGTTGCTCTTTTGTGCTCGGACCGTGAACACGTTCTTTGTACAGAACACAAATGAAAATAAATCTAGTAGTGTATTGTGTTGCTCTTTTGTGCTCGGACCGTGAACACGTTCTTTGTACAGAACACAAATGAAAATAAATCTAGTAGTGTATTGTGTTGCTCTTTTGTGCTCGGACCGTGAACACGTTCTTTGTACAGAACACAAATGAAAATAAATCTAGTAGTGTATTGTGTTGCTCTTTTGTGCTCGGACCGTGAACACGTTCTTTGTACAGAACACAAATGAAAATAAATCTAGTAGTGTATTGTGTTGCTCTTTTGTGCTCGGACCGTGAACACGTTCTTTGTACAGAACACAAATGAAAATAAATCTAGTAGTGTATTGTGTTGCTCTTTTGTGCTCGGACCTTGAACACGTTCTTTGCACAGAACACAAATGAAAATAAATCTAGTAGTGTATTGTGTTGCTCTTTTGTGCTCGGACCTTGAACACGTTCTTTGCACAGAACACAAATGAAAATAAATCTAGTAGTGTATTGTGTTGCTCTTTTGTGCTCGGACCTTGAACACGTTCTTTGTACAGAACACAAATGAAAATAAATCTAGTAGTGTATTGTGTTGCTCTTTTGTGCTCGGACCTTGAACACGTTCTTTGCACAGAACACAAATAAAAATAAATCTAGTAGTGTATTGTGTTGCTCTTTTGTGCTCGGACCTTGAACACGTTCTTTGTACAGAACACAAATGAAAATAAATCTAGTAGTGTATTGTGTTGCTCTTTTGTGCTCGGACCTTGAACACGTTCTTTGTACAGAACACAAATGAAAATAAATCTAGTAGTGTATTGTGTTGCTCTTTTGTGCTCGGACCTTGAACACGTTCTTTGTACAGAACACAAATGAAAATAAATCTAGTAGTGTATTGTGTTGCTCTTTTGTGCTCGGACCTTGAACACGTTCTTTGCACAGAACACAAATGAAAATAAATCTAGTAGTGTATTGTGTTGCTCTTTTGTGCTCGGACCTTGAACACGTTCTTTGTACAGAACACAAATGAAAATAAATCTAATAGTGTATTGTGTTGCTCTTTTGTGCTCGGACCTTGAACACGTTCTTTGTACAGAACACAAATGAAAATAAATCTAATAGTGTATTGTGTTGCTCTTTTGTGCTCGGACCTTGAACACGTTCTTTGCACAGAACACAAATGAAAATAAATCTAGTAGTGTATTGTGTTGCTCTTTTGTGCTCGGACCTTGAACACGTTCTTTGCACAGAACACAAATGAAAATAAATCTAGTAGTGTATTGTGTTGCTCTTTTGTGCTCGGACTTTGAACACGTTCTTTGTACAGAACACAAATGAAAATAAATCTAGTAGTGTATTGTGTTGCTCTTTTGTGCTCGGACCTTGAACACGTTCTTTGCACAGAACACAAATGAAAATAAATCTAGTAGTGTATTGTGTTGCTCTTTTGTGCTCGGACCTTGAACACGTTCTTTGCACAGAACACAAATGAAAATAAATCTAGTAGTGTATTGTGTTGCTCTTTTGTGCTCGGACCTTGAACACGTTCTTTGCACAGAACACAAATGAAAATAAATCTAGTAGTGTATTGTGTTGCTCTTTTGTGCTCGGACCTTGAACACGTTCTTTGCACAGAACACAAATGAAAATAAATCTAGTAGTGTATTGTGTTGCTCTTTTGTGCTCGGACCTTGAACACGTTCTTTGCACAGAACACAAATGAAAATAAATCTAGTAGTGTATTGTGTTGCTCTTTTGTGCTCGGACCTTGAACACGTTCTTTGCACAGAACACAAATGAAAATAAATCTAATAGTGTATTGTGTTGCTCTTTTGTGCTCGGACCTTGAACACGTTCTTTGTACAGAACACAAATGAAAATAAATCTAGTAGTGTATTGTGTTGCTCTTTTGTGCTCGGACCTTGAACACGTTCTTTGCACAGAACACAAATGAAAATAAATCTAGTAGTGTATTGTGTTGCTCTTTTGTGCTCGGACCTTGAACACGTTCTTTGCACAGAACACAAATGAAAATAAATCTAGTAGTGTATTGTGTTGCTCTTTTGTGCTCGGACCGTGAACACGTTCTTTGCACAGAACACAAATGAAAATAAATCTAGTAGTGTATTGTGTTGCTCTTTTGTGCTCGGACCTTGAACACGTTCTTTGTACAGAACACAAATGAAAATAAATCTAGTAGTGTATTGTGTTGCTCTTTTGTGCTCGGACCTTGAACACGTTCTTTGCACAGAACACAAATGAAAATAAATCTAGTAGTGTATTGTGTTGCTCTTTTGTGCTCGGACCTTGAACACGTTCTTTGCACAGAACACAAATGAAAATAAATCTAGTAGTGTATTGTGTTGCTCTTTTGTGCTCGGACCTTGAACACGTTCTTTGTACAGAACACAAATGAAAATAAATCTAGTAGTGTATTGTGTTGCTCTTTTGTGCTCGGACCTTGAACACGTTCTTTGCACAGAACACAAATGAAAATAAATCTAGTAGTGTATTGTGTTGCTCTTTTGTGCTCGGACCTTGAACACGTTCTTTGTACAGAACACAAATGAAAATAAATCTAATAGTGTATGGTGTTGCTCTTTTGTGCTCGGACCTTGAACACGTTCTTTGTACAGAACACAAATGAAAATAAATCTAATAGTGTATGGTGTTGCTCTTTTGTGCTCGGACCTTGAACACGTTCTTTGTACAGAACACAAATGAAAATAAATCTAATAGTGTATTGTGTTGCTCTTTTGTGCTCGGACCTTGAACACGTTCTTTGTACAGAACACAAATGAAAATAAATCTAATAGTGTATTGTGTTGCTCTTTTGTGCTCGGACCTTGAACACGTTCTTTGCACAGAACACAAATGAAAATAAATCTAATAGTGTATTGTGTTGCTCTTTTGTGCTCGGACCTTGAACACGTTCTTTGTACAGAACACAAATGAAAATAAATCTAGTAGTGTATTGTGTTGCTCTTTTGTGCTCGGACCTTGAACACGTTCTTTGCACAGAACACAAATGAAAATAAATCTAGTAGTGTATTGTGTTGCTCTTTTGTGCTCGGACCTTGAACACGTTCTTTGCACAGAACACAAATGAAAATAAATCTAGTAGTGTATTGTGTTGCTCTTTTGTGCTCGGACCGTGAACACGTTCTTTGCACAGAACACAAATGAAAATAAATCTAGTAGTGTATTGTGTTGCTCTTTTGTGCTCGGACCTTGAACACGTTCTTTGTACAGAACACAAATGAAAATAAATCTAGTAGTGTATTGTGTTGCTCTTTTGTGCTCGGACCTTGAACACGTTCTTTGCACAGAACACAAATGAAAATAAATCTAGTAGTGTATTGTGTTGCTCTTTTGTGCTCGGACCTTGAACACGTTCTTTGCACAGAACACAAATGAAAATAAATCTAGTAGTGTATTGTGTTGCTCTTTTGTGCTCGGACCTTGAACACGTTCTTTGTACAGAACACAAATGAAAATAAATCTAGTAGTGTATTGTGTTGCTCTTTTGTGCTCGGACCTTGAACACGTTCTTTGCACAGAACACAAATGAAAATAAATCTAGTAGTGTATTGTGTTGCTCTTTTGTGCTCGGACCTTGAACACGTTCTTTGTACAGAACACAAATGAAAATAAATCTAGTAGTGTATTGTGTTGCTCTTTTGTGCTCGGACCTTGAACACGTTCTTTGCACAGAACACAAATGAAAATAAATCTAGTAGTGTATTGTGTTGCTCTTTTGTGCTCGGACCTTGAACACGTTCTTTGCACAGAACACAAATGAAAATAAATCTAGTAGTGTATTGTGTTGCTCTTTTGTGCTCGGACCTTGAACACGTTCTTTGCACAGAACACAAATGAAAATAAATCTAGTAGTGTATTGTGTTGCTCTTTTGTGCTCGGACCTTGAACACGTTCTTTGTACAGAACACAAATGAAAATAAATCTAGTAGTGTATTGTGTTGCTCTTTTGTGCTCGGACCTTGAACACGTTCTTTGTACAGAACACAAATGAAAATAAATCTAATAGTGTATGGTGTTGCTCTTTTCTTATCGGCGTTCGTGAATACGCTGGTTCCCTGCTCTTGACTCTCAAGTGGCGCTTTAGAAATGTGGAGTTTACGATAATGAGGCATTGAAACAGTCAACTGTGCAGAGAGGACCTGGTCCAAGTTTACAAACAGTATTACTTAGCACCATCCATATATTCCTTGACATTAGAAAGTTATGTGTTGGCTGCCCTAGTCTGGCGCTGCTTGCTTAACCTTGCTGCGCTCTATCTCCTCAAGCTCTGCCACCCCGTACTCAGCACACGGGGCTCTCGATCCCTTCGCTCATCTGAGCAGAGCTTGCTCTCTGTTCCTTTTGCCCTTACCTCTACCAGGCAGCATCACGCTTTCTCGGTGGTGGGCTCTCTAACCTGGAATAGCCTTCCCTTCTCGCTCCGCTTGCTTCCCAGAACCATTTCTTCCACGTTCTTTTCTCACGTTAAGACTGCCCTATTCAGCCGTGCTGGAGTCGGGAGCACCTCTGAGTAGTTCCCCTTGAAGAGACGCTATATAAATGTCCGTTATGAATGAATGAATGTATAGTAAAATATCATGGGTATATGTAAAATATTTCTTTGTTAAGTAAGAGTAGCAGTTTATGCAGCATTGTAATTAGCAAACTGATGGCTTTTGCTTGGTTTAATTTTCAAGAGCTGACTTGCTTGCATCGTCAACCATTTTGATGTCTGGCTGCTCATCCTTTTTCCAGAATACAAGTAAATGCATTTGAAATAGCTCTACTATATTAGCTTGATTTTGTTGTGGTTTTCAGGTCTTTTACCTGCCAATGGCCCTCTTCATTCCTGCGCCAATGTTCGTTGTGCATATCCAATTCAATCTGCTCTACCAGTTCTGGATTCACACGGAAGTGAGACTAAAATTTGTATTTAGGTTTTTAAAAGAAGGTATTTTAAGTGTTAATTAATTTAGTACAGCAACATTTTGCCTGGTCAAGTGTCTATTAGGAGATGCTGTCAGAAGCGAATTTTTCAGCTAAGAACGTCTTAGATGAAAGAAGATGCCATTCTGGGTAGATGGCATCTTCCCTTGATCATCTCTGGACAACCCTTCTGATTTGACACAGCATGTCATACTGAATGTAATTGAGTGTAAAACTGAATACTTGGAAATTGGTACTGATGGAGTTACAATTGTGTAAAGAAGGCATAATGTTGCGGTTACGAACAAGTCTAGTGGTTAAAGACAGAGCCTTCATCTGGCATTAGGGAGCTTCTGCATACAATTATTCCTTTATCTTGTAAAAGCAATGGCATAAAGCAGCGGTTCTCAACCTGTGGGTCGCGACCCCCACGGGGGTCGCCTTACGATTTGCCAGGGGTCGGCTGGAACCTTCAGAAATTTGTAAAAAAGTTGTCAGCATAGTTTGTTAATATTTAATATTTTTTTAATTATGATTACTACACTATAATGGTAGCAGAAATGCTTTGAAGGGAGTAACCCAATCAATTTTATTGTTGGGGGTCTCCACAACTTTGAAAAATATTTTCAAGGGGTCGCAACCCTAAGAAGGTTGAGAACCGCTGGCATAAAGCATCATATTTAAATGATTAATATATATTAATAATCCTGCATTTATTGTTAAATATAATATTCATAAATATCATAATCAAATGGTGTAAAATTGCTTTGCAGACGATTACTACGTTGGGTCCACTTGAATACATCCTCAATACTCCCAGCCACCATCGTGTGCACCACGGAGTCAATCGCTACTGCATAGACAAGAACTACGCCGGAGTTCTCATCATCTGGGATCGAATGTTTGGTATGTGTTCCATTCACAATCATTTCTGATCAAAGAGGAACTTAATGTCGTACTAGTGAGAAACTGACTTGAGAGATTCATACTACAAGTGGAATTGAGAGCGAAATTGTAAAAAGATTACAACCATAACTATCTTGTTAGATGCAGAACAAGGATGATAATGTTTGGTTAGTTATTTTTTTAATGTTAAATTAATTTTACGCAACGACCCTTTAAAAATGACCCTTTAAATTTTACTTAATGCAGACAGAAGGGTCATTTTACACAAGTTAAACTTGATCCTTTGCCGTCTTCTGAGGAAGGCCTAAAATGTTGACCAATGTTATTTAAACACATGTTAAGGACAAATATTGATATCTTTGTGTATATAATTGGCACAAGTGTTTGAATTTAGGTACATTTGAACCGGAGAGAAAGAGTGATGAAGTTGTGTATGGCTTAACTCATCAGTTGAACTCCTGGAATCCTGTGTATGGTCAGGTAGGATTTCCACATTGGTTGAATTTAAATACTGGCTACATGTCGTGATGAAAGATCTTAAAATATGTGACTATCATCATCTTCCTTATGACGATACACAGTACTTATTTATCACTGGAAACTGAAGCTTATTTTCGTTACCCTCTTTACTGATATATCTGAACTTCTTGTCATCTTCTCAATCATCAATCTCAATTTGTGGGGCGTGGTGGCTCAGTGGTAAGTTTGGCGCCTTGTGACCGGTGGGTTGCAGGTTCGAATCCCACTCTAGCCTCTGCGTACGGACCTTGGGCAAGTCCTTCACTCGCAATTGCTCGTGGCGCTTCGGCATGAAAATTCCGGCACAGTGTCAAATGCTGTAGTCGGGGGCGCCTCTGAGTAGTAGTAGACTTCCATAGGCGCTATAGAAATATCCGGAATAAATAAATAAATAAATCATCATTTTTGATCATCATTTCCAGATTGGCTAATTTAATTTTTTCAGTTATGGGGAGGGGGTAGATGAATGGTAACACTCTTGCTGGAAGAACATGAGATCTTGAAAGCCCAGTAAACTCCCTGTAGGTCAACTCAGCCTTCCACTCCATAGGG
Organism: Allolobophora icterica; assembly: GCA_963556255.1. Classification (NCBI taxonomy): domain Eukaryota; kingdom Metazoa; phylum Annelida; class Clitellata; order Crassiclitellata; family Lumbricidae; genus Allolobophora; species Allolobophora icterica. The sequence continues at coordinate 35,023,835 of OY744615.1, forward strand.
GTAGCTGTAAAATTAGCAAGCGCCTAACAGGCTGCCAAGACGTTTGTTTTATAAAATCTTGATAACTGTACTGTCATATGTTTCAATGTTACTTACTGTGGTTTGTCAGTGAGCTTGTCAATAAACATGAATATGTATTATATATTATTATTCTTATTATTGTTCTATTCATTACTGATATTGTTAGCTTTAAACTGCTGGGTTTTCCCAATCTAATCTAATTACTTCATTTGAACCATTAAATCAATAAAGAATACAGTATCGATTGATGGTCACTCTGAGGGAATTCAGAAGCACAATCATAATCTAACAGAAATCTGCTGTAAGTCAGAGAAATTGGAAGTCAGGCTAAGATAAGTAATCAGCCTGAAACAGATTAGTTTTAAATTTAGCTATGAATGACCTTAGAGAATTGACTGGGCAGTGAATACAAAAGGTTTGGACCAGCCATCAAGGATACTTCAAAGACCAACGCTGTTTTGTTGCGAGGCATAGCAAAGTATCTGTTGATAAAGTGCAGTAATTTATTATGCTCATGTGACAGGTTTACAAGGAACGAAGATAGGTGGTTTACTGATTTTGATTTAAAATATATTACACTGTGAACTATGAGACAGATTTTAAGCTGAGTTCTTTGCTTCAGGAACCACAGTGTAATGAATGCAATATTGGTGTAATATGTTGATACTTGGAGGTTTTCTTATCTGGCTCTTGCCAGCGAATTTGAACCATTTATAACTGTAAATGTACACGTATTTTTATATAGCGACCATGCGGCCTTGACCCTGCTCTTATTTTCAATTAATTGATCGGATGAGATCCTTCACCACTGTTGCCCTTTTGAATAGGTGCCACGCCATTTCAGGTCCCCCGTGTTCGGACGGTGCTAGCTCGAGATTTAAATCTCTGAAATAAACCACCTTCGGGAGGCGAACCACATTTCTGCTATTATCTTAGCAATGCCAATGAGTCTTGAGTTGCGGAAGATGAGTCGGCAAGAAAAACCAGAGCAGTTGCCAGTTAAACCAAGACAGTTTGAGTCATGTGAGATCTGATTATACCAGTATCTCATGTGTGAGGAACATCGAACTGGCTTGCATACAGTATTAAAATGGTTAGAAAAAGAAATGGTGGAGTTAATGCCTAACCTGTGTACACATCCAGAATGATCACCACAGTCAATCTACATAGCTAAACAGATGTCAGCTATCAGATTCGTGGAGTTGTTGATTTGTCCATAAGAGGAAGAATTTGATTTTAGAAGAATTCAGAAGCTTGTTTCTGGCCATCCAAGACTGAACATCTTCGAAAATAGGAGCTAGTAATGGAGTGCTGAATCAGAGGAGAGCTCCTGAATGAAAGAAATAGGTTTGTTCATCGGCATGCGTATGGTAGTCTAGGGAACTTTCAGTGAGTACTGTACTGAACCAAGCAGGTGGCATAGACAGAAGCGGGCAAACAAAATCGAAAGTATGTATAATAATTTGTCATAGCACCCAAGAATCTTTGTACATGTAGATCATAATGAAATTCTAAACAGGATGTAGATATGCATTGTTTGTAAAGTTTGTGTTTATCTCAATTGCAGACGCACCAGTGGCTGAACATATTTTGTGCAGTTCGTAACACAAAAGGATTTCGCAATAAATTATCATGCTTACTGAAAGGACCAGGCTGGGCCCCTGGAAAACCTCGCCTTGGACTCATTGAAGATATTCCTGATGTAAGCTGCGTGATAACCTTCGCTTTCTTTAACATCTCTTAGTTTCATTGTTACAAATACATGTATATTTACAAATAATGACTTTCGTTCCCTATATGTTTGAATGTGTTGTAAAATGGCTTTGCAGATTCCAATCGCCTCTGGCTAAACTCAAGGCATATCAACTCATTTGGCTTGGCGATCACAGGAAAACTTTAAAAGATGACTTGCCAAATCCACAGCTATGCTTCCTTGTTCACTTTTTCTTGACTTTGTGCTACACCTATGTATGACCTTGGGCCAGGAATTGATCATCTCTGAGCACGTGAAGAATATAATTATATTGAACGTGCTTGAACTACCTGCATCAATCAAGTCAGACTAAATATTCTGCTTCCTTGTTGCTCGGTCTGTTGCAGTTTTTATGCAAGGTTTTTGTTAGCACCAGAGTTGACATCTTACCGGTATGTGTGACTCACTCTCACCTACATTTTCCGACTACAATTCATTTTAAATGCTGCAAATAGTCTGCTCAGCAGTACTTATTATTCAACTTCCAGGTTGCTCCTGCAGAGTAGCATTCCAGTTGAAGTCATAATGCTCATGATAATCTATGTGGCTCGCTGCACTCCTTCAAGTCCCATGCTGATTGTCACTACAGTTGTGCTATGGTCATTATTCTGCAGTTTGTTGCCTAGTGATTTGTGTTGCATGCTTCTTACCTTTCTCTATCAGTATTTCATCAACATTTAAAACCATTGTGTTCTAACAAGGTTTGTGCCCGTCAGTTGTCGAATGCCGTGATAAAATTTCTTGAAAAGATGCCATCTAAAATGTGTAATTATGATCTGTGACCGTAGGGCATTTCCCTTGTGACAGTCACTGGTTTCAGCCTGCTGATTGCACTTGTTGTGTGCGACACATTGATTGTAAATTTTTCCTAGTGTTACAAAAGAATAGAGTTTGGTACTGACATCAGCTGGAAAGAAATGGTATTCATAATTGTAATCACAAGAGTTCTACAGTGCCCAAAGAAAGCTAAGTTGTGGGAATCAGCTTTTTCACAGGGTCACAGCATGTGTTATAACGTACTGGGATGAAGAGATGATGTGTCAAGTCCGTGTTCAGGACTTGAGAGTCATCTCTTTCTGGTGTTCAACCATCTTCGTATCAAAGCTTTCTGGTGGAGAGCCCATACAGGAAAAGATACTAAGCCCTCTCAATCATCACACTATGAGAAATTGACTAATTCCTCTGCTTATGTGGTCTTGCCTAAGGAATTCTTACTCAAGAAACCTGGGAAACCAGCATCTACAGTGTAAGGCCTACAATTGTATTAGATATTGCCCTCCTTCCAAAGTTCAGAAGTGCAAACGACCATAGAACAGAACATCGATGGTGCTGAGGAAGTGCGAGTGAAGGACTTGCTCAAGGTCCCTACACAGTAATGCCTCGAGTTAGGCTCGAACCCGAACTCTTCACATTATAGGCCGAGCACTCTTACCAATCGGCCACCATTTATGTTTATGTTAGTATGATGAATCTGTTTGTTATTGTAAGTACTGAAATAACTCTTGAGACTTGTTTCTGCCGAGTGTTTTAGGCTCATGCACCAGCGAAGAAGTTTAACAAGACCGTTGATGGACTGTTGAATGTGTACTGTTTGACTCATTTTATATTGACACTTGCTCTGTACGAAACTATTGTCAAATATCAGAAGGTTAGTTAATGGGAAGTTTGTTTTGAACCATTCATCCAACCTTCTATGCTTGGAAGTTTTCTTTTTCCAACCCTTTCTACCCTGCTTGCATTTTATGTTGAATTGAATTTAATTGTTTATTGCACAAAACAAGTATTACAGTTACAGTCATGAATCAGCAAGTACTTACAACAGGAGTCAAGAAAAGCTATTAGCTTATACTAACCTTGACCCCTCTTTCTTGATGATAATTATTACTCATACATGTGCTTGTTAGTACTTAAGTTATAGTAACAATAAAATACTATTAATAAAAATAATAACAGCAGGAATAATACCATTACTAATGACAGTAATAATATTAATGATAATAATGATAATAATTAGGTAAATAATGGTGTATCAGGTTAGCATTATAGTTAAATGGTTAGAACATGATAGAGTATAACTTTTACTTATTGAGTTTACAGCATTTATTTTCATCACAGCTGTATTGTATGGAGTCTTTATACTGCACCTGGCAAGAGACCTCTTAATAGCAGGCATTTTCTAATGGATGGAATGTACTTTGGTAGAATGCTCACTGCTCAGTGTTACAATGTTAAGAGTTTAATAAATTCTTTATTTGAATTAACTGCAATTCCATTCTTATGTACCTTGGTGTTTGAACAAGGACATTAGGCGTTCAGTGATGTTTTCTTAGGTCTTGACCGTGAGTGAGGTGCTAATCGCTATACTTTTCGTTCTCTGGACCTTGACCAACATTGGACTGATTTACGAAAACCGGTAACGACCCATTGCTGCTGCTGTTGTGTTATTCACTAATTCTAAGCACATACACTGACCTCCAGGGTTATTATGCTAAAAAGTATTTGAGGTGGGTAATTTAATAATTGTCATGGTTTTAATTTGTACGTTGGACAATTCTTTGGAAACCACAACTTTCAGCTCATGTGGCTGGAAAAGGGGCCATCCATATATTACGTACACAAAAATCCGGGAAAATTTGACCCGGATTTTTGTGTACGTACTTTCTTCCACCACCCCCCCCTGTGTACGTACGCTTGACGCACACACCCCCCCCCCCCCCGAAGACCAGCTGCAGAAAGTGTCTCGGCAACGACTGTCTGCACTTTAGGCCAGATTATTGAAGGATGAGTGAGGGCCAATATAGACAAATTATAGGTGTCTCGTTCACAGCACAGAATAACTGCACATGGCTTTTATATAATGTAATAAAATGCCATCGGACGACTATAGGACAATACAGAGTTATAAATAGGCTAATGTGGACGTCATAATTAGAAATTTATTTTGTGTACGTACACATTTTCTCCCCCCTCCACCCCGTTCACACCCGTACCCAAAATCGCCAAAATCCGACCCCGACCCCCCCTAATTGCGTACGTAATATGTGGATGGCCCCAAAGAGGCTTCCCTGATGACTAGCAACTCATTCCAAATGAAACAAATGCTAATAAGTTTGCTTATTTGAACCTCAAACTAACTGTCATTAGAAATGTGCGTAACAGATTCTGTATGGTCTATTGCTTTAATTTCTCAGATTCAGACCTTCTGACTTTTTACATGCAATAAGTACTTCAAGGAAATAAACAAACAAGTAGATAAAATTTGTTTTAAATATTAAATATTTTGGGAAGTTTTGAAGACTGAATTTTCCTCACAGAAGGTACGTTGATAAATTCTGATTGGATGATTGAGTAACCTACACTGTTCGAAGAAAGGTGCCACTGTTCTTTATATCCTTAAATCAACGACAATAATTTTCTTTGCATACATCTGAGTAGTTCTCCTACAGGAGAGAAGATATAAAGACGCTATATAAATTGACATTTTATGTTAATGACTGTACTCTTGTGATTTTTGTAGCTCAAGTGCCAAGTGGATGGAAGCGGCTCGCTGTTTTGTCTTTGTTATTGTTGATGGTTTGTACATTTCGTCCACGTACAGCGCCCAACCATTCATCTTTAAGGCAATCGAGGTTGTTGTCACTTTCAGCCTGATGTTTTCATTCGGAAAAATCTTGTCAGAAAACGCGCTCAGCGAAAAAGTGGACTGAACTTACGTGTATAAATAGTATTAAATACGTACATATATAAAAAATTATTTTGTTTGAATTTTATCTACAACGAAATTCCATTTTTTACTTTGTGCAATATCATGTTCTAATTCTGATAATTTTTTTACAATAAGCCATTGTTATTTCGTGATTGTCTTTTTTATGGGAACTTATAGATTTTGACATAAATGTACATGACTTTGCGTAAGTGTTATATACTTCTAAGATTTGTTGATATGTGATAAATGTTTGCACAGAGCAGTTTTTATTTCGTAACCAATGGAGGCTAAGTAACTGTACCAAAAGTACTGTTTTCGTACAGATTTCTTATTATTAATTAATATTAAAGCTGCAGTTGTAAATATTTAGCCTTGTGGTTTCAAGCGGTTTAAAGTTTTTGCCATGATAATGCTATCACTTGAAGAAGTCGTCTTTTGTATTATGCACTACTGATTGATCAGCCCATTAATTATCAATGTAATTTTCACAATTGTACAGTTGGATAATTTATTTAACTATGGATTGTTTAAATGAATACTTTACTATATACTTGATTTCAATAATGTTAACTACTGTAATTAACACAGGGTCTATCAGTTAAACTACTTTCAAGCAGTCTTGTTGTCCTCGAGACCAAGGTCTTGGTCTCGAGTGCACTCGAATTCGTTTTTAAAAGTCTTGGTCTTGGTCTTGGTCTTGGTCTTGAGGTTCAAGGTCTTGGTCTTGGTCTTGAGGTTCAAGGTCTTGGTCTTGGTCTTGGTCTTGAGGCTCAAAGTCTTGGTCTTGGTTTTGCAAGACCAAGACCAAGACTTTTGAAAATATTAACAGTCATTTAAAAAACGCAAGGATTTAAAAAATTTATCCAATAATTACTAATACAATTGCTTTAGTATTTACACGGTGTGATTGAGGCTTTACTGTTGTTTTGGACATTTATTTTGACTTCCGGTTATTTACCATGGAATGATTTCAAAGCAGTCACAATTTGTACATTTACATCCGGTACTTGAAAAGCTGAATTCAGTGAATTCAGCACTGCAGAATGGCAGGTCACGTCTTGGCCATAAAATTCTGAGCGAATTGGTTTTTATAAAATGCAACAGGCATTTGGAATAACATTTCGCATGAGACTTTTGTAAATACGAATTCGGAATTGTCTGCACTCTGCATTTGGAGTTGTTTTGTGTGAATAAAATAAAAGATTCACGCTTTAATTAAAATAGCGAGTAGTCCGACTTGACGATTTTTTTAGTAAGGAATAGAAGTCTGGATATGGTTGTGATTTTTGGGGGCATTTTTCTCGGTTTTGGTCTTGGGGTTCAAAGTCTTGGTCTTGGTCTTGGTCTTGAGGTTCAAGGTCTTGGTCTTGGTCTTGGTCTTGAGGTTCAAGGTCTTGGTCTTGGTCTTGAGGTTCAAGGTCTTGGTCTTGGTCTTGGTCTTGAGGTTCAAGGTCTTGGTCTTGGTCTTGGTCTTGAGGTTTGAGGTCTTGACAACAAGACTGCTTTCAAGTAGTTAAAAAGTAGTTAAATGAGTTTCGTCAAAAGTATTTGTACATAGTAGTCACAGATTTTTCAGGAAAAGAGTTTAATAACCAGGTTTGTCTCCAGTGCCTTCAAATTATTTTTGTCACAGTTGACTTGCATTCCTGGTTTTTGACTAGTTGAACATTGTTTACAGAAGGTGAAGGTTAATAATAAAATACACTTTTTATTACAGCAACTCTGTTTTTATCTTATGGCATGAGCAAAACTACACCGGAGACTGCTTATAGCAAGCTTGATTAGAACATTAATTCTGATAAAACATGCCCATGGATGCCACAAATAAATCACACATAAAGTAAATTCATTATAAGGTGACCTCATGAAAAGGCATTTTTTCCATTGCTTCCAAAGACTGCATTATATTGAGTTTCTGGTGTAGTTACTAAGGTAGTTACACAAGGAGTTTGATTTTTCTAAACGTGGTACTGACTAATAGTGAAAGTATAAAGGTAGTTTAACAGTAGTTGTAGTTGAGTTAGTTTTGAAGTTCACTGTCACATCACCACCTTTATGGCCGAAGAACTTCACTGGCTTCCGCTTTCTGCCCGCATCCAATTCAAGGTCCTCATCCTTATCTCTAAGGCTCGAGTTGGTTTTGCTCCGAAATATTTATGTGACTTAATTCATCGCCCTCACTCTGCTGCTTCTTTTCATCCTCCGTGCCTCTGACCGTTTGGACTCCTCGTCCCCGTGTTGGGACTTCACTGGCTCAATCTAGGTCTTTTGCTTCCATTGGCCCTGCTCTTTGGAATGAGCTTCCTCTGTCCGTTCGTTCTTCTATTCTCTCAGGTAGGCTAACGTCTCTTCCTCTTTTAAATTTCTTAAAACTTGCTTCTTTTCTCGGGGTCTCTCGGACAGGGAGCGCTTCTGAATGGCCTTCCCGCTAGAAGCACTTTATAAATATCCCAATACAATACAATATGTTAAAGATTTGGAAATCGACTGAAAATGTGGATGGAGATTTCATGTTTTTCTTGCAGATTCATGAGATTATTCAGAATCTGATTGAAAATTACATGCATTTAACAGAACATGCTGTCGGATCACTAACGTCCCATTTTACTCCGATGAGAGGCTTCTACTACCTAACAGCAACGCCATATGTAGGCCAGGGACTTGTGAAGTTCATATTAAAAATAGTCCTATATGGCCTTCATATACCCTGCCATAAGGGACCAGGTGTATAACACATGAATCCGATATGGGAGTACTGTCATGTGGGCTTTATCTATACATATAGGGCCTACGTTGGCTATGACATTGCTGTTGGGATAGCCTCCGAAACTACACTTTATTCGTCTTAGCCATATTTGGATGCCTGTGGATTGTGGGTAAAAAAAAAGCACCTCGGCTATTTTACGATTTCGTATGTTAGCATATAGAAGCAGCCTATTTGCAATTGGATGAATGGTTTGCTGAGCCTCTCGTGCAGCCTAAGAACAATGCCAATAGGGCCAACCATTCTCGGAAGTCATCATCATAAGTTTTGTATAAAACTCCAGCAACGAATTGTACTTGGGTTGGGTTCACAACAGTCTAGTGGTTAACGCACTGCATTGTCAATCAGGAGTTCAGAGTTCAAATTCCCGCCGGAGCAGAAATTCATTTAAAGAGTTCTGCTTCATCTGCGCCCATAGCCAACTCAGCTATAGTGAGTACACTGACCATACACTGTTGGTACAAAGATGATACGACGAGGTAGAGGAATGACCGAGTGACCACTCGCCGTCATATACCGAGGCTAATAAAATGAAGTCGCTAACACTTCATCTTCTTCATAGTCCATGGGCTGACAGCCCGTAGGTGTCCACTGCGCATTTATTCTTCCAGGACTCCCTGCTTTTGCCCGGTGTGTATGCATAGTGGATTTCTATCGTATTTTTCTTTACGGCGAAGTATCTGCACTCATTCGTCCGACCCTCCTCTTTAGGGACTAGCTCTGGATCTTCCAGATTATAAGATGCAGTTTGTCCTCAGAGTTCTCTCTCTCAGCCCTGTCCCTCTCCCGAGGTACCTGCTGGGCAGCAGGGACCAGGTTTATTTTAAGGCGACCTGTATTCGCCTTGTCACAGCTTCATCAATTGGGTTATGCAGGTTTTCTTGGGGATGGCGACGCCACTCGATCGCCTTCCCACTGCACCCTGATGTTACTGTCGCTGTTGGTCCGCGGCTGCTTATTCGTCAGGAAATAAATCCCTGCTTATTTCGCAGCTACCCTTACTGAAAGGTTTTCGCAGCTACCCTTCTTTTTACTGAAGGCCGTTCCACTATCCGCCACCTGTGGACGCGCTGGGTAGCAGTTCAGCTCTGCCTCCATATCCATGGTTTATTTCAAGGGGGTGTTCTATTCTGTAGGTCTATCTGCATTTGCGAATCCGGAAAACGTTCAAATTATTTTTGCTATAGACTTTCTCAATTAGATGAAATTCATACGGAGAATTTGTATAGCGCCTCTTCAAGGTTATCTACTCAGAAGCACGTACAGAGACATGTAAAGAGACATGATATGGCGCCCACCCGCCCTCTCGAGAAACCCGAATGCAGATCGGGGGCAGTGACGGTCGTTGAACTGCATATGGTGACAATGACAATGACAATGATAGTCACCTGACACATATAAACGGCAATTCTGACCCCAAGATCAATGTCATATTCATGTAGGAAGTATGAAGTCCATATATGACAATGTCACCATGTGGCCTTCTATGTCCTACGCTGGAATCATTATAGGGTCGTAGAGTAGACATGTGAAGCGCATATGAGAAAACTGTTCTATGGGCTTCATTTATGCTCTATATATATACGACGTTGTTGCCGGCCGAAGCTTTCCTGGGAATGATTTCAAATGCGCAACGCATCCAACGGCGGCCCTGCCGGTGGTAATCATCTTGTCGAAGCGGATTTGACCTGATATTACCCAAAGAGACGGCAATATGGCTGGACCTACTTTTCGATGGCTTCAACTCTCTTCCGGTCAGTTCCTTCTGGAGGGCTTCGATGAAAAATGATGGATGAGGACAAGCGTAATTCTGACTTTATCACCGACTGCCAAATAGGACCTGTCTCTGTGTCCTTTGCTCTATCTGTGTGTCTGTTTGTCTGTCTGCCTGTCTCTTTGTCCGCTTATCTGTCTGTCTTTCCGTGAGTCTGCAGAATCAGTGTCCCATTGTTTGTCACCTTCCCTCTGTTTCTTCTCTTCCACACTCCCGATCTGGCACGATCCGCGCTATCTCACCGCATCAGGTGCGCAACCTGGTCCAATTGGAAACGACTAAACCGCATGGATTTTGGTATGATACGGGTCGAGAATCGAAAAGCGAGTTCACGATACAATTTATGGTTGGAAGAGCAGTCTTATAATCGAATGGGAAGGGGTATCTAGGGTCATAGTACGTGCGAGCCAGTGAAGACCTGCAGGGGCGTCTCCCCCTTGTCTGCAAATTGCCTCGTGGGTGGTGACTTAGCCTACGTGCTCTTTGTCGATTATAGACAAAGTTATTATTCACTCTTATCCGTACTTTACAGCCACAAACGGAGTGGCCTACATGCAACATTTTTCCAAAACCCGACAATAAGGAACGAAGTCCTTGTTTTCTGCGCCGCGCGCACCATGGCCTGGGTGATGGACAGTAGGCCTACAATTAACACTTAGGACCTGCGCTCTAGTTCCTATAAGATTGCATATCGCCTAGGCTATAGGCCTAAATCCCTAAACTATAGGATCACCTCGCAGGCCCGCCGAGAGAGGGGCAGTGGCAAATGACCAGGGGCTCGGCGATTTTTAGGGGGCCGGGCCCGCAATCAACTTATGAAAAAATTATAATCAGTTATACAAAGTTTATGATTTATGCCTTTTTAAATATGATATTACCGACACTTCACTACAATCAGTTTAAACTTCAAGCACCTGAATATTACCCTACTTATCATTTTCACAACCGAATAAAATCATAGTTGTATAGGCCTACATAAATATGTAGGCCGAGACGCACTGGACGCACGTGCGTCCACCCACCAAATCAAATCCACACAAGGAATAGGCTTCGCATCGATATTTTTTAAAGCAATTGAATCACCTACATAACATGCAAAACAAAACAATCTTAAATTATTTTCAATTTAAAGCGGAAATAAATGCTCACAGAAAACAGTATTTTGCTAAACGGCAATTCGGCATAATCATTTAGATGTTATCTAAATTGAGAATTTTTTGTTGTGCGTCCAATTTTTTAAGCCTGCAGGGGCCCCTGATAATATCGTACGGTCGTACCTGCAATTTTATTATTTCAATTTGTTTTTTTTTCTCATAGAGCCTACAGATACATTAGAGGCCCGTGGCTGCTCTGCCTAGGTACCCGGAATATATATCTGTCCCGTCGTTTTAAAGTAAAACGGGCTATTATAGGGACATGTTGAATTTAGGCCTAGGCCCAAATAGTTTGACTGTATCGCTTTATTTTGCGTCGACAATAACTGGGCTAAGGGACGTCTGCAAAATAATCTACTGTCTTCTACTACTACTAATAATAATAATATTCTTTATTATTTCAAACTGACAGCCGGAGTAATATTACATTGCAACATGAAAGTAGGCCTACAATCACGATCTTAATTAAACACACGGTTTGGCAGTCGTGCAAGGCGCACCCTAGAGGGTGGTTACGGGAATCGATCCGCGAACCTAATATTGCTCTCCTGGCCATGATTGTTACCATTACTCTATCCACCCTCTCCATAGGGTTCAATTCAAGATAGAATTGAACCCTTCCCTCCATTTGTCCGCATTTGGCATTAGGCCTACTCTACCCACTGGCGTAAACTTGTCCAAAATATTGGGGGCATGTGGTCTGGACCAGAGGTGCAAAAAAACAAATATTTCAAGAAGAAAAGTTGTTTCTTGCTGTTTTTTTCTTTTTTGTGTGGTTTTTATGGTATTTGTTGTTTTGTTTGTTTTTAAGATTTCCCGATTTCGGATCATAAAAATCATGACAAATGGCATGAACAAGAGCTCCAACTCAGTTTCATTCAGTTGCGATTTCCGAAAATTAAAAATCATTAAATCAATGTTATTAAAATAACTTCTACAAAAATAAGAAATTTATTTAAAAAAAACAAATATTGTGGTTTTCTTCTTTTTTGTTAAAGCCAAAATCCGAAAAAAACTTTTTTCACCTCTGGTCTGGACAGTCAGCAGAGGCTTCCGGTGTTACGTTAATGCGTATGAAATGGGGCGTTTTGTTTAGGCCTACGTGTAAATTTGTTTCATATTGAAGACATTGAAGATAAAAATAAATCTTTGTTTTCATTATGAATTTCTGATAGTGTTTCAGTTCTGTGTCTCTGTTTTTCTGTTTCTAAAGAAATTTGTGTATATTGAAACATAATATTTTAATATTTGAAGAAATTCTTCTCTCGATTTTGTGTGTGGGGGGCATTGCCCCGGCTCCTCAATTATTGGGGGGCACGTGTCCCGGCTGGCACGAGCCCCAGTTGGCTACTTACACAACGCTTGTATCGTAGTTACTCAAAATCGGTGCATTTGTCCGATAACTCTCAGCCGATTCGAGCGAGGTAAATGAGCATCCGGGCACCAGAGGTCGTTGGTCATCTCCGAAGACGATGATGAATGATGCCATTGTAATCTTTCCTTAACACTCGCGCGCCCTCTTGCGACACACTTCGGTTAATTACCTCGGAAACGAACAGGTAGACAGCGGCGGCGCCGGGCTTTGAAACCTGAGCGCTGACGTCGGTGCAATTCTATACGCTTTCAATCTCCGACGAGGCCCGGAATTCATTTAGAACGAGACAACGAGGTATACCAACGGCAAGTAGAACTTCGTAAATAAGAAATGATAGAAAGTTCAAGGGATTGTGGTGTTGAAGGCAATGCATGAGTGCAGGAGGAGAAGCAGGTGGTGGTGATGGAGATGGTTGGATGTAGAGGTCGTGGTGATTCAAACAACGCCACCTAAAAGTATCAATAAAGTCTTTGGCAATCCTAGAAGTATCTTTCTGGCGTTTCCACCTTATTACCTTATTCATCTTCAGTCAGCAACTAATTGGGTCCAATCAGATTAATTATACTGTGGTCGAACGTTGTTTTAAAATGGCTTTTAGTTACTATTACTGCGCATATACAGGGTGGGCCAAAAAAAGTAACCCCAACACGTTTTTACCAATATTTTGGCCAAAAGTAAGAATTTTTAAATCAAATTTTACTGGCTTAAAAGTAATTCATATTTACATATAACCGCCAAATTTCACCCAAATATTTCAAACAGAACCAAAGTTATGTCACTTTTACTGAGTCCACCCACTGTTTTTTGATGGTCCAAAAACATTTAACGCAACAAAAAATAACAAAAAACGATTTTATTAAGTCACATCTCAAATAATTGGTTATATTTCGGCCAAAAGTAAAATTTTTTCAATCATTAAATGTAATTATTATTATTATTATTATTATTATTATTATTATTATTATTATTATTATTATTATTATTATTATTATTATTATTATTATTATTATTGTTATTATTATTATTATTATTATTTAGAAAAGAAACGGGGCACCAGCGTAGCTGCACGTCACTGTGACATAATTTAGCAAGACCTGATGGCTAGAACGTTGAACGCGAGAAAGTTCGCTCCACATGTTATGGTATCGGCTGGTGTTTGTTTTGGTGGCGAAGGTCGACTGCATTTTGCTGATGAAAAGGCGAATGTGAATGCTGCATATTACGTTTCTCGCCTGCTTCCAGAATAAATTTCTGATTGCAAGCGTCTCCTGCCATCTGGATTCATCTTTGAGCAAGACGGCGCACCAGCGCATACTGCTCGTCTCACGCAAGATTGGCTCAAAGTCAATTTCCCTGGTTTAATTGAGAAGGACCAATGGCCCCCAAACTCTCTGGACTTGAACCCTCTGGATTATCACGTGTGGGGAGCTATGCTGGAGAAATACCACAATCTGCGACCAAAGCCAAAAACGATAAGAGAATTGAAGTTCGCATTGGAGTTGATATGGGAAGATTTACCTCTGGAACCTATCAACAAGGCCATCAAAACTTTACAAAGAGACTCAAAACATGTGTGGGTACTGGTGGTAGACACATTGAACACAAGTTGTAAAGCAATATCAAGTCTGTTTGATGCAAATTATTTTAGATGTGACTTAATAAAATCGTCTTTTTGTTACTCTTTGTTGCGTTACATGTTTTTGGACCATCAAAACAGTGGGTGGACTCAGTAAAAGTGATATAACTTTTGTTCTGCTTAAAATATTTTGGTGAAATTTGGCTATTATACGTAAATATGAATTACTTTTAAGCCAGTAAAACTTGATTTAACAATTCTTACTTTTGACCGAAATATTGGCAAAAATCTGTAGGGGGTTACTTTTTTTGGCCCACCCTGTACATACACACAGCCATACACCCACGTCCTCTCCCGCACAAAAACATTTCAGTCAGAAAAAACGCTGAGTTTTATTTATTTTTTGGGCTATATTAAGTTTGATTAGATTATTAGAAAATACGATTGTGAAGCACATCTAACATAACATAACAGCGCAAAACAAGGCGACTCGAGGATGTAGGTACTATGAATTATAGTTTATTTAAGAAAACAAAAGAAACAGTAGGGCAGAAATTCTTCAGTGCAAGAGTTGTGGACTTGTGGAATGGTTTGGATGATAGTATTGTCTCAGTGAATACTATCACAGCCTTTAAGAAGAAGCTAGGCGAGATAGGCCTTTAAGCACCACAGGTTAACTTGCAGTGGCTCTAACACAGACTACATGCCTTCTGAACCACTTAAAACCCTTGTTATGTTAATAAATAACTTTAAAGCTGTAGTTTTAAATTATCACTGATGACTTTCGCTTAAAATGAATCAGAATTTAGCAGATGTTGAGGCAAGTTTGTGAAAAATGATAAAAAAAGATGGGCTTCAGAAATCGTAGGTTTGTTTCAGTGTACGATAGAAACGCCGTGAGGGCCTACAGTGTTTATAGGACGTGTCTAGTATTTGTGAATTTATATAACGCCTCTTCAAGAACAAACTGGGCCCCTACTCAAGGGCGATACAGTGTCTGATTATTCTAAATTGTCTAATATATACGCATCCGTGGGCAATCTTCGCACATTTTGTGACGAGTAATGGCAGACATTATTTATTATTCAGTGCATAAACTCGGAACTTGATAAACTGTGGGCGGTGGAAACGAGTCTACTGTTGCCCCTCGAGGGTGGCTTACGGGAGCCATCTTGTTCATGCAGCTCGTTAAATCCAAATCCGGGCTTCGAGGAGCGGAAGGTACTCTGTGGAATACGGAGCTCTGTTGTGTTATGAGATCGGCGACTCGGTGGCCTGGAGGGAGATAAAGAAGACTTAGCTGAGGTCGGCCGTGGTTGGTTGTTGTCGGGGTAAAATCCGCCGGGAATCTCTGCGTGTTGCGTCGTATGGAATAAAGTGGGCCAAAGTGTTGCTGAGTCAGCAATTCATGTTTTGCAGTTCCTCCTCCTGCTCCTCCTCCTGCTCCTCCTCCTCCTCCTCCTCCTCTTTTTTCTCCTCCTCCTCCTCCTCTTTTTTCTCCTCCTCCTCCTCCTCCTCCTCTCCTCCTCCTCCTCTTTTTTCTCCTCCTCCTCCTCCTCCTCCTCTCCTCCTCCTCCTCCTCCTCCTCCTCTTTTTTCTCCTCCTCCTCCTCCTCCTCCTCCTCCTCCTCCTCCTCCTCACCTCCTCCTCCTCCTCTTTTTTCTCCTCCTCCTCCTCCTCCTCCTCCTCCTCTTTTTTCTCCTCCTCCTCCTCCTCCTCCTCCAGCTCCTCTTCCTCTAGGCATATGCTTCCTCCTTCGTCCTTCTTATGCTTGGCGTTATGTATTGTGTATCCTACCTCCATCTACCGTCATTCTTTCATCCTACTTTACATCATCTTCTTCTTCTGCGTCTCTATCCTCTGTCTTTCCCCTATTTCTGCTCTTCCTCCTTCAGTTTGTCCACTTTATTGTCCTATTATTCTTTCTCATTTGAGCTTGCTTCCTTTTTTTTACCCTGTTCGTCCTTATCTTCAACCTCATCGTCACACCACCACCACCTCACCACCACCGCCGCCACCACCACCTCCTTCGTCTCCTCCTGTTCCTCCTGCTGTTCCTCCTTGGCATTGTCCTCATCATTATTGCTCATATCTTCTGATGTTCCTCCCTCTTATGCCTCGTCTCCTCCAGACAACTCCTCCTCATCCTCTTCCTCCTCGTACATCACCTCTTCATGATCCAATTTGTCATCATATTGTCTCCACTTGTCTCCAGAGCGACATGCTGTCAACGACTTCCAATCGGTTGCTGTCGTCGTCGTAATCATTACGACTGCCGTTGATTTGTTGTCGTCGTTGTTGCTAACGTCGTCATCATCATCGTCGTCGTTGTAATCTCTTCATTAAGCGTCGCTTTAATGGCGGCACTTAAAAGAGCGACGATGGGTTGGATAGATGGACATAAACTTCAACCGGCGGGCAGTGCGTCAACTGCGCATTCTGTCTCTCACTTGACCACATCCTGGTCGTAATTACGGGCGAGGCTCCTTTCATGTGGCTGGGATACCGAAGTCAGTTAAGTCGTCAGAGGTCGGACTTTATGTTATCACGAGACCAAGAAGGCGATTTTATCATGTCAACGTATGTATGGTAGATCGCAGACGGCTGTATAATTTCCTCTCGCCGACTTCGTTCTGCTGACCGATTGGACTTGTTTGTACCTCGGTGGCGAACCTCATTAACTCAGCATCGGTCCTTTGCTGTGGCTGGCCCTTCACTCTGGAATGAACTCCCTTCTGTGATCCGGAGCAAGGTGCTCGAAGCGTCTTCACCAGCTTCACTTAAATGCTTAAAGACCTTTCTTTTTGCACGAGCCTATCACGTTGAGAGTGCTTCTGAATTGCTGTGCTACGAGGAGCGCTGTACAAATGTTTATAGGCCTATTACATTACATTATATTACATTACATAATTTCACAGAGAGCCTGGTTGACCGGTTGGCTGGTTGGTTGGATGACTGGCTGGCTGGTTGACTGGTTGGTTGGCTGGCTGGTTGGCTGGCTGGTTGGCTGGCTGGCTGGCTGGTTGGCTGGCTGGTTGGCTGGTTGGTTGGCTGGCTGGTTGGCTGGTTGGTTGGCTGGCTGGTTGGTTGGTTGGTTGGCTGGCTGGTTGGCTGGTTGGTTGGCTGGCTGGTTGGCTGATTGGCTGATTGGCTGGTTGGCTGGTTGGCTGGTTGGTTGGTTGGTTGGCTGGCTGGTTGGTTGGCTGGCTGGTTGGTTGGTTGGTTGGCTGGCTGGTTGGTTGGTTGGCTGGCTGGTTGGCTGGTTGGTTGGCTGGCTGGTTGCTGGTTGGCTGATTGGCTGGTTGGCTGGTTGGCTGGTTGGTTGGTTGGTTGGCTGGCTGGTTGGTTGGCTGGCTGGTTGGCTGGTTGGTTGGCTGGCTGGTTGGCTGGCTGGTTGGCTGCTGACCCCAATAGGTCGGCATTTAGTTTCCCATCTTAGTGTACGTAAGATAGTGTGTGGTCTACTTACGTCTATATAGAGTTACAGTGTGATGTTGGATTATCTTAGTAACTTTTCAAATGTTCCATGCTAAGGACAGAAGCCTAACTGAATTAATTTTAGTTATTATGTTTAAGAAAATTACAAACTCTGTATCTTTTCTCGAGTGAAGACTACCTTAGAAACATTGTAATAGTAATCACAGCTTATGTGATTACTATGTGATCACAGCTTACGCCTCTTCACAGATACTCATCAAAGGCTCTCCACATCTAACGCCATAAAACCAGGAACAAAGAGAATGGTTTCCAAGCGGAGATAAAGAAAATCCAAGCAGTTTATAAATTATATGCTAGGTTACTAGGAAACCTTCTCCAGACAGTTGGACCGAACACAGCAAAGCTTCCATGCTGCAAAATGGAAATTAATCGTATGCTCAGCTGGCAACTTTGAAAGGTGTCCGCCAAACCCTTTATGCTGTTTTGATAATGATATATTTCCGGAATCATGCCATATCATTGGTGAGCGTGCCGAATACAATACTCGTTTAACAATTGGGAAAGACATTCTGCGGCAGGTGATGCTGTACGTCGTGACACCTGTGACCAGAGCAGGACATGAACTGTCAATCAAGGCGATGCAGATCAAATCCGCATCCATTCTGCTGACACGCATATTATCTTTAGCTGTATGTGTTATGTGTATATGTATATGTATATGTATATGTATATGTATATGTATATATATATATATATATATATATATATATATATATATATATATATATCGCCTGGTCCCTATGACTCACTCTACCTTGTTTCTTGCAAACTTAAAAACTACTCTCTTTAGCCGTGGTTGGACTAGGAGCGCTCCTGAGTAGATAACCTTGAAGGGGCGCTATATAAAAGCTCATTAATAATAATAATAATAATAATAATACATATATATATATATATATATCGGTTGCACGCTAGGACGTACGTATACATAGGCTTTATAAATTTATGAATACAATACAGTACATAATGGATGGATGGATGGATGGATGGATGGATGGATGGATGGATGGATGGATGGATGGATGGATGGATGGATGGATGGATGGATGGATGGATGGATGGATGGATGGATGGATGGATGGATGGATGTATGACTGGATGTACGAATGGATGGATGTACCGAATATGTGTATGAATGGATGGATGGATGAATGAATGGATAAATGCTTGGATTAATTGACAGATGGTTGGATTTAATATTAGAGCAGTTTTATATAGCGCACCTTCAAGATTGCCTATTCAGGAGCACTCCCATCCCATAGATGGGTGGATGGGGGATTTAATGGCTGGCTGGATGAATGATTGGACCTAATAGAATGGACGTATAAATAATATATACTGAGGCAGACAATGAGAGAAAATAGGAGCAGCAGGCGTTGGGCTAAGAAGATGTACGACGGCATATTTGTGGATGATCCTAATGCGACGCCTTAATCCAAGGACTTAATCCAGTGACTTAATCCAGTGCCTTGAAAATCCGATGTCTTAATCCGATGTCTTAAGCCAACGACTGAGAACGAACGGGTAGACTGTCCGACAGATAAAAAGGTGTTTGTCTAAATAGAAGAACTGCGACTGGCAGGCTGCGTGTGGCCGACTGTGAAGAGGAAAAAGAGATGGAGGAAAAGATAGGAAAGTAAGGAGAGTAGGAGAAGAAGTAGGAGGAGGACAAGGACGAGGAGGAGGAGGAGGTGGAGGAGGAGGAGGAGGAGGAGAGTATCCGAGGAGGAGGAGGAGGAGGAGGAGGAGGAAGAGAGTATCCGAGGAGGAGGAGGAGGAGGAGGAAGAGAGTATCCGAGGAGGAGGAGGAGGAGGAGGAAGAGAGTATCCGAGGAGGAGGAGGAGGAGGAGGAGGAAGAAGAGAGTATCCGAGGAGGAGGAGGAGGAGGAGGAGGAAGAGAGTATCCGAGGAGGAGGAGGAGGAAGAGAGTATCCGAGGAGGAGGAGGAGGAAGAGGAAGAGAGTATCCGAGGAGGAGGAGGAGGAGGAGTAGAGCATACGAGGAAGAGGAGGAGAAAGAGGAAAGATAGAAGAGTAAGATTGAAAAGACATCAAAGGAAAGAGAGAAAGAATATGAGGACAAGCGAGGTTAGAAGAACGGAAGGAAAGGGGAAGAGGAGATGGCATAGGAGGAAGATTGGAAGAAAGGAAGGTGAGTAGACGAGGAGGATGAGGAGAGATGGAAGAAGTCACGATGGAAGAGAATGAGAGGCAGGACAGAAAAGGAGGAAGAAGAGGATGAATGGCAGTCAATCGGAGATTTCGGGTCCACCTGCGCCCCCTAGGCAACTCAGCTGTAATGAATACATTCACCGTACACTGTCAATGGATAGATCAGGAAGATTGACTGGCCACCTGCTATAATATGCCGAGGCTTAGATATGAAGTCGTTAACATTTTATACCAATGGCTGATTTTCCTCCTTGCTGTTGTTGCTGTTGTTGTTGTTGTTGTTGTTGTTGTTGTTCTTCTTCTTCTTCTTCTTCTTCTTCTTCTTCTTCTTCTTCTTCTTCTTCACATTCACATTCACATTCTTCTTCTTTCTCCAAAAAGCTATGTCGTTGAAACCAGCTTATTCGCAAGCGCCTACGAGCAGAAGTACAGAATATACGTGCGAAGAGTTGAAGGACATGAGAGGAAAAAAGGAGCGGACGATTATGGAAACAGGCGTCGACTGAATTGACAGTTATACGATCTCGAGATATTCGGCTAATGTTCGGATGGTTAGAGGAAACGATGATTCACTGGAACCAAAATACGAACTGACTCGACCATAATTATTATACGAACGGGGCAGTACAAGAATTTCTTCTTCTTCTTCTTCTTCTTCTTCTTCTTCTTCTTCTTCTTCTTCTTCTTCTTCCTCCTCCTCCTCCTCCTCCTTCTCCCCCTCCTCCACTCCTTCTCCTCCCATTTTCTCTTCTTCTTTGCTGCTGTTCCTTTTCTGTTACTTCCTTCTTCCTACTCCTTCTCCTCCTGTCTCCTCCTCCTTCTCCTCCTGCTCTTCGACTTCTTCTTCCTCTTCGACCTCTTCCTCCTCTTCTACCTCCTCTTTTTCCTCCTTCTCTCCTTTTCCTCCTCCTTTTCGTCCTACTCCTTCTCCTCTACCTCCTCATCCGACACCACCACCACCACCAACACCTCCTCCTCCTCCTCCTCCTCCTCCTCCTCCTCCTCCTCCTCCTCCTCCTCCTCCTCCTCCTACTCTTCGACGCCTCGGAAAGAAACCCTCTGCTGGGCCCTGTACTGCTTCCTGAAAAAATGAGCCGACGTAGTCTTTCTGATCGTTTTTCTGCCCCTTCATTGACTTCGATGACCTTTTGACCTTTTGATCTCGTGCGTAGGTAAGTGGAACATCAATCTAATGAACCATCGCTTCTCGTTTCATCAGACACGATTGGCGGGACCGCCCGTCTTGCAACACGGAACATGTAAGTATGTGTGTGTCTGTATGCATGTATGCATGTATGTATGTACGTATGTACGTATGTATGTATGTATGTATGTATGTATGTATGTATGTATGTATGTATGTATGTATGTATGTATGTATGTATGTATGTATGTATGTATGTATGTATGTATGTATGTATGTATGTATGTATGTATGATGTATGCTTATATGCATGTATGCATGCATGTAAGTATGTAGGTAGATAGGTGGGTACGCATGTATGTAGGTAGGTATGCATGTATGCATCTGATTATTTGTGTAGCGCCTTTTAAACCGCACAGAGGAGTGTTTAGGTTTGAGACTGTATCCTGAGACGAAGGCTGTTTTGTGTAACTAGAGCGAATAATTCATCCGTCTTCCAGAGTGAGTATAACGACTGTTTTCCTGTTGCGAAATTGAGAAGTTTTCGAAATACAATGAAAGCAATTATGTAAGATAGAGGGATTAGTTTGCATTGATCAAATTAATGAAAGTTGAGACAATGCTGGATTAGCAATCGCTTGCCACAGTAGAAGCTGCTTAACTACTTCTAGTTTCTAGATTACAATTCCGATACGACTTCTGTGTATTTAATAACGAGTTTTATTCCGCGTGCCAGGAACACTCCAGCTCAAACTAGATCTTGTCAACACAGGCCCTCCCTGTGGAATGCTCTTCCTTCCCCTCTACGTGCAACCATACTTTCTGGATCTCTTCCTACAGGCTACATCCCTCTCCGTTCTTCAAACCTGTTTCTTTTCTCGGGGCCTTCGCACTGGATGCGATACTGAATGGCCGCGGCTGTGGAAGGCGCTATGCAAATCTCCAGATATATGATATGATATGATAAAGAGTCCAGGCGACTTAGACCTTGGAAGTTTCTAATTAGCAGAAGTGAACACAGGTAATTTGCGACTTGTTTTTCATTGGAAATTTGAAAAGGACAATTCGGGGAAGGGAAGATAATTACAGGGCTCAGTTTAAATAACCATTAAAGGGAAGTTCATCAAGAATGTCAAAGGTACAACAGTGCAATACAGTGCAAGAAAATAAAATAAAGTACAGTGCAGTACAATTTAATGCAATACGCTACGACACGATGGAATGCAATGCAATACTATACAATACCGCATTTATAATGCGTCAGTTTCTTTAACGTAGGCCAGAAATAAGAATTCTGCGTTTATTATGATAAGGAATCCTGCTAATTAAGTAATTAAAAGATAAAATAAATTAAATAGGCCTAAATGGTAAACAGCCTTCCGCCCTTGCAGGCTATCCTGAAACACAGTTTAGATGTTTTCAAAAATTCAAAGTTTTCGAAGCGGTTGATTAAGTAGCAGACGATAATTGTTTCAATTCGTTCAATTTTCTTCTTTAATGTGTTGTCAAGTTTTGACACCAGATGCCGGAACTGGTCTCCGCGCAAGCGCAGTCTCTCAAATGCGCTGACGTCATCAGATATCGACTGGTTCCCGTTTGATTTCGGTTTTGTTTATCTGATTAACAGTCGTTTAGCTTCTAAAGCAAATCGTCGAATCTCCGCCGAATCTCAGTTTCAAGCACCACGCACGCCAAAAGCAACGGATCGGAAAATTGTTATGAATGAATAAAAGAGCAGAGAGGATTGTCTTTAGGAACAAATTGAGGAGCATGAGGAGAGTGGATAAGCAGTAAGAGGAGGAGGAGACGAGGAGGAGGACGAGGACGAGGAGGAGGACGAGGAGGAGAAGAAGGAGGAGTAGAAGGAGTAGGAGGAAGACGAAGAGAAGGAGGAGGCGGAAGAAGAAGAAGAAAATAATGAAGAGAATTAGGGAGATTAATGACTTTGATAAAAAAAAGGAAAAATGCCGATTATAGAGACAGGCAAGAGCATGAGGGAGATGGTCTAGCTTAATGAGACGGTGAATATAGTCGAACTGTGAGAGGAAAGCCGCGCTGGAATAGTATTTGAAATAATTCAAACATTATGAGGCTGGATGAAAAGGAAAAGCGTTCCAGCTGATCTCCGAGCGAGCGATGTGGGTTTAATCCAGGTCTACCATAAAAATGATGACAATGACGATGGCCATTGCAACAGTAATATTGTAGGCGTAAATTTATGCAACGCCACTTCAAGCGAAACTCGCCGGAGGCGCTGCAGATCTAACAACCCAAAATCACGTTTGAATGGAATGATTTGGTTTTCAAACGCCTACGGAAAAGATACAAAGAAACAAAGGCCAAGAAACTGAGGTCGCGGTTACAAGGCAGCTTATTCCAGAATGGCTGGGCTGTGAAAATTTGGGTCAATGCGGTAACCAGGTCGCTGTGCGCAGCAGAGCGAAGAATCTAAGTCTGTGGATGCAAGAGACCTAGACGCTTAGCTCCGTAAGATGAGATGAGATGAGATGAGATGAGATGAGATGAGATGAGATGAGATAAGATAAGATGAGATAAGACAAGATAAGATAGGCCTAAAACAAGAAGACAAGACAAGACAAGATAAGATAAAATGGAGCACAGACTGAAAGACAATTGCGCATAAGCATTAAGCTCTGAAACTCAGTGCGTTTTTGCATACGTAGTGTAACCAGCGCAGTTTCTCCAACATGAAAGAGGATATATGGCCGATCTAGGGTGTGCCACAGATCAGCGGAGCCTCAGCTTTTCGAGGAGTCTGTGATTAATCAAAGCGGGGAAGTATAGCTTGCACAGTTGGTATTACCACAGTCAACATCAGGTATGTGAAAGTTCAGTTGTAAGCGAGCGTCGTGCTGTACGAATCTGGCGCAGGTGGTAGAGTTACATTTCTGATGATCATGATTCACGCGCGTTTAGTTGACATCAGAAAGGCAATGTTGCTGACGAGGCAAGTCCGTTCTGCCCATCCTGCCTTGCGTTGAAGGGATGGTCTGTGGTGGAGTAACTTCGGATGAACCACGGAACGAGTCAACCTACTGACGCATGAACTCCAGATAGTCGACGTGAAGGACGGTTGCATGAAGATTCTCGTCGAAGCAGAGGGACCGAGGGTGCTAGAGAAGTTGTCGAGGATTTTCTTTGTCCCGTTCAATAACATTCTAACAGCAGTGTCTCTTCTTTCTCCAGAACACGCCATGAATATGTCTGAAACGATGGTTCCAAACGACACGGTTCTCAGCGCAATGCGTTCGTTTGGAACGTCGCTTGAATCGTTTGATGACAAAGGTTACGGCAGGAAGATCCAGCTAAGCAGGGAGTGAGTGGTCCCTGGCGGGCCTTCACAGTCTTAAGGTGAAGGAGCCCCATTTTTAACGATCAAGGTACTCTTCGAAGACTCGTAGATTGCGAGAGTTCTTCTGAGTAACGACCTTCCACAGGTTCTTGAATAAAGTACCGTTCAAGAGGCCAGCTCAGAAGGCTTCTCAGTACAACTGTACAAGACGGTCAAACCATAGTTCGTCTGCACGTGCAGAAGAGGAACGGTAAAGAACAGACGGTGACGCGAGAGGGACCTAGGGGCCCACATTGAGATCCTGGACTCAGCTAAATCGTAGTTCAGCTTTCAGTCGTGCTGTGTCAAGAACGATGTCGATGAAACGGAAATGATAATGTTGAAACGGAAATGATAATGTTGAAACGGAAATGATAATGTTGAAACAGAAATGATAATGTTGAAACGGAAATGATAATGTTGAAGCGGAAATGATGTCGTTGAAACGGAAATGATATCATTAAACCGGAAATGATGTCAATGAAACAGAAATGACGTTGTTGAAACAGAAATGATGTCATTGAAACAGAAATGATGTCATTGAAACGGAAATGATATCGTTGAAACAGACTGTGTTCGGAGAGCTATCATCCTAAAGATGGATGTTCCGGTTGCAGTGATGATAATTAGCCAGTTATAGTTTGCGAACAACTCCAGCATGGAAGAAAACTGACAAAAAAGAAGGCGACAGCACCAGTGGACGACGACAACGACGACGACAATGATAATGACGACGACGAAGACGATGATGATGATAACAAAGGTGATGACTGTTATGCATTCTGGTATCGCCGTTAGATTGGATAAGACTGTTGTGGGTTCGATCCCGGTCTAATTTGACGACGACGACGACGATGATGATGATGATGATGATGCTGTTGCTGATATTGATGCTGATTATGATTCGTTCTGGCGCCTTCACCATCGTCGTCTAGACGGTGTCGTGAACGGCTGCTGCGGCAGT
The DNA here is from genome assembly GCA_963556255.1 of Allolobophora icterica. NCBI lineage: Eukaryota > Metazoa > Annelida > Clitellata > Crassiclitellata > Lumbricidae > Allolobophora > Allolobophora icterica. The sequence goes on from OY744615.1 coordinate 35,049,088, forward strand.
TGGATGCTTCGAGTGATGTTCTGCCCAAAGCGTTGTACCGGCCGACACCTCCCCCGATCGACCACAACACACGACGTGTGAGTACAACTTCCCTGTAATTACAAACAAAAGCAGTTTACTACTGCTGCTGCAAGAACAACAACAGCAACTACTACTACTACTACTACTACTACTACTACTACTACTACTACTACTACTACTACTACTACTACTACTACTACTACTACTACTACTACTACAACTACTACTACTACTACTACTACTACTACTACTACTACTACTACTACTACTACTACTACTACTACTACTGCTAAAAATAATGTTTTTATTATTGGTGCTTTTTTTCTAGAAAAAGGTTCCGGAACTGAACAATTATGGAAGGGCTAAAATCTAGAGAAAAAACCATATTGGGGGTTGGGAGGAGTCCCAATAAACACTGAAAACAGTTCACAACACTCAAATTAAATTAAAATGACTAAATCATTGTTTTTATTATCCAAATAAAATAAATTATTTTTATTAGCTGAAAAAATGTGCCGAAACGCCGTTCCGGCGCTTTCCGGCTGAAAAAAAGCACTGATTATTAGGGCCTACTACTTATACTTTCAACCTGCCATTTTCATTGCTCCGTAACATCTGCACAGGAAACAACGGCTACTTAAATAGGATAATTAATAGCAGGTGGAGAGGAATGGAGAGGATTCAATGCAGAGGATGCGATGGAGAAGATACATTGGAGAGGATACAGTGGAGAGGATACAGTGGACTGTGGAGAGATGCGCTTAGTATTCCACGCCAATCGACGCCGATAATCTGCTCCGGATAATCAACGTTCCATTAAGTATATAAGCTTAAGCCGAAAAATCAACGTCCAGAAATCTACGTCGAATACGTATATATATATATATATATATATATATATACGTATATATATATATATATACATTCTCCAAAGTCATCTACGCTGAATAATATATGCCAAACGTCTACGCCGAATATTCGTCTGATCGGCGAAGCTAATGTATACTAAACGCCTGTGTTGCTGTTGCCCCAAGAGGGGGACATTTGCAGAGTGAGTAACGATAATGCGGCAGGGACATGGATAATAGTTGAGTGGCAGGGACAGCGGCAGTGAAAGCGACAAGGATTCGTAGCGAAACCGAAACGTGGAGAAAGGATATCTGGGCAGAAAACGGAGCGAGGTTCAACGATGCTTTATGAGTCAATTGCGCCAAATGGTCTGCTGAGATTTCTCATCGCGAGGTCAAAAACCAGACGATACATGACCGCTAGGTGTCGCCGAACGCAGTCAGATGGCGTTGCAACACAATGCTCTCTCGACATCCATTCATATCCGCATCCAGTTATACTGTTATTGCATGCAAGAGGAGAAGAAGAAGGAGAAGGAGCAGAAGAAGAAGGAGGAGGAGGAGGAGAGGGAGAAGGAGTAGGAGGAGGAGGAGGAGGAGGAGGAGGTGTAGAAGAAGAGGAGGAGGAGGAGAAGGAGGAGGAGGAGAATGAGAAGGAGTAGGAGGAGGAGTAGAAGAAGAAGAAGAAGAAGAAGAAGAAAGAGAAGAAAAGGAGGAGAAGGAGGAAGAGGAAGAAGAGGAGGAGGAATAAGAGAAGGAGGAGAAAGAAGAGCAAGAAGAGGAGGTGGAAGCAGAAGAAGAAGTGCAGTCCCATAAGATAATCGTGAGACAGCCATGGATATGAAAGTTTTAGCAACTTCATTTTCTCAGCCTCGGCATCCGCACACGAGGGCGGTTGTCCGATCTTCTCCTTCTCCTTCTGATCTTCTCCCGACAGTGTACGGTTAGTATACTCATCATAGGTTAGTTGGTAGGTGGAGCAGAAATCTCGAAATAATTTTCTACGGTGGCGGTGAATTGAAACCCCAACCTCTCGGTTGACAGTTCAGCAGGCTAACCACTGAGCTTTTGTACATCCCTGATTCCCTATCTGTTTAATAAATTTTTCGGTTATTATAGTACGTCTTACTTACTGTGTTAAACGGAAATTTTAGTTGAATACATAGGGATATTGTGAAAAAAAACGTTAAAATTCTTTTTGCTACTAAACGCTAATTACTTGCGTTGTCCAGCACCCTAGAAGTAGCTCGCTGATAACGGGTAAATTGTCGTAAATGGGCCTAATTAGTAAATACATTAGGCCAACATGTGTAATTTATTCTGTTTGAAGCTATCCAGTCTTTAAAGCGTCTCGCTACTGACGGTGCTATATAAATTGTCGTATTAGGGCTTACTAGGTCACATGTATATTCTCTTTGAAACTAGCCAGTCTTTATATAAAGTTCCTATTATGTTAAAGTTAATGTTGAATGTTAATGTTAATATTATTTGCAAATTTACGACGCACACAAGGTTGAACGGCAGTATACTGTGTTATGTATATTCTATGATACAGTAGACTATAGTAACATAAAATTAAGTAACATAAAAACTCAATATAATATATTTTCAACTTTAAATGTGTAACTATACTATACTGAGGCATTTCTCGAACACAAAGAATCTGCGCAATAAAATGACAGTAGACTTTGTTACATAACGTAGCATCCGTTTTCGCATTACATGAACGATCCATGTGATATACAGTCTTCAAAGAAGTGTCCCATCAACCTTCGTTATGGCAATTGTCTAAGTTAGCATGGACAATTGCCCTAATGAAGTTCGATGGAAATCGAATTGCGCCTAGTTTAGCAGAGGAATAATCAAATCTGAAGCCGATATATTTAGATCAAGCGACTTTTTTGTACGCCTAGTATAAATGTCTTTAACCGACCGATGCGATTTCTGATTCAAGACAGGCAAATCCCAAATAAATGACATCAAGGGAGCCAGAAAAAGGAATTCTGACTGCAAGAAGCTTTATTCGCAGATAGAACGAAGATTAATCGAATGAAGGAAGATCAACAGAGAGTATGAAGATTAATAGAAAGAAGGAAGATTAATAGAAAGAAGGAAGATTAATAGAAAGAATGAAGTTTACTAGAATGAAGGAAGATTAACAGAAAGTATAAAGATTAATAGAAAGATGGAAGATAAACAGAAAAAATGAAGATTAATATATATATATATATATGTATATATATATATATATATATATAAAGAGAAAACTCTGTCTGTCTGTCACAGCGATGTTTGACCGCGATGCATTTCTACAGCTTTGGACCTTTTCACTCCAAACCTTCACTACTGTATCGGGGTGAGCATTACACACCCAGTGTAAGGCTTCCATGGTGTCCCGGGCCAAAACCTCTCCCAAAGCCCCACTTTTTACCTGGTCCAAACAAATTCGAGTCGACCTATTTTCATTCGCCAGATGGCGCCGCCCGAGAAGATTCTGTGTGTTTGACCGCCAATTCTCTGTCACCGGCACGCATTTCTAAAGATTCGCCAGATGGCGCAGCCGTAAGGATTTCACTTCACATTAACTTTTGTTGCTTCTTCGCTACAGGGATTGAAACTTATAACCCCGGGCAACGCCGGATAAACCAGCTAGTATATTATATATATCGTTTCGAATTTTATTGAAGTATATTATGTGGTATTTATTGGAGTATATATAGGCCCCCTATATATATATTAGCATTTAGATTGGCGAGAACGATGTGCTTACTGTAGTTTTTGTTGAAGATTCCATAGATGATGGGATTTGAGCAGCTGGATACGAAAACGAGTATTTGTGAGATGAGGTTGAAGTAGATGAGAACCTGTTGCGTCTCTGGACTCATACGGGCGCTGGGACCCCTCAGGTAGTTGATAATCTGGATGGACAGGATCTGGTTGAAGAGGTAGGGCAGCTGGCAGACGGCGAACAACACGACGATGACCAGGATCACTTTCGTCATGGATGAGTTCATCTGGTTTCTGCGTTTGACCGGGGCCTGTTGAGATCGGGGACCTTCGCCTGGATGATGGTACTGATGCTGGTTGGGTCCGGCTGTTCGCCCGCGGACCCTACGCAGGAGGAGCACGTTGAAAATGGCGATCACGGCAAAGGGAACGACGATACCGAAGACCAGCTGGATGTACATCCACATCTGCCGATAGAACATGTTGTCATCGTTCGGCCATTCGATCAAGCAGATGACTCGCTGACCTTTGTTGACGGTCCCGCTGAACAGCCAGTAGGGGGTAGACAGGACCAGACATATGGCCCAGATAGCCACGCACAGTCCCACTCCGACCCGGATCTGCCGAAAACGTCCCATTGTCGTGTAGGTCGCTAGGTAGCGGTCGACGCTGAGAGTCATGAGTGTGAGGAGGCTGGCGTACTTATTGCACTCGCGGAAAACGTAGGCCACCTTGCAGGTCACCGCCCCGAAGATCCAGTTGCTCGTGAAGGTCGTGAACGCGAAGAAAGGCAGGGTCAGAACGGAGAGCTCGTCGGCGAAGGCCAGGTTCCAGATGTAGTAGTTGCTGACGGAGCGCGCGCGGATCTTGTCGTACTTGGCGATGATGTAGATGACCAGGCTGTTGCCGACGATGCCGAAGATGAACGTGATCATGTAGAAGGTCAAGGTGATGACCTTGACGTCAATTGTCGTTGACCCGTTTGAATGACCCCGCTGATTGGCAGACCCTTCTGTCGGGGCACAGGTCGAAAGATTGCAGTCCGCGGTGGACAGGAAGGATTCCGACAGGTTGATGTTCGTGTTCGATGGGTGAAGGCCGTTGTTGCACTCTGCTGACGCTGAAGACTCTGGAACCAATGCGTCTGTGCAGCTGGAACGCATCTCGTAAGAATCGTTCAGCATCGTCGAACGTTGGAAACCTGTATGGAAGAAAAGGCGGTTGCAAATTATCATGTTTATCTTTTACGTAATAATAATAATAATAATAATAATAATAATAATAATAATAATAATAATAATAATAATAATAATAATAATAATAATAATAATAATAATAATAATAATAAGATTACATTGAAACAGTCAATAATAATAATAAGATTACATTGAAACATTAACGAGACAAAATTGTTTCTTTGTAGTAGTACTGAATGTGCTTGATATTAAATAGTTTACATATGATAATAATAATAATAATAATAATAATAATAATAATAATAATAATAATAATAATAATAATAATAAAAATAAAAATAATAAAAATTAATTATATCATAATTACTATTATTTTAGTATGTAGTTATTAATCGACACCATCTGAGGATCAAACACCAATCAACGACGCTGAGCAATTGTGAGTCAAGTGAGTCAAGTGTCCTACACAGTAACCGCTGAGCAGGAGGAGGTTCGAACCTGTCATCCCTGCGTTACAAGAGGAGCGCTCTAACCGATCGTCTACCGTACCAACAATGAGGCGTAAGATACTATAATGGTCAGCCAAGATTCGCAACGTTCAAATCGCCAGGACAGAGAGATACGTATGCCTTCTGCTCCACGACCACGTGTGCCCTCTTGGGAACTTCGTTAAGAAACCGTATATATATATGCGTGTAGAAGTAAGCCTGTATATTCAACCCAATCCTGTCATTCAGCAGCGGCATCTCTTGAACAGTTTCACGGCACCCTTGTATGCCGCGGCACCCTGTTTGGGAAACACTGCGCTAATGAGTTGAGTTGAGGGGTTGTAAATGATTCGATACATGCATACTTAGGCCTAATTTCTTTTCGCATTTCTTCTCCATCGCGATACAGAGTCACGGTTGATTAATAGGCCTAATATCCGCAAGCCTTCTTATTTTCATTATCTGCTAATTTCGTCGCTTTCGATTTATTCTGCGCCGTTTCCTGTCAACAAGCGTGACTGGGAACAGGTTATAGCGCACAATGAATAGCAATCTACTGAGATTTCCGGCGGGAGTGGAAAGTAAGAGCGACGTCACGTGGACGATGACTGAAATAGCACTCACCTCCCACCGCGCCACGTATGCTACACGCCTTGCCATTGAGAACGGGATTAGTTGATTGAATGATTGATTAAATGTGTGATTGATTAGTCGTTGAGTGATTAAATTGAATTACGTCTTCCATCTTCATGCTGCCGTTGCACGTTGAAGATAGACTAAAAGTCGCTGCTGCCATTTTACTTATTCCTATAAACATATAGGCCTACATCTTTTCAATTGTATCTTAATATAATTTTAGGACATAAGCTAGATATATTATATGTTACAGGGAAATTGTAAAACCAGGATTTTTTTAAATGCCTGAAATTTTTAGGCACTTTGTAAAATCCCCAGGCACGTAACTAGGCTATTTCGTTTGGGGGGGGGGGCTTAAGCCTTGAACATGGCAACATTTACACAGTGTTCATACGAATTTTTGCCGTAAGCATACAACGGCTTGACTTGTTTGGGGGGGCTTCAACTTCGTTTGGGGGGCTTAAGCCCCCCAAGCCCAACGCTAGATACGTCCCTGAAAATCCCTCATTCACTAAGGCGTTTTACAATAGACTATCCATGAAAAAACAAGGGATTTGGTTAAATCCCTGAAATCTGATGATGAAAATTTGACAGATTGCCTGAAAGGAAAAGGACGAACATGATCGAAGTTTATTATGCGCACAAGCCCTATTTTCAAAGGATTAACTTTTTAGATGGTATTTTATTTTAAGCTCAGTTCTCGAAGGCTAGGCCCTACGTCAGTTTCTGTTTCACACGACAGACTCGAATGACATCGACTGTTGCCTAGGCCTAAATATTTCAGGCATTTTATAAAATCCCTGATTTTACAACTTGCCTCTAACAAACATATCTATCTATCTGCATTTATGCATATGTATGGCAGTGTATGCAAATAGAACTGCAATATTCGTATACTTACACTGTGTCAGTGGCGGCGCCACACACTTTTTGTAACCAGGGCATAAGCCAGTCGTACAAATAACCAGTGCGGAGGGCGATTTATGGAAAGCGCGTTAGCGCGAGCTTAAATGATGACCACATAAGATCGAGCTACCGCACTTGCCATAAATCGCCCCCAGCACTATTATATATGTCTATAGTCAGGAGGTCAGATGGGCGAAGCCCCCCCCCCCCGTAAGCTGAACACTTTTTGACATTTGTAAAGCAAATTTTAACATTTCAGTGAATTAAGTGAATTTATATCTCATGATATAACAAATATGCTCGAACAAATTCTGGCAGGGCATCGACCAGGGCAAAGGCTTTTTTACCGGGCATTTGCCCTGGCGCGCTCTGGTGCAGCGCCGTCCCTGCACTGTTTACGGAACTGCATCAATTTTAGAGAGTTAACAAAGATTCCACGAACATTGTGTTTGAGCAAAGAATTATACAAGCACACGCACAAACACACACCCACACGCACACACTTACACACACACCTACACACACAGACACACACACACATACACACACTCACATATATAATTATATATAATGGAATTCTTAGATTCTTACCAAATTAATATTAGATTTCTGTCGCGGTCTACGCGGGTGCATGCATCAAGGGAAGAAAACCGACGCGTCAACAAGCTTGTTTACATCGCACGGAAAATTCTGCAGCAAGCTGTCAACATTAATTCGGTGCATGCAACAAGGATATACGTGTTCAGTAGGACTTTCCAGGGAAAAGTACAGTGACGTCACAGAACGTTCTGGAATCCGGGAGAACTCTATATAAGATAGACCTGATGTACATTAAGGGCCTTTTGACGAAGATTTGTAAACGTTGAAACATTGATCGTATGACGTTCAATCGAGACCAGCCAACCTGTGTGCTGTCTACGATTGTGATATTTGATAGACGAGTTGACTTACTTTACACTTAATCGACTTTATTTTTAATTAAAGATCTTTTAATAGTTCCTTCGTTGGTTCGTCGTTGCGATCGAAGGAGTCGACCGCGACATTATTGGTGTCAGAAGCGGGATCATCGGTGTTGGATCCGGTGAAGAAGACGCGAGCCGACGGAGGAAGGAGTCAACCCGGAGGATCAAGAGACGGTCTGTTCCAGACAGCGAGCGGATCGAGACGCCTTTCTACCGTGGGAGACGGGTGAATCGGCATACGACAGACGGACGGACGAAGTGCGTCGTTCGGCTGAGACAGCAGAAGACAGCAGTCAACATACGGGTAAGATCCTAGGTGTTGTCGTGGCTGAGAAGGAGAAAAGAGAGTGGAGTTGCAGCCGAGTGGGAGGCAGCCATTATTTCTCTTTCAATATCTGCTGATTATTTCTTTGAAATTTGATCCATGGTTGTGATCGAGGCCAGACTTGCGTGAGCTTGTATAGTTTTTGCGTACTTGGCGAGTGTACTTCTTTGGATACTGCATAGTTGCACTTTGGGTTGTGGAATTTTCCTTTTGTGTGGCGGGTTTGCCGCGTGGTGTCTGTTTTTTGTTGTTGATTGTTGTTGACTGACTGTTTGTAAAAATGGAAGCGTTGCCAACAGAGATGCAAGCGAATATTCGCAAAATGTCGTCTGAGCGCCTTAGGGTGTATCTTATGAAGGCAGGAAGGGACGAAGATGATGTTATGTCATGGGATCGAAATCAATTAATGGAAGAATGGGCCATGGAGATTGGAAAAGAGGAAGAGGAATTTAAGGGTAGTCCAATATCTCCAACAGGAGTGGATTACGAGCTGCAGAAGCGCCGTCTGGAGTTCGAAATCCGTAAATATGAAGAACAAAGGGAGGAACGGAAGGAGAAGGAAGAAAGAGAAAGGGAGGAACGGAAGGAGAAGGAAGAAAGAGAAAGGGAGGAACGGAAGGAGAAGGAAGAAAGAGAAAGGGAGGAACGGAAGGAGAAGGAAGAAAGAGAAAGGGAGGAACGGAAGGAGAAGGAAGAAAGGGAGGAAAAGAGGAGAGAGGAAGAAAAGAAAGAACAAAGGGAGAAGGAAAAAAGAGAAAGGGAGGAACGGAAGGAGAAGGAAGAAAGAGAAAGGGAGGAACGGAAGGAGAAGGAAGAAAGGGAGGAAAAGAGGAGAGAGGAAGAAAAGAAGGAAAGGAAAGAGAAAGAAGAAAGAGAAAAGAAGGAACGGAAAGAGAAAGAAGAAAGGGAGAGGAAGGAAAAGCAGGAAGAACGAAATGTTAGAGATTCTTTAGCAAGTCGTACTAAGCGTTATAGTGATGCCCTCAAGAATATTCTTTGGAAATTTCCTTCCGACCCTATAGAAATTCCAGGTTTCTTTGATCACTTGGATGGTTTGTTTAATGTGTATGAGGTGGATGAAGATGTTAGAGCAAAATTATTGCTAGCCATTTTAAGTGAAAGAGCTAAGGCATTAACCATGCGCCTTACTGAGGCACAGCTCCATGACTACAAATTCCTGAAGGAGTTTTTGCTAAGGGAGTTTAAGATAAGCCCTTCAAATCTTAGAGCCCGATTTTGGTCGTTGCACAAAGCATCGGACGAATCATTTACGATCTATTCATCCAAATTGCGTGTGGCTCTTATGTATTATTTGAAAAGTAGAAAGATAACTGATGAGTTTGATAAACTTGTAAGTTTATTGGTTGCGGATCGGCTTAAGGAGTCCTTGTCGAAGGCTTGTTTAGATTATATCTTGGCCCAAGAAAAAGAGGAGTGGTTGAGCTGTGAAGACATAGCTAATGCGGCTGACATTTATGTAGCGTCGCATGATGGTGGGAATGACTTAGTATGCCGTAGTCATCCGACACCGAAGTATAACAATTGGACGAGAGGTCAACCACATGTTCAAGTCAATAACCAGACAGCTCAACCCAAGTCTCCCAAACCGGAAATAAGGGGTGAAGCCAAGATAGGTGCTAGGGTGTCTCAGGAGGAGGCCAAGGTAAAGGGTCTCTGTTTCCTATGTCATCAGAAGGGTCATATGGCAAGGGAGTGCCAGACCAAACCAAGTTCTAAAAAGGTGAGTACTTGTATATCTGGGAACCCAACTGAAGAAGTGACCGACTTATTTGTTGAGAAGGTCAACGTGTTGCATGAGATACCTGAACAGGTAAAGCAAGGGAATTTATTGGATAATTCTAAACCAATAGGGTTGGAAACTGCTGTAAGGGTATACGAGAATAGTATTGATGGATTACACGAGAGGTCGTATATCAATGTACAGATTGAAGATCTCCCTTCTCAGCCAGCATTATCTGATTCAGGAGCAGAAATTTGTTGTATTGATAAAAAATTAATTGAGTCACTAAACTTACCCGTGATTAAACGGATTAATATAATTGGTTTTCAGGGAGAAGGATGTAAGGCAGATGTAGTATACCTACAAATGAAATTAGCTAATTCAATGGAAGGAACGACGAACATTGCGCCATCTTTGTGCGTCATGTTCGCTGTAGTCCCTGAACTAAATGAACGGGTTATTCTGACACCCCATGTTGTGGACCTATTAAGGGATAGTTCACAATATGTAGTGATGGTAGCTGGCGTAGATCGATGTGTACAAATAAATAAAGGGGCAGAAGAAGATAACTTAGAAGTTAATATCGAGAAAAGTAACAGCAACGAATCTTTGCCGTCAGAAGTGAATGAATATTCTCAGGAGCAACTAGTTGATGATTCAGATAATTTTCTTGATGTTGAGTCAACAGAGTTCAAGTCTGATGAGGGAGTAGCGAATAATGATACTTTATTGCGTGAGCAACAGATTTGTCACAGTCTTATGCCTTGCTGGCAACAAGCGAGACAGAATAAAAATAATTTCTTTATAGATAATAACCTCCTGTACCACAAAGGGGAAATTATGGGACATAAGGTTAATCAATTATGTTTACCGGAAGATAGAATCGAGGTTGTCTTGCGAGTAGCACACGATGCCCCATGTGCTGGGCACATGGCTTTTAAGGCAACGAGAGCCAGGATCAAATTAAACTTTTGGTTTCCAAGAATGGATGAGAGGATTCGTGAATATTGTGCGTCTTGTCAAATTTGTCAACTAAGAACTCCAGTTAAAGTGGCAGATCGAGTCCCGATCACTCCTATTCCGAGGGCGGATGAACTCTGTTTTAACCATCTAAATATGGATTGTATTGGCCCTATGGTAGTGACTGGAGAATCCAACAAATCGAAACCCCAGTACAATTATGCTCTGGTTCTGGTGGATAAATTTTCTCGTTGGCCGATGGCGTATCCTCTTAGATCGCTGAATGCAAAGGGAGTTTGTGAAGCTCTGTTGCAAGTTTTTACAACTTTTTCTATTCCAAGGATCATCAGTTCTGATTGTGGTACCAACTTTACCAGTCGTTTGACGAAAGAATTCTTGCGGCGAATGGGTTGTAGTCCCAGATTTAATACCCCTGGACATCCTGAGGCAGCTGGATTGGTTGAAAGATGCAACCAAAGCTTGAAAACCATGATCTTTAAGCTTGCTCAATCTGATCCTCGTGGATGGCACCAATTGTTACCGTTTGTTCTGTGGAGCCTTAGAGAAAAACCTTCAGGCACGACTCATATTTCGCCATTCACTATGGTTTATGGAACTCTTCCTCGGGGTCCACTTAGTGTGTTGAAGGAATCGTGGGCTGGCGAACGAAAAGTACCTCTTAACTTAGGTAAATCACCCGAAGAGTATCTCCAATCACTGAAGGAAAACCTCGAATTCGCGAAAGTTTATGCAGATTACTATAGTGATATAGAAACAAAGCGGTATGCAGATTATTATAACTTGCGTAGTACTGACAGAAAATACGAAGTTGGAGATAAAGTAGCAGTATTAGCACCAGATTTTGGTAGTTCTAAATTTTATAGTCGATGGCAAGGACCTGCTACCGTAGTCAAGGTTAAATCCCCATATTCTTATATAGTAGAAATAGAGGGAAAACAAAGACATTTACACGCAAATAAGATCAAGCGATACCATGAACGACTCGAACAAGCGATGATCAATAGCTGTTCAGTAATTGTTGATCAAGATGAAGAATTTGGTATAGTAGAGGTTGTAGATCAGGAAGAACGTGAACAAATAAGCCCGAGTAAGCGAATTGATCCTCTGATTATAGCGCATCTTTCGCAAGAGGAACAGAAGCAACTTTTTGAAGTTTTGGATCGGCACACGGCAGTATTTGTGGATAAACCTGGGTATTGTCCAGTATTAGAACATGAAATTAAGATAACTCATGATTTCACTCCTAAGCGTTTAAGGGCATATAAAGTACCTGAGCTACTTAAACCTGAAGTACAACGCCAGATAGAAGAAATGTTGGCATTAGACATCATTCGACCATCGAAAAGTGAAATGGCCAGTCCGGTAGTTTGCGTTTTAAAGGGACCCAAAGGTCAAAATGGCGTTCGATTGGCAATTGATTATCGCCATGTTAACAAATATTCTCTAGGTGATTGTTACCCGACCCCAGACATTGCTGACGTCTTACAAAAGGTGGGACGGGCAAAGTTTATTAGTGTTTTCGACGCGAAATCGGGGTATTGGCAAATTCCAGTTCGGAAAGAACATCGATGGCTTACGGCATTCGTATGTGATGCAGGACTTTTTGAGTTCACAAGGATGCCGTTTGGACTCAAGTCCGCTAGCAATACCTTTATTCGTGCTATGACCCAAGTTTTACATCCAGTGCGAAGTTTTACCGAACCATTCGTCGATGATATGGCAGTGGTTTCAATGAATTGGAATGACCATTTAGAACATCTAGAGAAATTCTTGCAAACTATTGAGGAAGCAGGACTCACTTTGAATTTAAGAAAATGTAATTTTGCACAAAACAAAATAAAGTTTGTTGGCCATATAGTAGGGTCAGGTTGTATTGAACCTGATCCAGGTAAGATCGCTACGATCAATGATATCCATCCTCCAACAACAAAGAAAGACGTTAGAAAGGTTATGGGTTTTTTCAGTTACTTTCGAAATTTTATACCTGCTTTAGCTGAAAAAGCACGGGTAATAACTGATTTGACACGAGATAACATACCTACGAAGGTGCCTTGGGAGCAAAAGCATCAAGAAGCACTAGATAAGTTAAAGGATGATCTCAGTAAAGCTACACAGTTGCATACCATTGATTTCACTAAGGAATTTGGTTTAAGTGTTGACGCAAGTGCCACCGCGGTCGGGTGTTGCTTGTTTCAGTGGACCGAAGAAGGTCAAGAAAAACCAATTGCTTTTGCTAGCCTTAAACTTACAGACACACAGATGCATTGGTCTACAATTGAGAGAGAGGCTTTCGCAGTAATTTGGGCACTTAAACGATTCAAGTCATGGATATTCTTATCAAAGATAATCATTTATTCAGATCATAATCCTTTGTCTTATCTCACAGATGCAAGCCCTAAGAGTGCGAAACTGACTCGTTGGGCGTTAGCATTGCAAGAGTTTAACGTGGACTTTCGATATCGTCCTGGACGTCGGAACACGGTGGCTGATTTCCTCTCTCGGTTGTGACTCGGATGGTGAAGGGGGGGAAATGGCCCGACACACAAGGATCGAGCCCGCAAATTGTGTGGATAAGTTGACTAACTGATGTGTTTTGTTTTGGTTGTATATGCTGTGTCGAGATGGAGTCTGGGGGCCCGGCTTGATCGTGATGACCCGTTCGAGATGGTGCTGAAGACGTGTCATCATCTGGGGGCGGAGGGAGTGTCGCGGTCTACGCGGGTGCATGCATCAAGGGAAGAAAACCGACGCGTCAACAAGCTTGTTTACATCGCACGGAAAATTCTGCAGCAAGCTGTCAACATTAATTCGGTGCATGCAACAAGGATATACGTGTTCAGTAGGACTTTCCAGGGAAAAGTACAGTGACGTCACAGAACGTTCTGGAATCCGGGAGAACTCTATATAAGATAGACCTGATGTACATTAAGGGCCTTTTGACGAAGATTTGTAAACGTTGAAACATTGATCGTATGACGTTCAATCGAGACCAGCCAACCTGTGTGCTGTCTACGATTGTGATATTTGATAGACGAGTTGACTTACTTTACACTTAATCGACTTTATTTTTAATTAAAGATCTTTTAATAGTTCCTTCGTTGGTTCGTCGTTGCGATCGAAGGAGTCGACCGCGACAATTTCGTTACACTGATGCAGATAACTGGTGGCAGTCAATAACCCTCCGGGCAATATTATTGTCCGGGGGTTATTGTCCTAGAACCGTTTATGTTATACAAGTGCATGTTGGTGATATTATTTTATGTGTGTGCGTGCAGCAAGGACTTTCATATATGTGTGTATATATATTAATAAGCCTGCCTAATAATACGTGTAATAAGGTATCGGTAATGAGTCCAGCTGAGCTGCAGCTGCGCACGGACTTACGGAAGAAAGCAACGGACATAGAACGCGTTTTTTTAAGATCATTTCAGTCTTTGCCCAAGCTACGGCTATAGGCAACAAGAAGACGGGTTTATTAAAGTTGCTAAAGACAAATACTAACTAGTACACATAAAATACCCGATTTATATAGCTCATTTATTATATACATATGTATGTATTGTGATTCATATATAGGGCCATAATTTATATTATAGCGTGAATGTATTGAGCTTCACGTAGAACAGCGCGTCCCTTGCGGGCCTCTGTAATTCCACGCTCATCAGCGTTTGATAAATTCCCATATAATAAAAGACCCGCAGCGAGTAAAGCCTTAGTGCTTTGCCTCTATGCACCCACGTATCGAGGTACGAATCCCTTATGAATTCACCCAATGGATAGTTCTATCACTTTCTCGTCTATGTATGTGGTTATTTATATTTCATTCGCGTACAGCCAATTCGTAGAGAAAACCTGTGGCGATTATCCATCCTACGCTGCGTCTTCTTTCCCTCCCCATCACTTCACAGAAACAATTGTATCGTTAGCAGATAAAACGAAACGCAAGCCAAACTAAACAAAGCAAGCTCATCAACGCGTACAGCTGCCCTCAGTTTATGCAAATGCTTTGCAATTAAGCATGATTTCCGTTTCATTCATCAAGCCGTAATATTTATTCTATTTTATACTTTTTAAATGTCTTTTACCCGAGGTAAATGTAATCTCTCAGGAGTCCAACATTGCGGTAGAAGCTGTTACGGGTAGGCCTATCTGGGTGTACGATAGGCAGGAACAAAGATGGACAGAAGAAAGATATTGATAGGGATAATGAGTATAGTGTGTGGGAGGGAGGGGATAGATGAATGGTAACACTCTTGCTCAAAGAATTTAAGATCTTGAAAGACGCGGTTCGATATCCGTAAGCTCCCTATAGGTCGACTCAGCCTTCCACTCCCTAGTGGCAGCTGTAAAATGAGCAGTCGCCTAACAAGCTGCCGAGACGTGTTCTAAAAGTCTTGATAATTGTACTGTCATATGTTTCAATGTTGCTTACAGCGGTTTGTCAGTGAGCTTGTCAAAAAACACGAACATTTATTATTATTTATTTATTTATTTATGTGTGTATGCATCTGAACAGTTGCATAGCACGTTTAAACAGCCTCACACAGGAGTTGAGGCACGAATACCTAGTTACCTACCTAATAGATGTAACTAGGTGCATCTTAAGATGAGTTGTAAAGTCTTGGTATTTGTGGCTGTGAAGTTCCGATTGAAAGTAGAGACTGTTCAGAGCGGTCGGTCCAATGCAAGAGAAATAAACGCCACGTCTGAATCGTTTTACGGGAGCACACTGAGCATATGACAGGTAATGAGCAAAGATAAACAGGGACAAGATAGCGGGGAAGTTTCCAGGCTGGGTATCACAGCACACCGTCAAGGACCTTCGCATGCCCTGGGTGAGGGTCTATCGATGGACTGCATCTTATGCAAGAGCAACGCAGGCCGTCAGTAGTAATCGATCCATGTGCACTTCTGAGTAGGTATCTTGAATTTGCGCTATATAAATTCTCAGAATGAATGATTGAATGAATGAGTAGTAATCGACCCATGGGTTGTGTACTAAAGATGGAACAAGTGATCATTGTTATCGTAATCGTAAACCGCAGATTTCTAAGGCGCTGCTCTAAATCTAAGCGCAGGGCACCAGCGTATTCACGAGCGATGCTTATTCACGTAAGACGACGAGATATCGGTTTTTCTGCTGGCAAGGTACAAAGGCGGCTATCAGTTATAAACGCTAACGAAAGGTTTTTTTCTAGGGCGATGTCTATCAATGAGTTCGAGGTTGGTAGGGTTGAAAATGTGATTGATTAAAGTAGACACCTTTGCTCTGTCTATGTACTTAAACTTGTCAATTGAAAGGAGCGACTTTTTCTCGTTGGAAGTTCCAAATTAAGATGACGAACTCTGCAGCTAAGAGTCAAGCAGCGTCTGCAGTCAAACCATCTCACAGAGATCAGTAGATTGATCACATATATGGATGGATTAAACCTAGATTAGGTTGGCTTCACGCTGTTCTAAAATATCGATACGTCGATGAAATGACGAAGTGGGTGTTCCAGACCTAACAGTGCGTGAATTTTCTGGATTAATCGTAATCGTAATCGTAATATGCAAACTTCTAAGGCGCCACTCCAAAGCCAAGCTCAGGGCACCAGCTTATTCACGAGCGCTGCGTCAAGCCAGATGGGTTTTTCCAAAGAGTAGTCCAAAGGAGGCCAGTGTCCGGTTTCAAAGGGGTCTAGATCAAGAGAGGAGGCAGAGCAGCTGTTAAGACGGTTGTCGTTTAGGGCGATAAGAATTTGAAGGATCAGATGAGTAGGAGGTTTTTGAAAGGTGAGACTTAAGTTTTAAGTGGGTTAACCTAGATTCGCTTGGCTGTTAATGTTGCAGTTCGTCGTGTGTTTCGTTTTCATTCAACCTATACTGCAACCGCGTACGAAGCAAACGGACGTCGTGTAAGCTTAATGTTGTGTTATTTCATGTGAAATGTTGCGACGTATTGATGTCGTAGAATAGTATTAGGTAAGGCAGCGTTTGTGGGATTTGTCAAGCAACGCATATGGTTTGCTTTGTCTATAGCTTAGCAAAGGAATCGATCAAAATAAAGCACAGAGACAGACAGACAGACAGACACACAGACAGACAGACAGACAGCCTATCCGTTTTGTTTTGACTAAGCGCCTGTGAATAAGCAGGTTCCAGTGACTGCGCTGTTTTTGACGCTGTAGAAATCTCGTGATTACGATTGCGATTACAAATGCAGGCAGGAACAGAAGGGTTACTCAATTGCTTTTATTGTGAATGCGACTAAGACGAAAAATCTTTCAACCCCAAGTCAACGCTTACAACATCAAATGGGGGCAAACCGGACCTTATATATAATTAGGGGCCTTAGGCTGTTAGGACCTCATGTAGGCCTATATATGTTTACCAACTTATAGATTTATTTGTGTATGTGCATGTAAGCCTATGGATTATTTGTAATAGATATATATGTGTAAAATTTATTTAGTTATTTTTAAGTTAAGGCTATTTCTATGCCTAGTGCAAATTCTCAGGTGCCTGGGTTTTATTACTTTTTTATCATCGCCACAGTAAGAAGCAATTATTCGAAATTTTACAAGTTATTGAAATGTTTGAGATAAGAAGACAGACAGACAGATAGACAAATAGACAGACAGACAAACAGACAGACAGATAAGGACAGTTTTTCGTTGTATTCATGTCCTACTACATGTAGTTGTGTCTAACTTCGATTAATTCTATAGATATTTTCATGGTACCAAAATTAAGAATTGCTGGATGAGCTAAAAGTGACGAGTGCAGTCCGTGGTTTTATTTCCTAGATCTTTCATCCAGATAAACCCGGTTTCTCCCATCGAAAACCTCAGCCGCTCAGCTGCTTTCCTTTTCCATGCGACTGATAGAAAAGGAATTCGTGTTCCGGCATCATTCGGACTACATTTGGTAATGATGCTTTAGAATTCATTGGATTGGTTTCTAAGGATATATTGCCTTCCTATGGTGTAACGGTTATTAGTCAAGGTAATGCGTAACATGTTTAGACATCGTTATAGTAGAACCGTGTTTCCGAATCGAATATAGTTACTCGGCTTAGGCGAAAATAACCACATGTGGTGACTCAACAACCTTTCCAACCTCCCAGTTTGTGTTCATCGAAATGTGCGTCAGCGCCCCGCTATCAGTCAAACAAACTTTATAGCGATTGTTATTGCGCGCCAAAAGGAAGGAAGGAAATCAAGGAATGCCAGGAAACAGTAAATGCTGCTTTGCTTAACTGCATGGACTTCCTGTTTTTTCCAGGGCTGACAAATATTTCGTCCATGCAAGCGAGACCGCTCTGCGTGGAGCGCAACAGGGAATTCGCTGGTTATTGTTTCAATTAGGGAAGCCATCCATGAAAAAACAGGATATGCAAAGATTGAAGCACGGGAGCTGGAAAGAGGATATTGGGAACGATAGATCTGGGTTATTGCTAGACAGAGTAATGGAGCAGAAGCAACATACGTTTGCTTTCAAAGTATTTGAAACGTCAATCACCGAAATACGATTTACTGGCAGCAAAGCAAATTAATATTATCGCTATTATGGATAATGCTGGTCATGCATATAGGCATGTACGTAGAGGCCCTATATGTGTGCATGGATTATATTATTCTTCTTCTTCTTCCTATTATTATCATTGTTATTATTATTATTATTATTATTATTATTATTATTATTATTATTATTATTATTATTATTATTATTATTATTATTATTAATTTTATTATTATTATTAGTAGTAGGCCTAGTAGTAGTAGTAGGCCTAGTAGTAGGCCTAGTAGTAGTAGCAGCAGTAGTAGTAGTTGTAGTAGTTGTTGTTGTAGTAGTATTCCTTCCTGGGTTATTTTTGTTATAAGGTTCAGTTGTAAGGTCACATATTTTATATCAGCCGCTAAGAGAATGAAAAAAATGACGAAAATATCAGGAATTCTGCCACCAACGCTGAAATGCGTATCAATACCTTTCCCGGGTTGCACACATCATGGTTTCAAATGGATGTCTGTAGGCCCTATATACAGTGTTTTGAGAGACTGGATGGGAATATCTGATACATAGGCCTACAATATTTAACTACGACCCTAGGCCTCGTGGTCTTGAGTTCAGGCTTCCAGATAAAAATGACCGTAATTTTATTACAAGAGCCTTATAATTATAGAAATGCATATTAAATTCAAGTCCAATTAGTCTCTTGGGCCATGGGCTCGCTCATGTTTTTTTCTTCAAATTTAATAATTCTCTCTCGAACTGCTTAGACGTTGATTATTTTTCTCTCAAAATTTGTCACATGTTGCGTCTATGACAACATCTTATATCGAATAAACGAATATTGTATTGTATTGTATTGAATATCCGATACAGTATCCGATACGATACCATATACGAATATCCGATGCTTTCACCACCTGCGT
Organism: Allolobophora icterica; assembly: GCA_963556255.1. Taxonomy (NCBI): domain Eukaryota; kingdom Metazoa; phylum Annelida; class Clitellata; order Crassiclitellata; family Lumbricidae; genus Allolobophora; species Allolobophora icterica. Next base: position 35,068,336 of record OY744615.1, read on the forward strand.
CAGCTTCGTACCATCCGCCGCTGCCTCTCCTGTCACGCTGTCACTTCTTAATTCACTCCCTTATCTCACTTCAGTCCACGTTCTAAGCCTGCATTGACTCAATCTTAGGAGCAAGTTTAAATAAAGCAATTCTTCAGATAATGTCTTATTCTTATAACACTCCGGCAAACACGACCACCGAAGGATTTTACTCTCACTCTGGAAATGTAATTGGAACAAGTTCTGTGACGTTATTTATCCAAGCCGACGCAGTTTGTCTTAAGAGGGACCACTGACAGGGCTAACCCTGAAAACTGTCCTCGCAACCGTCTGTCGGACCCTTAAGCCCAGTCTGTTACTCGGGCGATCGCCTTTGACTTTAACGGTGTCGTCGAACGATAGCCGGGCATTTGGAAGCGTTTACAGACTAACGGACAGCTGTCGAGGCAGAAAACCAAGTCACGTCTGTCTCCATAGTATACGGGAGAGACGATCAGAGGGAAGCGACAGGAGTAATGCGTCTCCGCAGCAGCTGTCGGAAGACCAGCGGGATTTAGTGGTGTCATGGTGCGCGCTGAGAGCCGACGCTAGAATAGGAATGGGAAAATTGCCTTTACATTTTTTCACGAAAAGGAGCTACGTCTTTTACAGCATTTGTTTCGCTTTCAGAGCTTGTTCGACTGGATCAAATGGCTTCCTGTCGTGTCAGATGTCTTCTATTTGTTCTACTGCCTCCTCTCTCTCTGTCTCCCTGGCAACCGAACTGCCGAGTCTTTCAATGACATCTCTGACAATAGGCAGCGCTTCTGAATAAGCTGGTGTCCTACGTTTAGCTTCAGAGTGGCGCTTTAGAAATTTGGAATTACGATCACGATTACAACGTCTAATATTTTATTCGAGTCTTATTCATGGACACGAGATGATCTGGTCTACGTACGTCGTAACCAGAACCCAATTAGTTTTCTGATACTTCTTACAGCAATCAAACATATCACCTACCAAGGCTGCAAGATCTAATTAACAGATTCAGGGAAATTTATTCCTGCAAATTATATTGACGTCTTCTTTTCCCAGCTTTAGTAAGCACATACTGCGCCGATTTGTATAGACTACAAATCAACGTAACCAGCTAGACATCTGTATCGGTCCATTGTCCTTTGAGGACGCAGCGTATCAGCTGATAGGATGTCGAATTCTATAAGACTTCTAGAAGAATTTTGTACCATGTTGCGGTGTGACGACGTGTGAAGTTAATAAACGAATAATAATAATAATAATAATAATAATAATAATAATAATAATAATAATAATAATAATAATTATAATAATAATAATAAACGCTTTTTGTCATGTGACATTTAACGCCGTACGCACTCAGAGAGCTCGGCCTTTATTGGAGCCGAAATCTAGCAACAAATTTCCAGTCTTGTTGTCAAGACCTTAAACCTCAAGACCAAGACCAAGACCAAGACTTTGAACCTTCAGACCAAGACCAAGACCAAGACTTTGAACCTCGAGACCAAGACCAAGACTTTGAACTTCAAGACCAAGACCAAGACTTTTGGTCTCAAGACCACGACCAAGACTTTTATAAATGAACTCGAGTGCACTCGAGACCGAGACCTTGGTCTCGAGGACAACAAGTCTCCAAATTTCTGCCCTGGCGGGATTTGAACCCCCGACTTCTCGGTTGACAGTCCGGCACGCTAACCGCTAGACTATTGCGCAGCCAACGTTTAATAATTATAAATCTCAAAGTACGGTTATAAGCATACCGCCTGGCCCTCTCTAGCTTAGCAGTTGAGCACCGCATTAGGATTTTCCGCACGCTTCTTGCTTCTTGGTGAATTCGTGGATGGGGGGATGGTTGGTATAAGGCAGTCACCGACCAACACCCCTATGATACCCATGCTACGCGAGTGCCTGATATTTGGTTTGCATGCAGTATGCAATTTACATTACCGTTTTTGGGAAGCGCGTAAAGTTACACGTGACGCGTGTAAAATACTAGGACCGACTTGAATATTCTGTCGGGTCGACCCATAAAGGCGATGAAATTGGTCTATCATTTGGGAAATGACATTCACGCTCGATGCATGCAACACATGCGATATCTTATACGTAAATGACTTTGAAGGAGCCATAAATCACAGACGACAGCCGTAAAATCACGAAATATAGTAACATTAAGCGAAAGAGATTGAAAAAAGAAACATTTTGCCAGTAGCACGACCGTAGCCAACTCGATAATTAATTACTTTTCGTAATGCAAACAAGGCTGAAAACAACCATGGATTCTGTCTTTTTATTCATTGGTCCATGCATTCATACATACATGCATGCATGTATCCATCCATCGCTCCCTCTCTCTCCCTCTTTCCGTCCCTCCGTCCCTCCATCCATTTATCCATTTATCCATCTATCTATCCATCAATCCATACCTCCCCAATACTCATCCCTCCCTTTCTCCCTGCCTCAGTCCCTTCCTCCCTCTCTGCTGACCTCCCTCCATCCCTCCCTCCCTCCATTCCTCCATTTATCCATCCATCCACCCACCCATCCATCAATCAATCCATCCATCCATTCATCAATCCATACCTCAACCCCTCTAAGGCCTCTATCCCTCCCTTTCTCCCTGCCTCACTCCCTTCCTCCCGCTCTACCTCTCTGCCGACCTCCATTCATCCATCCATCCATCCCTCCATTCCTCCATCCATCGATCCATCCATCCATCGATCCATCAATCCAAGCATCCATCCATCCATCCGTCGGTCTATTCCCTCATCCATCCATCCATCCGTCCGTCCGTCCGTCCATCCATTAGAGTCAGACCATTGAAGGAATTCCCTCTGCGTTGTCTTGTCCGTCTCTTGAGTCTGTACGTCTCTTAATTGCAAAAACAGACCAACCGTAGGCTTAACAGTCGCAATCCGTGGCCTGAGGCCTTGACGACTCGATAGATTTCGTTACCATGGCTGAACTTCTTAAAAATACAGAGGTATATGGATTGGACGCACTTGGACGATCTATCGATTTACCGGAGTCTTTGAAATCGGAGAAAGGGCATCGTGTGCAGGCCATTAGGTGGTCTCGGTACTAGGGTAACGGTCCATGAAGGGCGGCTTGAAATGGTTGATTGACTTCAGGCTAAATACACGACTGAAGAAAAAAGCCTGTCTCAGACGCCGTTGCACACAAAGAATCATCTTATCGAATGATTCCTTCTATTGTTTTCATTCGTTTAAGTTATATTGAGCTATTTTATAAAAAAAACGATTCGTTCAATCGCTATGAAGTTCCGAACCGCGTTTCCCAACAACCAAATCAGCCATCGCTATATCACCCGCATACATAGGCGTAGACTCTGGGGGTGGACTGTAATTGTGATGGACTGTACACCCAATGCAACAAGTGTAGAATGAATAACCAAATGCTCCCCCCCCCAATATTTGGACTAGTTTACGCCAGTGCCCTCATACATGTAGCTCTTGACCTTGTGGAATGTGAATTGACCTTAGTGTAGTGCGAATTGGCATTGGGGAGTGATAATTGATCTTAGAGGAGTGCGAATTGACATTGTGGAATGGTAATTGACTTTAGTGGATTGCGAATTGGCATTGTGGAATGGTAATTGACTTTAGTGGAGTGCGAATTGACATTGTGGCAATTGACTTTAGTGGAGTGCGAATTGACATTGTGGAATGGTAATTGACTTTAGAGGAGTGCGAATTGACATTGTGGAATGGTAATTGACTTTAGTGGAGTGCGAATTGGCATTGTGGAATGGTAATTGACTGTAGTCTGTAGAGGAGTGCGAATTGGCATTGTGGAATGGTAATTGACTTTAGTGGAGTGCGAATTGACATTGTGGCAATTGACTTTAGTGGAGTGCGAATTGACATTGTGGAATGGTAATTGACTTTAGAGGAGTGCGAATTGACATTGTGGAATGGTAATTGACTTTAGTGGAGTGCGAATTGGCATTGTGGAATGGTAATTGACTGTAGTCTGTAGAGGAGTGCGAATTGACATTGTGGAATGGTAATTGACTTTAGTGGAGTGCGAATTGGCATTGTGGAATGGTAATTGACTGTAGTCTGTAGAGGAGTGCGAATTGACAATGTGGAATGGTAATTGACTTTAGAGGAGTGCGAATTGACATTGTGGAATGGTAATTAACTTTAGTGGATTGCGAATTGGCATTGTGGAATGGTAATTGACTTTAGTGGAGTGCGAATTGACATTGTGGCAATTGACTTTAGTGGAGTGTGAATTAACATTGTGGAATGGTAATTGACTTTAGAGGAGTGCGAATTGGCATTGTGGAATGGTAATTGACTGTAGTCTGTAGAGGAGTGCGAATTGACATTGTGGACTGGTAATTGACTTTAGAGGAGTGATATTGGCATTGAGAAGCGAGAATTTATTTTAGAGGAGTACGAATTGGCGTTGGGATATATGCCCTTACTCTCTTGTTTCGTCTATTGGTTTGTCCCGTAATAATCCCAAAGCTATACAGACATGCATTTGCTATTTCATAAATCTCGTCCTCTTTTTTCTTTTTAAAAGTTTTATTGAATTATTGAACGTTTCGGGCATCAATAAACTTGTACCTTTTTCTTGTTCGCTTCTCTCTCTCTCTCTCTCTCTCTCTCTCTCTCTCTCTCTCTCTCTCTCTCTCTCTCTCTCTCTCTCTCTCTCTCTCTCTCTCTCTCTTTCTCTGTTTCTTTCTCTCTTCTCTCTACGGGTCTTTCTCTTTTCCTATTCCTCTCGTACAGTCTCTATCTCACTCTCTCCCTCTCCGTTATATCTCTCATTCATTCATCCTCTTTCCTTTTCTGTTAGTCTCATTTTCTTTCTCTCTTTCTCTCTGTTTCTCTCTGTTTCTCTCTCTCTTTCTTTCTCTTTTCCTCTCTTTCTCTCTTTCTCTCTCTCTCTTTCTCTTCTTGTTTCTTCGTTTTCTTCGTTCATCAGGTCGTCCGATCGTTAAAGTCAACATCTGTGAAGAAACAGCGAATAGGAGGTGACTAAGTTCTTCATAACGTTTCCTTCTGTTTCTGTCGTGCCTTTTATATGTACCTATATGTCTGTCTCTGTGTGTCTATAAGTCTCCTTTCTGTTTGTCTGGTCCTGCCTGTGCATTTCCCGCTCGAATATATATATATATACTCGATAATTAATATATATATATATATATATATATATATATATTTGTCCCTCTACCGATCGGATGGAGACATCATCCGTTGCCTTGTCCTCCTTCATGGACTAAGTGATCTGGAAATATTTTACGCCATAAAGAGTATTCGTTATCATTGTAATATCGTGAATCTTTGACTAATGCACTGTCTCCCAGGCGACCACTACGTCACAGCTGATGCATCGCTGGTGGCTTCTGCGTTCGTCTCTGGACGACAGAAGCTGGAGACTTTCGAGTGCTTCCGGTTGAATGTATGTAAAAACTCTTTAAAGACGCTGTGTATATGTCAAGAAGTGTGCGTGCATACATACATACACAGATGCATACATACATACATACATACATACATACATACATACATACATACATACATACATACATACATACATACACACATGCATACATACATGCATAGTTACATACATACATACATGCATGCATACATAACATACATATATGAATACATACATACATACATACATACATACATACATACATGCATACACACATGCATGCATACATACATACATATATACATACATACATATATACATACATATGCATACATACATACACATACATACGTGCGCACATACATACATAGATACATAGACACGCACATACATACATCTGTAGTGATGCATAGGACACACACAGGCATTTGAGAGATAGAGACAGACAGACAGAGTGAGGGCTAGGAAAAAATATTCACTCCGGCCCTATTTTTAGACAAATGAAAATATTGGACCTAAAGCAGATCACGATCACGCAAGTGGCTGACCTTATTTATCGATATGAACGCAATCTATTACCCATTTCCTTCTATGGCTACTTCAACCTAGGCTCAGTGCTACATAAACATAACACGAGGGGTGCCACTTTATACCGCTCTGACAAAGCGCGTACTGACACAGGATTGTTTAGTATTAAATCATCTGGGCAGCAGATCTGGAATTCCATTACCTTAGAGATACGCCTTGCAAAGATTCGCCAGGATTTTAAAACACGACTACGTGCATTTCTCATTGAGTCTTGATCTCCCGTTACTAAAAGTGTGTGACCGATAGCATTTATCTTTACCCTTGACAAATCTGATTATGAGACTGCAGCGGAGCCTGGCCCTAGAGCCGCCTAATTAAGAATTCCTAGTTAAAGCTAGTTAAGTTAGATTACTGTGTAAGTCTCCTCCTCCTGCATATCTTGTCTTCTGTTAAGGTCTGAACCGTCTATGAATAGGGGAGACTTTATCTTTTTCTTTTCCTTTTCCCAATTAGCCATCTAATCTGGATTGGTATTTTATTTGTATGGGTGCCCCTACTATCGGGAGTAGTATCCCTTTGGGACCACCCTTGCCACAAATGACTATTTTGATATCAATACTGTGTATAATTTCGCTGGAAACATGTAACGAACTAATTGTGCACGAATCTTATCCTTGCTGTAAATTGGTTGTTGGTCACAATAAACATATTGATTGATTGATTGATTGATTGATTGATTGATTGATTGATTGATTGATTGATTGATTGATTGATTGATTGATTGATACATACATTCATCTGTAGTGATGCACAGGACACACACAGGCATTTGAGAGATAGAGACAGACAAACAGAGTGAGAGGGAGACCGACAGTCAGAGTGACGTACAGTCAGACAGACAGTCAGTCAGACACAGAGATGTAAAAACAGACAGGCAGGGAGGAATGAGCAGAGGCAGATAGATATATCTGTGCTGTGCGCAGGCGTGGCAGGAACGTATTATCGTGTGTAGACCAAGCGACGCCGACGATAAATGTATTCAAGCGTAACGTTAAGAATGTACTGTCGCTCAGTCTGTCACTCAGGTCAGTCGGTCGGAGTTGCTTCTAGAAGGTCGCACTGCTGTCCGGATGGTCATCGAATGAACTACTCTTCAACATCCGAGTGTTCGTCTTTTACTGTTGATCGGCAATCCCGAATCTCGGGCGATCAACACATACATTACAACTGGTGGAGAACCGGGGTATCGATCTCCCTACCTCTTGATGTCAGCCATTCGTCTTAAACCTCCACACTATTCACCGATTGCTGTCTGCACCTCGCAGACAGCAATTTTCACTGAAGAATTCTCGTTCGTTGTTCTTTATAGGACTACCTATTCCGCATTTACGGAACGATTAACCTGGAACCTTTGGACTCAATTTAAAACTGACAGCCTTTGTCTTAGCCAACGACTTCACTGCTGTTATTATCAGAACACACCGTCATCGACTCAGTGGACAATTTAGCCACCGAATTCTGTTTGTATTGACTGGACGAAAAGTAGTATCGTCTTAGCACGATAACATTCAAATTTGTTCTGCTACGCACCATGAGCCTGGTTAATTACACCAAATATATATTCCGTGGCGCCAAACCGTTATGAACATTGGGGAGGCACGTTTCTAACATCAGTTATATATAGCGAAAGATCTTTGCATGACGAATGTCATCTACCAAGAAGACCAGTCTTCTACCAAGAAGAACAGAGTTTAATATAGGCATATATACTTCATATAGGCATGTTTCATATGTTTCATATAGGCTTAAACTTTACTGGTTACAGTAATTTAGGCGCATTTCTTGTTTACTGGTATCTGTTGCATTCATAGTTGTCGTTGTATCATCATCATCATTACACTTTATCATGTGTGTATTGCAGATGACCAATATTAATTAGACTGATGACCATGGCACTTGGCGGGGCTTAATAATATGAGCGCCTGATCATCGTAATTGAAGTTCTAGCTAGGCTAATGTGTACAAAAAGTTCTTGCTAGGCTAATGTGCACGCCAGAACAGCTATCAGGACTTCTGACTAATGGTACGTGGACTTGGCTCTCAAGCCGTCTATGTGAATGCCTAGCCACATATTAATTTTGCAATGGTCCTAGGTTCTTGGCATTCTTGTTTCACACTTGTTGTTGTTCCATCATCATCATCTACCAATACCAGAGTTCGAATACAGGCTGCGCTCATTCCATGAACCTAATTAGTCCAGTGCTACGCACCATGAGCCTGGTTAATTACACCAAATGTATATTCCGTGACGCCAAACCGTTATGAACTTTGGGGAGGCACATTTCTAACATCAGTTATACAGCGAAAGATCTTTGCATGACGAATGTCATCTTCATTTCGCGCCATTGCTTTTACGTTTCTGCGTGGACATTTTGTAGCATACGCAAATACCTCTAATCTCTTGTCAGAGGTTGAATTCTTGTGTGTTTTCTTGGCGTTGCTTTGCTGAAATCGCAGATGCGATTCCTTTTTACGAAGGGGACGGAACTGTAGAGGTGTACACTGTATAGGTGTACACTGTATAGGACACACAGGCATTTGAGAGATGGATACAGAGAGACAGAGTGAGAGGGACACATACAGTCAGAGAGACGGACAGTCAGACACACAGACAGACAGACACAGAGGTGGATATACAGACAGGCAGGGAGGAATAAGCAGAGGCAGATATCTTTGCTATGCATAGGCGTGGTAGGAATGCGCTCGCGTGTGCAGACTGGATACGGGAATCGTACCTACATACATACACACACATACATACACACACTTACATGCATACACACGTGCAAACATATATACACATCGATGCATACATTATATTCATGCATACATACATTACGTACATACATGCATGCCACAATGCAGCATTGTAGCTTCGCCGTGTTTCGTCCTTGACTCTGGAAAAGACTGCCATGCAACCGGTAAATGATTCTAATGTCTTTTCTCTGCATCTTTTCGCCAGCGAATTGAAGACCAGTCGGTTTCATAGTGTCTTGTGTTGTCTGGAATCCTTGAACTTACATTGTCCTGATTCCTCTTGGAGGTCCATTTACTTCTCCTTTACTATAATTCATCTGTTGTTCACCTTTATTGATTTAGCTTTTTATATCTTTCTTTCCTTTTATCTTCTTTTCTTTTCTATATTCCTTTTTTACATCTTCTTTTTCTTATATCTTTTTGTCTTTTTCTTATTTTTTTCCTATATTTTTTTTCTATCTTCTTTCCTTTTTATCTACTTTTCTTTAATATCTTCTTTTCTTTTATGTCTTCTTGTTTTTCAACCTTCTTTCCTTTTCTGTCTTCGTTTCTTTTCTATCTTCTTTTCTTTTCTATCTTCTTTTTTCTACTTTTCTTGTTTATCTTCTTTATGTCCTTGTGCACCGGCCTCTGATCAATAGTCACTTAGTTTTAGATCTTTTCTATTGTCTGTCTCTCTGTTTGCCTCCCACGACCTCATCTACTACTTCCTTTTCTCTTTTTCCTCCTCTCTCTATCTCTTTCTTTCTCTCTGTCTCTGTCTCTCTCTCCGTAATAGAGAGACGAGACTTCTCTATCTGCCTTCTAGTCTCTTATTTGTTTTCTCCTGCTCTACATCAAACTTCTTTTTCTCCTATTCTACTAAACTTCCACCTATCACTTTTAATTCCCTATCGCTATCAATTTCTGTGTTTCTGTCTCTCTCCCTCTGTCCCTCGCTCTCTGTCTCCTGTCTCTCTCTCTACGTTCCACTCTTCCTCTCTCTCGCTCTGTGTGTCTCTTTGTCTCTCTCTGTCTCTCTCGCTCTGTCTCTCTTCGTCTCTGTCTATATGTCTCTCTTTCCTCGCTCTATCTCACGCTCTGTCTGTCTGTCTCTGTCTCTCTGTTACTGTCTCTGTCTCCCTCTCTCTTTGTCTGTCTCTGTCTGTCTGTCTGTCTGTCTGTCTGTCTGTCTCTGTCTCTGTCTCTGTCTCTGTCTCTGTCTCTGTCTCTGTCTCTGTCTCTGTCTCTGTCTCTGTCTCTGTCTCTGTCTCTGTCTCTCTCTCTCTCTCTCTCTCTCTCTCTCTCTCTCTCTCTCTCTCTCTCTCTCTCTCTCTCTCTCTCTCTCTCTCTCTCTCTCTCTCTCTCCAGAAGGACGCATTAAACTCGTCTGATCTACGACTTGATCAGAGTGCGTAACATCAGTCGGTGAATTGACCAGAAGCGACAGATGGTCGACCGGCAAGATGAGGACAAATAAGACGACACTGGATTGCGTATACATGTGCTTTTATCTCGTGATCGATGGCGCCGTGCAATCGCTGTCTAGTCCTCCCAGCGCCCGTATCCCGTCTATCAGCTTAAGCCAAGTGAAAAATTAATGTAGGCATTCAGACTACCGGAGCAGTTCTCTTTATACTGCGTTTGTGTTTTCAAGGCGTTACGATTACACCTACCGCAACTGTTCTTTGAGGTCTATTAGTGGCCTATAGGTCTAGAAATCATTGACCAATATTTGAGCAAGTATCCAAAATATCACTGTTATGTAATGTACTGTGGGGTAAGTGTTGATGTACTGTAATGTACCATAGAGCAGTGATTCTCAACCTATGGGTCGCAACAGGGGCGGATCCAGAAGGTCTGTCAGGGGGGGCCAAAATTTTATATACCTACCATCTCCCAAAAAAAGTTGATGACCTTTTTTTTTAGTCATTAATCTTTATAATGTCTTCAGGTCTACATCTACGGGACCCACGTCCTGTGTACATTTGACTCATCCACGCCTACGGGGGGGGGGGGGCACGCCTGTGTAAACATCAGAAAACGCCCAGAAAACGCCTGTGTAAATAAAGATAAATTTCAAATGGGGGGCCATGGCCGGATTGGCCCCCCTGGATCCCCCCTGGGTCGCAACCCGCAAGTGGGTCGCAAAGAACGTCCAAGTGGGTCGTCAATTTTCCCAGGAAATCGCAATTTTTCTCACTGAAGCACTGGAGAGTTCGTGTTGGCCAAGGATGCATGGATTTGTTTCCATGTTTGACAGAATTTTATTAATTCAGATGAGAATGGAACTGGGGAAATTCAGGCCAACCTTAAAAGTACAATTTTAGCCATCTGAATATTTAGTAGCGAAACGCATTAACACGTGGTTCCATTTGGATTTCAGTGGGGTGGGTCTCGTTGACATAGAGATGTTGAAAAGTGGGTCGCGATCTAAAAAAAAGGCTGAGAACCACTGCTATAGGGCTAAGAGTTAAATAAAAGCAGGCTCAATAATATAAGCCTATTGAGACTGCGTTTGTGCTTTAAAAGGCTTTACGATTATGCCTACAACTGTTCTCTGAGGTCTACAGAGGATGCTAAATCTTAAAACTAGTTGGCACTGATATTGATGAGTCCTTCTAAGACGCGTTTCATGATTTACCTTCGTCAATCCAGCGATGAAAATATTGTGGCTGCCGCCATGAAAAACAGTCGTCTCTATACTACATAAATTTGTTTTTCTCTCGCGTCAGCCGCTAAACTAACCAATAAAAGAGATCACGAGGAAGCACAATTAGTTCGTAAATCACCGTCTGCCTTATTTGTACTCGTGCTAGAAACGTCTGTCCCGAGTGAAGGGAATTGTCGTCAAATCCAGTGCAATTGGGGGCGTTCAACGAGCGCGAGATGCCGCAGGAGTAAACACCAACAGCGTCCCTTCACGTGGCACATGCGCATATAAATGACAACATCGGTCGTATACCATCCTGTAGTTTAGCTCCATTCAGATGCCATCGTTCATTTAGAGTCCTGGAAATATTTTTGACGTCTTGACGCTGTTTTGTGACGCTTTCCCTTGATATATGAAAATGACGCTGGGCGTGAATGTACCGTATCGCAGCAGAGTAAGATGAACGTGTTAACGCCCACGGTCAAGATTCGCTATTAGGCCGAAAGATGAGTGCAGTGCATGGAAAGATTCGCCCTATAAATAAAACAGATGGACTCAATCTGTTATCTAGAACAGCTTCTCCGTCACGTAAATATCGCACGTAGGTCTGCAACTGACGCGTGAATGTGTCTTGTTTGCTCCTAGACATTTATATTTTATCGTATTTACGCATTTCTTGTCGTCTCTTCTAAAGGCAATACATATGCAGGGCAATATATATAATTTATGTATATGAGAATAGATACGATAGGCTATAAATGTATGTGTCCAGGGGCGCCGCCAGGCTTAAAAAAATTGGACGCACACCCTTCCCGTTTCCTCCCATCCACATCCGTCCTCTGTCTGCCACTGGTAGTCATACACTGAAAATGACCCAGAGTGACTCATAAAAGTACAGTATAACACATGCATATATAATATCATATTATGATATTATTTATACATAGTGTATGGTAAACCAAACTTACAGAGTGAAATTGTCAAAAACATCGATACGATGTTTAATCCTTGTGTGGATTTGATTTGGTGGGTGGACGCACGTGCGTCCAGTGCGTCTCGCTGCCGGCGCCCCTGTATGTGTCTATAGCCTAAATATGTTTATAAGGTCCGGCATAATCCATGCTCCGGTATACAAAGCAACAGAGCGTCCAACAAATAACTAGACCACGTGATAATGGCAAAGGTAATTCAGTAATGCCGAAAACACGAAACAGGTAGCGTAGTTTTCGATATATGTGGAATCTATATATAGCACACAATATTAGGGCACATCCAAATACAGGCCCATTGTTCTACCAGTTGGATACCAATCTAATTATCTAATTAATAAACATAAAAAATAATCATAATAATAATAGTAATAAATATATACATACATACATACATACGTACATACATACATACATACATACATACATACATACATACATACATACATACATACATACATACATACATACATATAATGCATACATACGTCTATATATAGATACATGCTCATTTTCATATATATACATAGATACTAATAAATATATACAACATACATACCTACATACATATGTATACATGCATCTATATATAGACAGATGCTTACTTTCATATATAGATAATAATAATACACACATATGTATACACTATACATACATACATACATCTATGCATAGATACATGCTTACGTTCATATATATATAGAATTATAGATAGTAATACATACATGCATGCATGCATACAAACATATATACATACGCACATACATGATGAATGTTTTGTCCTCGAATTGAAGGGGCAATTAGCTCGACCTTTTCACACGAGATTCGCCTAAAATTCTCAAGGATCTGAGGTTTTTCCTGCGAATGCGACATCATCCGGAAGTGCAGAAGAACCGGAATCAAGACGAGCTAAATAAACGCAGACGATCGGGTTGCTGGATAGGTAGCCATGAATCGGTTGTCATAGATATGTTGGCGTGGATAGGTTGCCATGCATAGGTTGCCATGGATAGGTTGTCATAAATAGGTTGCCATGGATAGGTTGCCATAGATCGGTTTGCAATGCATAGGTTGCCATGGATAGGTTGGCATGGATAGAATGGCATGGATAGGTTGCCATGCATAGGTTGTCATAGATAGGTTGCCATGGATAGGTTTCCATGGATAGGTTTCCATGGATAGGTTGCCATGGATAGGTTGGCATGGATAGGATGGCATGGATGGGTTGCCATGCATAGGTTGTCATAGATAGGTTTACATGGATAGATTGCCATGTATAGGTTGACAAGCGACCATCGGTACGCGAATCTGCATCCGGACCAACAGAGGAGCCTTGTCGTACGCTCTAAGGGAGTATACAGGACGGTATATGTAGATATGGCGCTGACCATGGGATTTGCGCGAAGTGACCCCTAGTGCAATCGACCGGCATCAGGGTTTACGGTATACCGCACCATATCACCACCACCGCCCCCCGCACCACCACCACTACCATTGCCGGTGGTACCGAGCTATCTACAGACATGATACTGTCTTAATTCTGACATACTGTCAGTTTCCACAGTGGAGCAAAGGCACGTTGGTATCGGAAATTTCTATGACATCTATTGGTGAATCATCAGGTTGTTGACTTGTTTTATGAATGGCTGGTGAAATTTTCACGATTTAGGGGCTAAACCTACTTGACGTAACGTCGCGAGTTAAAATTTGTCGATTTGTTTTTGATTTGTCGTTCGCGCGCAAAATGCGGATTGATGACCATTCGCGCGAAAATGACTTCTTTTATCACAATGAGCATCATCGCCGCCAGCCTGATGCCACCTCTCATAATCATCTTCATCACAGTCATTACCACATCACTTCATTATTGCTATCACCACAAACAACACATTCAACGCTAGAACAAGATTCCAAGACCCAGATTAGAAAAGTTGCGATGAGCCTAAACAGTGATTTTCTGCCGGGAACGGCTTTCCGGCAACTTTTTTCGGCTATAAAAAAAAATTGGCTATTGTAATAAAAGAATAATTTAGTTATTTTAATTTAAGGTGACGTCAAAAATCTTCTTGGGGAGAGTCTCACCGAGAGTCCCCAAACCACAACCCCGTTTTTCTCGGGCTTCAACCTGGATTTAGCCCTCCCATAATTGTTCTGGAACCTTTTTGCTAGAAAAAAGCACTGAGTCTGAGCAACAATGTTTTGGTAAGAAAACCGATCGTTGCAATTGTAATTTATTATCAGTAAAGAAAATGGCTGAATCAGCATTCTATCGTAAGGGGGTCAGTGGCGCTGATAATCGGCCTAATGAAAACAGAAAACATCCATTCTGCATAAGATGCATAAATTGATAATGCAAAATGCAATTCCTTTTAAAGCACCAGGCTCTTATGTGGATCACATTATCAATTTTGCCTACTCACATGAACTGTAGGGCCTATAGTCCTATACATTTTATTACACCGTATATTATTCTCTCTGTCTGTCTGTCTGTCTGTCTGTCTGTCTGTCTGTCTGTCTGTCTGTCTGTCTGTCTGTCTGTCTGTCTCTCTCTCTCTCTCTCTCTCTCTCTCTCTCTCTCTCTCTCTCTCTCTCTCTCTCTCTCTCTCTCTCTCTCTCTCTCTCTCTCTCTCTCTCTCTCTCTCTGTAATCTAATCAAGGAGTGGAGTCTCGTTTGCGAGAGAGGAAGGCGTAGTAATATACCGGGCAAGGTGTCATCAAAAGGTCTACATGCCTAGATGTGTGCTTGCCTCTGCACGTCTCTTTCTGTTTATCTCTCTGATGTTTTCTTCGGTGATGAAGAACTGACATCCTAGAAAATTCATAAATGCTTTTTAAAAAGAGTTTTTGGCCTAATTTGCTGTTTACGTCTTTCCAATGCCCGTCATCGTTCATGTTTTCACCGGGCGTTGACACGTCTTGGTCCAATGACGGCGTCTGAAACTCGTATAGCTGTCAGACTCAAACCCCATCAGGGATAATTATGCCACGGCGTCTTCAAAGACCGACATTAACCTTTTTATGACACCCTGCCCGGTATTCTACTACGCCTTCCTCCCTCGCAAACGAGGCTCCACTCCTTGATTAGATCCAGCGCCTTGTGGAAAGACGAAAATCTTTGGGACTTTGGCTCATTTTATTCACTGGTCCTTTTTCACACGCTGACTTATTTTTAAGTGCAGGATATACTGCAGAGGCGTCGAGGCACCCTGTGCACCGTAAGGAGTCGCTCTAGGGAATCAACGAAGATGGGCCGTTTGCGGCTTCCGTCGAGTATATCTAACAGGTGGAAACATGTAGGTCTCGTCTAATGGCTTTCACTCCATTTGTACACAGGATGGAACTCGGATGAAAGGATGAATCGGTGACCGTAAATGTTTCATCACAATTCGTCTGAACATGGCTGCTTAAGTGGACCATAGTACACGTCATATAGTATATATATATATATGTTACAGGGAATGTGTATTTTCAGGGAATATGTATATTCCCTGAAAATTTCAGGGTATATGTATATTCCCTGATTCACTCAGGGAATGTTTACATTCCCTGAAAAAACCAGGGTATATACATATTCCCTGAAATCTTCAAGTGATTTCTATACACATTCCCTGAAAGCTTTCAAAGACACAGCGACATAAAGTCAACAGTAGGCCTAGTGCTTAGCTAGGGTTATAATTGGTCGCTAATTGGAAGGTTCTATCACTGCGTACCTCCTTTGATGCGCAAACGCCCATTGTTCAATAACTGTACGTAAATATAGGATCAAATCTTCAGAATAAACAACATCTCACTTCATAGAAGAAAGGTTTTAGTAGTAATCAGTGTTATCACTGTTGAAAAATGAAAAACCTAAGCCACAACATTAAAATAACCAAAGAAAACCCTAGCCATCGGGTGCACTCAAAACTGAAGTCTCGCCTTTTCAAATACTCCTACTCTGACTCATCTGATACTCCGCCTTCCAATTATACTCGCCGTAAACGACACCCACCTTGACAGCTGCTCTGCCTTACCTGATCTGGTACTCTGGAAATCGGACATGGACCTCTTTTGGACTACTCTCTGGAAACCCCCTTTGATTTGGTTTGGCCTTCTGGAAATCGGACCATGAAACTCAAAAAATAATTTCCTAAGTTTTGAAAAGGGCAACAGTTTACTTCCAGAAAACTTCCAAAACAGTACAGTCTGAGTCTGCAGTCTCCTTTAGTCTTTCGACTAGTAATATTTTAAATATAAATAAACTAGTATAGCATGCATATTGCGCCATTTATTTATTGACCTCGACCATCCAGACCGTTTAAAAAATTGATTAAATGAATTTTAAAACAGGGTTTAAATAAAACAAGAAAAGCCAAAGATAAAACCAAGGTCCAGGAAAACCTGCATTTCCCAAGCTCGGATAAAAACTCAAGATCAATTATAACCCTAGTTAAGCACTAGGCCTACTGTTGACTTTATGTCGCTGTGTCTTTGAAAGCTTTCAGGGAATGTGTATAGAAATCACTTGAAGATTTCAGGTAATATGTATATACCCTGGTTTTTTCAGGGAATGTATACATTCCCTGAGTGAATCAGGGAATATACATATACCCTGAAATTTTCAGGGAATATACATATTCCCTGAAAATACACATTCCCTGTAACATATATATATATATATAGGCTATATATGCATAGTTCATTATTACATAATATATATATGTATATGTGCATAGTTTATTACTACCGCCGCTGCTCGTAAACTCTTGCAATGCCAGTCCCAAGCCTGGATAAAGGAGGCGGGCGAAGCTAATGATCTCTGTTAACTCAGTGTCAAGCTGAAACTACTACTACTACTACTGCTACTGCTACTGCTACTGCTACGACTTCATAAAAATATATAGGGGTCTATATGTATATGGTGATGAATAACATGGATGAAATATACATAGTCTACTTTCGATTTATTTCAGTTACTAATTTATTTATTTATTAACCAAATGATTCATTTATCAATTAAAGATTAGTTCATTCAGTTATTGGTTTCGTTATCGATTTGCTTATATTGTTTCTTAGTAATTTATTCATTTACTCGTTTATTTATTTATTTATTTGTTTTTTGCCTGTTTATTTCATTTGTTGGTTTATAGGCCTATTTAGTTTGAGATGCTTTGTTTATTCGATTGCCTCACTGCTTTTGCATTTTAATATAATAATAATAATAATAATAATAATAATAATAATAATAATAATAATAATAATAATAATAATAATAATAATAATAATAATAATAATTAAGTCCCCAAGGGATCATATGTACCTTGGGGCATAAAAAAAAATAAAAAAATAAAATAAAAAAAATAAAAATAAAAATAAAAATAATAATAATAATAATAATAATAATAATAATAATAATAATAATAGTAATAAATGTTTACTTTGGAGCGAACATCGACGAAATTTCCAAATTATAAAGTTAGAAGCAGAACAGGTTCGCAGCATGAGAGTATGCCAACAAGGTCATTTCAACCTCTGTACAATGCACCTGTATAGTTCAAAACCAGATCTACAGGGCAAATAACATACTAGTCAGCGATTTATCTTAGGAATTAATCAAACATTTTGTGTTCCAACAAGAAATCAACGGTTATTGTTTCCACTAAGAAACCTCAGGACAGCCAGCTGCGAACCTGTTGCTTTGATATAGGCCTATGTAGCCTACGCCCTATAAGGGGCCATCCATATATTACGTACGCAAAAATCTGGGGATATTGGACCCCCTCCCCCTGTTCGCAAGCGTACTTTCTTCCACACCCCCCGCGTACGTACACTTGACGCACCCCCCAAGACCAGCTGCAGAAAGTGTCTCGAAAGTCTGCAATTTAGGCCAGATTGAAGGATGAGTGAGGGCCAATATAGACAAATTATAGGTGTCTCGTTCACAGCACAGAATAACTGCACATGGCTTTTATCTAATGTAATAAAATGCCATCGGACGACTATAGGACAATACAGAGTTATAAATAGACTAATGTGGACGTCATAATTAGAAATTTATTTTGCGTACGTACACTTTTGTCCCCCCCTCCCCCCCCGTTCGCACCCGTACGTAAAATCCCCAAAATCCGACCCCTCCCCCTCAGTGCGTACGTAATATGTGGACGGCCCCTAAGACGATGTTACATCTCAAACATTCGGGTGTGCGGCACTATAAATAATTCTGTTGACATTTTGCAAGTAAGCGAGACGCGGGAATGACGGCACGAGAGGGCGCTCGACAACACGACGAAAGAACGAGAATAAGAACAGGAACATAGAAGAAACCGCTGTCTAAAAATATAATATCTTCTGATTGCAGATGGTTTCGCGCCCCATGTGACTTCAATTACTTATATCTGAATTTCGACCGACAATTGACAACGTAAGAGAGCATCTAGTTTCAAGGAATTGTATCTTCACATCAATTTTTACATTACGTGACATCACATCAAATCGCACTCCATCACATTGTATAACATTACGTAATATTACATTAGTTTACAAGAAAACAGAAACTAATAACGCTACAACGCTCGTTAACACAACCAAACCAACAGATGTTTTAATGTGGCCTGTAACCTCTGTATTCTGCATCACACAGAAATGGTTGGTTGTGACCCACGGAGAGAAACGACAGCTTCTGACGACAATATATATATATATATATATATATATATATATATATATATATATATATATATATATATATATATATATATATATATATATATACATATATCAAGTAATGCGAGCAAAAAAGCAGACCCCATGATTATCCTACACGCACCTGCCAACAGGTAAACTCGCTCATAACAATATAGCATCTGACACGCATCTGCCAACAGGTAAAATTTCGCTCCTAAAAATACAGCATCTGACACTCACCTGCCAACAGGTAGAATTTCGCTCATAGCAATACAACATCTGACACTCACCTGCCAACAGGTAGAATTTCGCTCATAACAATACAGCATCTGACACTCACCTGCCAACAGGTAGAATTTCGCTCATAACAATACAGCATCTGACACTCACCTGCCAACAGGTAGAATTTCGCTCATAACAATACAGCATCTGACACTCACCTGCCAACAGGTAGAATTTCGCTCATAACAATACAGCATCTGACACTCACCTGCCAACAGGTAGAATTTCGCTCATAACAATAAAAGCATCAGACACTCACCTGCCAACAGGTAGAACTTCGCCTATGGCAATGTAACACCTGAGGACGACAATAAAGACGTTCATGGTCGAGTTTTGTCACATACATCACACGCGAACTATGTTCTTTGTCGGATGCACGCAACGTGACTGCTTGCAAATTATATTAATGTGTGGCTACAGCCAAGTGGCGCCGCCAGACGTAAAAAAGTGAACACAAAGTCGCAAAGACATAAAATATTGCCAGTCATTTTGGTCAATCGGTGTTCATCATCATACATGTGTTAATGAAACATAAATGAATATTACATAGGCCTATTGTTTACTGTTTAGCCAAAAAAGTAGACGTAAATGCGTCTATTGCGTCCGCGTGCCGGCGCCATTGCTATATATATACAGCCTCCCAATGGCACACAATGGAGTTATAAACGGGCAAGAGTTTACTGCCTAGTTATTATCCCTCATGTCAATACGTCTTGTTTAGGGCGGAAACCTCGCCTTTTGTTATCTCTTCAGAGGTATTTCACTCAAAAAAGTGAAAACGGTACTCTTTCAGAAATCTATAAATCATATCTTGAGTCCTCCTCTTCCCCCTACCGCACTCGCCGCTTCAGTTCCCCATCCAACGTATCCATCTGACTGTCTGCACCGATTTTAACACTACCTGTCTATCGATTCTGTTTTGACTGAGCGCCTATGAATAGGCTGGTTCCCGTGACTCCGCATTTTGGGCTCCGTATAAATCTCGAGATTACGATTATTTATTAATTAAATTTGTAACGCGCGCAAGGTGACCCCGAAGTGTGAATCTGAGGCGCGGATAGTCAGCCGCCAGGAGAAGATGCAGTTAGATATCCAAGTGTTTGAAAGCCAAGGAGAAATAGTGAGTTTTGAGCCGCTTTTTGAAGGAAAAAGTGAATTTGAACTACGAAGAGAGAGTGGCAGTCGATTCCATTCTCTGGGAGCAGAGGCCCGTACTTGATGATCGCAAGCAACGGGGAGGGATGTAAGGAGTTAGTAGTGATTGAAGGTAGGGAATTGTGCTGGTGCTGAGGGCTTTATATGTCAAACAGGCTAATTTGAATTTTATTGTGAACTCAACAGGAAGCCGATGCAGCTGATGGAGTAGGAACGATGAGTTTGTTCGTGGAGCACGCAGTACTACGCCAGCTAAGGAGTTTTGGATGCGTTGCAGCCTGTTTAATTCACGGTCTGAGAGACCAGCAAAAACATAATTAACGTAATCAAGGCGAGAGGAGACAAGGGAACAGACTATGATTTGCGACATATTCTTAGTCAGAGCCGACCCGATATGTCGAATTGCCCTGATGTGATAGAAACAAAATTTACAAAGGTTTGTTATGTGTGGTCGGAACGTGGGCTAGGGTTAAACCAAGTGTTTTGACAGTATCCGATAGTGGCACAGCAGTGCCTGCAAGATTGATGCTAGAAAGTGAAGGGAAAGAACGCAGGCGTTAGCGTGAACCGAACAAAATAGCCTCAGACCTGTCTGGGTTTATGGCCAAGCCATTGAAACAGAACCATGCATACAAAGATGAGAGGCACTCACGATTTGTGAGTAAACAACAGTCCGGTTGATCGCAGAATCTGTCGGCGATGGACAGTCGACGCAACTGCAATGACCCTGGGTCACCGTTGCGTTAACGAATCCAAGATTCTTCGATCGCAGACAGTTCGTGTAGGAGCCTGGGAACCAGTCTACCTTTTGCAGGTTGAGCGATTCAATAGAAATGGCGATCGAGCTTCGGCGATATGCGTCAAAATACTCTGAAATGCACTAACTCCAAAGCGGATTTAAGACATAACTCTGGGTAATATGGGTTACCCTAAGTTAGCGGGGCCTATACCCCTTTTGGATCGCCTTGGTCCTTGTTCAGTGCTGATTATGACAATGGTTTAATGTTTTTCCTTGTTCTTACTTGCCCTGACTATAACAATGTATGGCCTAATGCGTTTCTTTGCTGTCACTTGCACTGTTCATGGTTCAATAAAGATTGATTGATTGATTGATTGATTGATTGATTGATTGAATGCAGACGTGAAAAATGGACACAGCAGACGTCCGAAAATATTTGTAATTATAAATAAGACACAGAATATAACGAAGAAATCTTTTAGCTTGAATAAAAGGAGTCAACAACAGCGATCTTGGTTGCAGCGACTTCTATAGCGAGCTTTGATAGAAATTGATGTGCTTGAGTGTATTTATTTACGTTGAATTAATTAGTAATTCACTTAGGTACGTACACAGATGAACACGTGTTGGAACGCATACAATGGCTGGCGTATCAACGCTTTAGGTTAGGTCGTCGTCGTCGTCATCATCATCATCATCATCATCATCATCATCATCATCATCATCATCATCATCATCATCATCATCATCATCATCATCGTCATCGTCATCGTCGTCATCATCGTCATCGTCGTCGTCGTCGTCGTCGTCGTCATCATCATCATCATCACCATCATCACCATCACCACTGCCACCACAACTACTATTCATATTATTATTATTATCATCATTATTATTTGCACAAGGTACGTCCAAATGGTCCGTGGGGACTTATATATGGCTCCGAAAAATTGCTGCTGTCTAGTTTGGCTAAGATTCGTCAACAGGCGACTGCATTAAATCGACTGCATTAAATATTATTATCATTATTTACTACTGTAATTATTATTATTATTATTTACTACCGTGAAATTGTTAGATTGAATTTGTATGCGTGCAAAGTAAGTAGGCCTAAATCTGAAAATTGAATGGCGCAGCTTTTGTGAAAAATAGACTTGAGCAAGGTTATAAGAGGAGCATTCTAACGTATCAGCTACCATTGCCCCACACTGCATTATTTTCTTGATGTTGATATAATTTACGAGAGGCTCTAAGCCTACACAAATATGCATGTAGACAGGCCCGGCCCTAGGGTGCGCGGGGCCCAAGGCAGCAAGCGATGAGCGGGGCCCCAAGCAATAATGGCAGTGTGGAGTTGATTTTCTGCCAATACAGTACTCTATTGGCAATGCCATGTGTATTAAAATAATGCAAAATCAAAATTAAATGGATTAAGGAACACAAAATGAAAATCAACCTCTTAGCACTAGCACTTTACTATGAAAGCAATAATTATGTTTTATTTAATTACTTGAATATCTGTAAAAAAAATTACAGCCAGTAGCGCGGGGCCCCTCAAAAGCGCGGGGCCCAAGGCGGCTGCCTCGTTCGCCTTGCCCTAGAGCCGGGCTTGCATGTAGAGGCACAAAAGCATATTCATAGAGGGCCTTAGAGGCCAGATCAACGTGATAGATTTACGTATATGTGGACGTAGAGAAAAACTATTTGGAGCGGCTTGCTCACCGGCGGCATCATTCTTGGGCTTTGTTGGTGAATTTCGAAAAGCTCCTCATTATTTTCAGTCGTTATCGGAGATTGTTGAATATCAGGACCTGACCCTTGAGGGTCGCCCACGTGACATCAGGATTATAAACACTATTTCATGTCGCTAATAATTAAGGGTGTCTTCCTTTTCTTACGCGACAAAGGAACGGAAACGTTTTACATGTCGCTCGCGTGGGTGAACGAACTATTGGATACCTAGGGCTATGCGTTACCCGGCGCATGTATAAGCTCACTTCCGGAAATTAAGGCACCCTCAAGGCATCAGAGTATAGGTGCAGAGGTTGGTTTAGGGTGTTCGGTAACTTCGACTTTCGCAGCATAAGACGTGAGTTAACTGTTACCTGCAGTTACTTTGTAGAAGCACGTTAACATGACTGACACGTGCGCCTTTGTAAGGTTTCGTTCAAGACAAAGGGAGAGAGACGGAGAGAGACAGGCAGGCAGACAGAAATAGGCAAAGGATAGAAAGAAAACTATGTAGAACCACACAAGAATGCAGATAAGAAAAGTAAGAATAAGGGGAAGAAGAGGATTCAGTGGGAATGCAGTGATACAGACAAAGACAGGTCAAAAGAGGCAGACAGACAGACACAGACACACATACACACAAACAGAACAAGAGACAGACAAAACAAGAGACAGATAGAACAAGAGACAGTCATAAAGACAGACAGACAGAAGAAGAGACAGACAGACACATTTAGAACAAGAGACAGATAGAACAAGAGACAGATAGAGCAAGAGACAGACAGAACAAGAGACAGACAGAACAAGAGATAGAGGGGACAGACACACAGAACAAGAGACAGACAGAAAGACAAACAGATAGAACAAGATACAGACAGAACAATAGACAGACAAACATAAAGACAAACAAATAGAATAAGAGACAGACAGAACAAGAGACAGACAGAACAATAGACAGACAGACAGAAAGACAAACAAATAGAATAAGAGACAGACAGAACAAGAGACAGACAGAACAAGAGATAGAGAGGACAGACACACAGAACAAGAGACAGACAGAAAGACAAACAGATAGAACAAGAGACAGACAGAACAATAGACAGACAGACAGAAAGACAAACAAATAGAACAACAGACAGTCAGAACAAGGAACAGACAGAAAGAACGAGAGAGTGATAGAGATAAACTACTGAAACGAAAGACAGAGGAAGATGGATTGGATGGAAACGTACTGGAGAAGCGACGCCTGTGAAACGTGTTGATGACGTCGTGAATAATTAATTCATTGGCCTGCTTAAAGCGCCACCAACCCAAATAATGCGATCTGATACCTGTTGGCGTCTCCCCAGCTCAATTGCCCGCAGTCGGCGGCCAACTCCGCGGAATACAGGCGCATTGCCCACTCAATTTGGCCGAAGATGTAGTCCAAAGCACGAATCCGGGCGAGACTCTCCATGATTCATGCTGACGACAAGGGATTTGGCACAGTCAGGTGTTTTTTGTCACCTCAGTTTTACGCTGTGTGGTCACGTAATTTGCGACGCATGATGTACATGTTGTTGGCGTCACTCCATCACCAGTCTGTCGTATTCTGTGTCTCTGTGTCTCTCGTTTTGTATCCCTCTGTTTCTGTGTTTCTCGGTTTATATATTGCACGTGGACCGTCTGTTTTCGTGTAATGTTATGACCGGAATACTAAGAACTAAGGTGACGGATGGAGTAATAATGATCGATGAATGATGCAGAACGAGGTAGAAGCCTCGTGCCCAGAGGACATGTCACGGAAAATACGAACATATATAGAATGACAGAGTACCTGGCGAAAAATAGACGGAGAAGGAGGAGGAGGAGGAGGAGGAGGAGGAGGAGAACGAGGAGGAGGAAGAGGAGGAGAACAAGGAGGAGAGAACAAGGAGGAGGAGGAGAACAAGGAGGAGGAGGAGAACAAGGAGGAGGAGCAGGAGGAGAACAAGGAGGAGGAGGAGGAGGAGGAAGAGGAGGAGGAGGAGGAGGAGTGAAGAAGGAGACAGAAAAAAACGTAGAAAGAAAAAGGGAAAAAAAGAGATACCAAGAAGAAGAACAAGCGGATTTCTGCTCGTTGTCGATGCTTTACAGTTCGCTGAGTACTTCTCTTAAACCTCCTTTACCTCAGTATGGTTCGTAGGTTATTCACCATTTGTCTTGGTCCTATAATTATATTTCTGCGGTTGGTCACCCGGCCAAGACCTAAAAGCGTGCCGCATGCTTAATTTACGACATCTTCTCCACGGCTCCAAACCATTGCTTCTGTTCCTATTCGAGGCTTTTCATGTACCTATTGCTATGTTCCGCCTATGCGGAGAATGGTAAACCATAATTATCATTATTATTATGCATTACTATGTACCACTATCTAATGACCAGGCATCAATCTATGACGCTGAGCAATCACTAGTGAAGGTCTTGCTGAAGGTCCCCACATAGTAACCTAGTAACCTCAGAGGAGATTCGAACCCGTACTCTCTGCGATACAAGGCGAGCGTTCTAACCAATCGTGTCTCACAATCATGACGTTACAGAAGCAGATGCTGTTATTGAAACTTTGTGTTAGGATGCTCTGTTAGGGAATCCTCGCTGCAGAGGGTGTTGGAATTGGAAGGATGCAAGCTCCATGCTGTTCTCGTTACGTCAGTCAAATAGTATTAAATGAATGTTCTGTAATCGTTAATTGCTAACGTCTGTCTTTACCACTCAAAGCGTTTAAACGTATTGGCTTTTCTTAGTGTTGACACGGGATTGTAAAATATTTAGATTTAGCCTTACAACTGCAAACTTAAAACTTATTTTCTGTATTTCTGTGATAGTTGTTTCGTCATCGACGAATGTCTTTTGTACTAAATTTAATCACCTAATAATTTATAAACTCTAAATTTCTAAAGCGCTACTTTAAAGGTAACCGCAGGGCACAAGATTATTCACGAGCGCTGCGTCGTGCCTGAGGGTTGTTCAGAGATGTCCAGTGGAGCTACGAGTCCGGTTGCCATAGAGACCAGAGAGAGGAGACAAAGGAGCTGCCAAGGCGGGTTTCCTTTAGGACGAGATAGCTCTTGTAAGGCGGAGGATCGGACGGATTAGAGTAGTCATTAATTAGAATTAGTCAGCCACTTAATATTGCTGCATCACGAAGAGCTGCCTTCGCTTGCCTAAATCCTGTTACGTCCGTTAAAACAAAAAGTACACCTGCAAGGAAATTAATGGTCAGATAACTTCAGTCATTGCCTGCAGTCTCTTGCACACACGTAGGGCCACACCAAGGGGTTCCAACGACAACTGACAGCCACGTATTACTTATTCATTTATTTATTTATTTATTGTGATGACTATGATTATTAGTACGCCTATTATTATTATTTTATTATCATTATTATTATCATTGTAAATATTATATTTTATTTTGCCCCGAGGTACTTTTGATCCCAGGAATAAAAAAATATCAGGAGATTATTATTATTATTATTTTTTTACCCGAGGTAGTTATAATCCTCAGGTTGTCCAAAACTATATCCGGAGATAATATGATGTTTACTCTGGAGAGGCGGATATTATTATTATATCATTATTATCATTATTATTATTATTATTATTATTATTATTATTATTATTATTATTATTATTATTATTGTTGTTGTTGTTGTTGTTGTTGTTGTTATTATTACTATTATTATTATTATTATTATTATTATTATTATTATTATTAGTAGTAGTAGTAGTAGTAGTAGTAGTAGTAGTAGTAGTAGTAGTAGTAGTAGTAGTAGTAGTAGTAGTAGTAGTAGTATAATTATTATTATTTGATATTATTATCATTATTATTATTATTTTTATCATCATCATCATCATCATCATCTTCATCATCATAACAACTTATACAATGCTGGTTTCTGAAAAGGTAAGTCTTAAGCTGAGATGGAAATAACACAAGGAAGATTAGCAGCATCTTCTTCTACGGTTTCCATTGGTAGCCAGTGGCGTTACTAGGGCTGGTGTCACCCGATGCGGTAAGTCATGGTGTCACCCTAAAAAAAAATCTGATGACCTTTTTATAGGAATTCGTCTCCCAAAAAAGTGATGACCTTTTGTTAGGAATTCCTCATCTTGCGAAAAATTCATCATTTTCTCATGTTGGGTGTCACCCCCTCTGAGGGTGTCACCCGGTGCGGTCCGCACCCCCCGCACCCCCTCGTGACGCCACTGTTGGTAGCCTCTCTATGAAGAAACACATTGACTTATACGGCTTAAAATAAATTGTCAATGCATCAAGATTGATTATCTTGAATCTGTTGACGGCTTTTGATTTAAGTAATTCAGAATGAGTGAAGCAGTCAATAGATTCTGTCGTGGATCTGATCGAACTTAATTGGAGAAACTGACATCTGCGAAGGGGAATTTACCGACCGTTGGCAAGTCATCCGCCGAAGGAGAACATCGCCCCTCCCTGATTGATCTCTGACGACGGTCGTGCTTTGCACACAAACCGTTAACAACAGGACTTCAAGACCAACCAATGGCAAAACACACATAAATCTCGACTGGGACTCGTGGAGACCGACAGACACAGAGAGAGATAGACAAACAGACAGACAGACACACGTAGAGACACAGACAGACTTAAAAACTCAATGTTTCGGATTGGTTATCCTCCATTAGGATGTCCCTCTGTCTCCACGAACGGATCTTCTTAACACTGACTTCATTACGGTTTAGCTTTGGAGTGCCATTGGTTTAGGCCTTGCGCATTAGACACTATCACCATAGAAGTTATTATCACTACTACTATTACTTCTTCTTCTTCTGCTACTACTACTACTACTACTACTACTGCTACTACTACTACTACTACTACTACTACTACTACTACTACTACTACTACTACTACTACTACTACTACTATTACTACAGAAAAAAATGAAAGTATAATGATATCAGACAGACAGGCAGCCAGGCACACAGACATACAGACACGCAACCTTACAGATTGACATGCCAACAGAAACAGAGTTGATTTCTAGTTCGTGTAGCGCAACATCGCAGTAATCATCGATGATCCAAGCAGTACAGATATCAACTTTAATTTTTGTGCTACAGAAGTTACCTTATATATATATATATATATATATATATATATTAGCCACAGATGGAGTTCGTGGTCTCATTAACGCGGGTCCTATGTATGCTATCTGACTGGCTAAACGTCACGTTTTCGTTGGCGTCATTGAGATCAAGTTCCAGCAACTAACGAAGGAGTCTCTCTCAGTCAGTGATCGAGACATACTCTTTGTCAGTCTCAGCTGTGCGTTCTATTCATCTGATCCGTGGTTTAGTTCAGTAAACGATGCAAGACTCAGATCAGTCTTTAAACAGCGGCGCTGATCACCTAACAGCCGGCACCGTCTAAGCTCCAACTGATTGTCTCATTCTTCATTGTTCTTTGTTTTCTGTGATACTTCTCCATCACACGGCTCTACGTGTGTGCGGGAGTCCGCCAGCGGTGACTTCTCTTTTTATCTGAGCTTTACTTTACCATTCATTGGCTAGCGTCGACAGCGATTATATGAGGTATATAAATGACACTATGTTAAGTGTCTAGTATATATATATATATATATATATATATATATATATATATATATATATATATATATATATATATATATATATATATATATATATATATATATATATATATTCGTTTATTGGAACAGTCTGACAAACCGCAGAGAGTTACAGCAAATTAAATCTGATAAACAAGATATATCACGAGAAAAGGTTAAGGCCGGTAGGAAGTTATTGTCTTTTATTGTATAGAGAGTTCTAGGGATGTAATTTCGGTCATCTTTAGTCGGTAGGGTGAATGGATGCAATCGTGGACGCAGATTGTAGGGACAGTGAACTGTTGGTGGAAAGAGACTCTTCAGGACATGCGTTTCGTTTCCTATGACAGCCTTCAATAAACGCATGTCAGCTGCTTCAGCCATAAATACATGCAAACGGAAAGACACACAAACGTGTACACATGCAAACACATACATGCATGCATACATACATACATACTACACTTATCCATACTACCTACATGCATGCATACATAAATACATTATACATACATACATACTTCATACATACACGTACACACATATAAACATGCATACATACATAAGTACATTTGTCCTTACATTCTTACATACATCTAATGCGCCTGGTGCGTTTGGAACTCAGTCAAAATATTAGGATAAAGTATTCTGATGAACCCCATTGAGAAATATAAGGTGGCTTTTCGCTTATAGGCTGTTAGGCTTTTATTATCTTGTGTGTCTGCTATTTTTAATGCGTGGCGCTATCATTTGCAACATTTACCCGCATCATCGGCTTTGACATCCGTACATGCAGACATTAAAGATCTGTAAACATCTTCTGTGAAATGCAATCTTTCTTCTTTTCTAAGAAAAGTGTCTGATACGAAATTATTTTATTCTTGCCTGCGTAATGTCTGGTGACTGGAGGTATTAAAGTGACGTGAACATAACGTAACTTTCTCAGCGGTCTTTCATGATAGCCTACCGTCAGCCTACCCAGTTTTAATAACTTAAAAACACCAGAACAACAATATGTAATAACCAGACAAGGTTACAGATTCAGCGACGAATCGCTGATGTGACTTTACGCACCCACCATTACCTATGTGCACCGCTTTTATGGCATGTGCCTTGAAAGCTACAGGCTTATGGTGCACGTCTTTGGGGCGATATACACTGATGGGTAGAGTTCCTGCACATCTTTGTGCACCTTCCGTAGCTGCTAAGGAACAATTAGTCTTTCTTGTCACTTCCTTAAGTTCACGGACTCACTGTCCTTGCTCTCGATCGCACGCAACCATCCATATGTCTAACCATTTAGGTGTTGTCCATCTTGCAGTCATATAATTCTTATCACCTCTATCCGTCTACCAATTCATCGTTTCCCTTCCACCTCCCTACCACCAAAGCCAAGCTTGTAACTCACAGAAGAAGCAGCTCGGTCAGAAGCAGATCGTAACAGTCACCAATCATCCGTTTCCGGTGCAGCTGACCTGTTCGTCCTATATTTGGACACGAATGACAACTGTGATCTGTTGACAAATCCGGCGCATTTCCGATCAAATCGACCTCCTGATACTTTCGAACCATTTATCAAATCTGCTGCGGAGATATGTTGACCCATTTCATTATTAGATGATCGATGATGGATGACAGACGTGGCACTTAGCTGAGACAAAATGACGTCGCTTAAGCGCCGGTTGTTTAGTTTCTATAACAACAAGTAGGCTTCCTCGATTTGAGTAGTCAGCCATTTGAGGTTCCTTTGTCACTCAGTAGTTCCCATTGACTGCCTTCCATCAAATGTAAACTTGCTATGTTGCTTGTCTATCATCATCAGTTACATTCATCTCTTGTTGACTGATCTGTGATAATTGCTGCTGTTCGATACTTTTGTTAGATATTGCTGTTGTTCGATATTTTTGTTGCATAGTGTTAGTGCTAGATATATTTACTGTTGGATAGTGTTGCTCCTAGGTATTGCTGTTGTTAGATATTGTTATTGTTAACTATTGTTGTTGTTGGATTGGCTGTTGATGTTGGGTATTGTTGCCATAGACATGACAAATGCAATTTCTGTGTTTAGTTCAGGCTGTCAAATGAATGTCAAAACTGATGAATCTCGATTTGTTACGATTTATCGTGAAAATATTTTCTTCAGATTTTGTAAATTGCTGTGTGGTTACGACGCAATCTAGATTTCTCTCTCGGGTCGAGTACTTCAACTCCCCAGTTTCTCGTTCACTCTCACATTGTCCATCCACTTGCACTACTACTGCGATCTCCATTGAATGTTTGCCTTCGGGGCGTGTTTCCGATACAAAGAATGATCTGGACCTAGGGGCTGTTCTTCCTGTAGTCATCACGTGCAGCTTGATTTATTTGTAATTCAAGTGTCGTTGACTTTACAGAACGACGTTTGGACAGACCCATTTCTCAGATCTGTTGGTATCTTTCATAATATATAGCATCCGTGAGAGAGAGAGAGAGAGAGAGAGAGAGAGAGAGAGAGAGAGAGAGAGAGAGAGAGAGAGAGAGAGAGAGAGAGAGAGAGAGAGAGAGAGAGAGAGAGAGAGAGAGAGAGAGAGAGAGAGAGAGAGAGAGAGAGAGAGAGAGAGGAGAGAGAGAGAGAGAGAGAGAGAGAGAGAGAGAGAGAGAGAGAGAGAGAGAGAGACTTCTCAGCTTGTTTATCCTAACACGAGAGAGAGACTTCTCAGCTTGTTTATCCTTACACGAAGACAGACTCAAAAACATGTAAACAGCTTTTCCATTATGTGAAATGTATGCTTTCATAGTTTGAGGAAAACATTCTGATAAGAAATCCTGTCAAAGGAATCCTGTCAAAGGAATCCTGTCAAATAAAGTTTCTCATTATGATGCTGCTTTATATTGGTCCTAAATGCATAAAACACCGGATGAAGCCCAGTTCTCTCGGCAAGTAGCAGTCATATATTCGATACGAACCCTTTGTATAATTTGAAATCATATTTAGATATGTGATTTTAAATAAAATGAAATAAAATGATAGCGCATTGGATAACATCTGGCGTAGAGTGCGAGAGGTACAGAGATCGAGTCCCATAGGCGGACATGCTTTGTAGGCTGCAATTTGCGCCGTGTATTGCAGGCTGTCTGTTCTGTTAGTAGTTAAGATTTATAGCATAACATGTACATGTACAGCGCAGTGCGTTTGCAGGCGCTTAATTAAAGAATAAATATTATTATTATTATTATTATTATTAAACTGATTTCTTCACGTGCACATATAAACCTCCTTTCACACGTAAAATCACAAAATTGCAATAATAGCAGACAGAATAGCGGCAACACATATAGACTATCTCTCTATACATAGTGAATATATATATATATATATATATATATATATATATATATATGAGATATATATATATATATATATATATATAGATAGATAGAGAGAGAGAGAGAGAGAGACAGACAGACAGACAGACAGACAGACAGACAGACAGAGAGAGCAGGACCTATAGCCTATAATGCATAGACTATGCAATAATTAGTTCAACTGTAGGTCTATTTAATTCTCAAGATTGTATGTGATTGGTCGCTTTAAATGATGGCTGTAAGCAGTTTCATGTGGTTCCATTGTATGCAGAAATCGAATTGCCGTCTAGAGGTTGCGTGTCCGTGACTACACGCGTGCTTGTGTGTATGAGCAAATGAGCGTAGACGTTGCGTAATTGCATCGGGTTTGAAAAGCTGGCATCGAGGACGCAGACACTTTCGATTCTTCTCAGTGGAACAAAGGAACGTTCGTTCGACTGTAGATTTCACATCTGGTATCATATTGGAAGTCAGTCGTTCTTAGTCGTTATTTTGTCTTCTGTTTTCACTCTTCATTCTCTATCGTTAGATGGAAGGATGAATGGTTGGATAGTTGAATGAATGGATGGATGGATAGATGGATGAATAGATGGATGAATGAATGGATGGATGAATGGATGTTTGGATGGATGAATATATGGATGAATGGATGGATGTTTGAATGGATGAATAGATGAATGGATGGGTGTTTGGATGGATGAATAGATGAATGAATGGATGGATGAATGGATGGATGAATGGATGGATGAATGGATGGATGAATGGATGGATGAATGGATGAATGGATGGATGTTTGGATGGAGGAATATATGGATGAATGGATGTACGTATAGATGGATGCTTGAATAGATGGATGGATGGATGGGTGGGTGGATTATTGGTTAGCTGTCAAGTATACGGGCACAGTTTCTTAATCTGTGAAAAGCATTGAAGTCACTTCCATCAAACCTCGAGTTTTGAGTCAACTACCCATTGTCTTAGTATGCTTTTCTTTATTCTCATCGTCCTCTTCTTTCACTTTCGTTTAGCCAATCGCCTCTCAATCCATCATCAGCAGACTTATTACTTTCGTTTTGTTTTTGCTTTTCGATTCCCTCATCACTGAAAATTAAAGAAACGCCGCAATAAAGAAAAATTAATATCTACCATGACGATCGATTAAGTGTGTCTCTTTTTCTACTGACATCTGGCTGATTGGAATTCTTTTTCCAAATGCTGCTGCCTCCATTATTCTTGCAATTTGTTTTTGCATCAATTGTTTCGTGAGTCGGCGATGATTCTACTGAGTTTTTTTTCTAACGGTGCAATTAGTTAAAAACTGTTTAATCAGTTGTTCCAGCTTCTGTTGTTTCTGGTCTTGCATTCATTTTTATGCGGTAAACTGTTCCGACGGACCTTGTATCATCCTCAGGGCTTTTGCGACATTAAATCATCGTAGATAACTTGGAATGATTTGAACGACGCTCGTCAATCGTAATGAAGAGACGGTCGCAGTAAACAATCTCTCGCCTACGCTGTTGACTCTGTTCTTGTGTCTTCTCTTGTCGCTTCTGTACTTTTCTGTCTGTCTGTCTGTCTCTCTCACTCTCCCTTTCTTACTCTCTCACTACTCACCCCTTTCTATCCCTTTTGTCTGTGACACACTCTGCCTATCCGTCTCTACGCCTCTGTTTCTCTACTTCTGTTTTTTATTTGTTTTATCTTCTTTACCCTATGTGTCTCTATCTCTAAGTCTCATAGTTTTTCTCTCTGTATTCGACTCCCCCTCTGTCTCTTTTATATGCTGTTCTCGTCGGTAAATGATCGTAGGGCTTCAGGCAGGGCGCCGACTTTGACGACCAGTCCATGATATGGAACGGTCAGCGACTGCAGTAGAGCATGGCTCTTAGGCAGAGAGGAAAATCAGCAGCGAGGAAGATGAATTGGAGCATAAAGATGCAGAGGAAGAGAGATCCGTAGCAGGAGAAGGAGTAGATGGTCTGAAAAAAGACAGCAAATGACAACAGAAGACGGGAGAGAAAATGAAGATGGAGATAGGCGGATGGATATAAAGAGAAAAGAACAAAAAGAGTGAAACGACAGAGTGAGGAAGAGAGACAGAGATCGAACATGTGAGCACGAGAAAGGGCAAGGAAATACGCTGAGAGAGAGACAGACAGATAGAGACAAAGAGACAGAGACACAGAGACAGACAGACAGATAGAGACAAAGACACAGAGACACAGAGACAGACAGAGAGAGAGAAATATGCAGAGAGAGAGAGACTGACAGACAGAGACAGAGACAGAGACAGAGACACGGAGACAGAGAGACAGACAGAGAGACAGAGACAGAGAGACAGAGAAAGAGAGACAGAGAGAGACACACACAGAGAGAACAGCAGGTACAGAGGCAGACATATGACAGTTGTCAGATATAAGTCTGTTAGACACAAAGAGATGGAACCAAGTTGTTTGGGATCCATGCAGTCAGACAATAAAGAAAAGCAACGGTGTTGTACAGACATTGTTAATGAAAGTTCCATCTTTGATTTTTAATCATATAAAGAAACAGAAATAGAACAGAAATCAGAAGAAAAAAATGGCGTACAAAAAACTAGGATTTATATAAGTGAAAACGGTTTTACGCAATGTAAGGATAACAAATAACGCTTAATGCTGAGTCTCGTCTCTGTTGTTTTTACTAGACGTGTTGATTGATTGATTGATTGATTTATTGACTGATCGATTGACGGTTTGATTAATCGAAGTCTCAAGCACCGCGTAATAGTACAGTAGCAATTCTTTGCTTGGAATGTTCGGACAAATGTCAAAAGGTGAAACCGCAGAGAAATAATTATGGCGTACCGTAAGTAGTCAGCCTTATAGCTAAAAACCGACTTCAACGCAGCAATATTGACAGTCTGATATCCAAGAAGCACTGCTATGAGAATTACCGGCAAAGGTTACAGTTGAAATATTGAACTTTACCACTTTTTCATGATTATGATATCGATATATCTATGTTACATCACAGAAATGATGATCATCTCATATATGCGAGTTTTACATCTATCTGTCAAAATTTTTTTGTTTCTGTAGGCTATTTCTATCTTGTGGTGGATAAAGATATATATATATATATATATATATATATATATATATATATATATAATATATATAATATAATACATGCATTATATAATGTATGTTCAGGTGCAGAGTGGAAGAAAACAGTTGTAAAATATTTCACTGTATAACTAACTTCTAGAAACTTCTAGAGTGGGTGTCACAAAGACAAATTAGCGCAATTTACAGATGGTTCAGAACTTCCAGGCAATGGCCATGACTAAAATGTCCATATTTTCCAGCACATGAACCCATACTGCAACGACAATACTGATGTCCAGTCAAGCACAGAAGATTCCAGTTCAAAGCATGTCTTGCGGTTAACAGGCGTTTCATATTGGTCATCCATGCAGGATATGTTGTCGAGAGTTTTGCCCAATCATATTAACATTGAACTCGGTCATCAAACACGTTCAACTTAGTGAACCCCGACCGGGACATCGGGCCTTCCTGTTTACTGGTCCGACATTTTGCGGTTGGCTGCCCGATTCTATTCGCTCGGCAGGTTCTGTATTGTCGCGCAGACAATGACTGAAATCTGAACACATTCGCGTTGATTGTCCTTCGTAGCATGCCTTATTGTTTATGTAACCTCTTGGATCGCAATTGGTATTTTGGTTCTGTTTAAAGGATTGTAATAATAGCATGAGATTTAACTTGGAAGCGATAATCAATTACTCATGCCTCGAGTATAATGTTTACGACAAAAGAGACCATTTCATATTAGACCATAGAACTGGGGAGTTGGGATATTTTCACTTAATATTCTTGTCAGATAATGAAGAATCACAGCGACTATTGTCATAAGTGGTACAAAAATTGAGCAATTTTATCAGTTCTGCTGCCATGGAAGCATGATAGCTGACGACTGCAAATGTCCTGATAGGATAAAAAAAGAAAATCAATGGGCAAAGAGACATTCTACAAGAGAGGAGAGATCGTAAGTGGAAAGCTAAATCCTAAAGAAAAGAATGACTAGAAGTATAATTTCGAGCGCTCGTGAAAATACTGGTGCAGCTCTGCGCTTGGCTTAAGAGAGGCGCTTTAGAAAATCGGACTTTACTATTACGATTACGATTGGAGTGTAACAATGTGTGGATCTGAGACGTGGACTTTTGGAAAGTAACCTGCTTCGTCACTATAGTTCGCACTTCAACCGAACTCAGCGCCAATTTGGACGAGAAACGCCAGGGAGAGACATCAAGACAGAAAAAGAACTGACTGTCGTAATCATAGATTTATGGAAAAAGGCAACCGCCCGACAACCGTGCATACTATTTAACGACTATCCACCCAGAAGTCTCGTTGTATCTAACTATTAATTTATATAGCTCATTTATAAACCTCACAAAATCATCGCACGAGAGCGTCTCCACAGGCCCATAACAAGCTATGCCTGGATATATGACAAGAATTAATCCGCCACTCCCGAGACTTCCAAACCGCAGTCTAATCATAGAGGAACGATGATGGTATGATCACGCCTGGTAAAAGTGGCAGAGAAACGGGACACCAAATATTGCCACAAAGTTTAACAGCAGCATTCGCGGTCGCGGTCTTTCACCCCTCGACAGTTCACGTTTCGGGCGCTAGGTGTCGTAACAACTGCACTGAGGCTACAGACGTATGATCAGGCGAACAAACCCAAGACCTTTAACCAAACAGGCGCCGCGCGCACACGAAAAAGCACTAGAAACATACATAAACCCTCACGAATGGCCAATGTTGGTTTATGGGGTGAGTCGTCACGAGTAGCCCAGGCGCCATATTCTGCTTTCCTTAGTAGGTCTGGAGTCCGGAATAACTGCCAATATAAAGGGAGTTACGATAATGTACGCCCACATCATTTCCTTCAGTATAATTTAACAGGTCTTCACACAGTATATATAAAGTCTGCTATCGTAGCATCGTCTGAACCGTTAGTCGATGTATAGCACTGCGTCACACGCTCTTCTGGCGAATATAATGTATATTATCAAATAATATTTTACCATTGTATTATAATTATGTTCATTCATTTATTCATTCGAGGATTTATATAGCGCCACTTAAAAGGTAACTACTCAGAGGGGCTATATATATGATAATGTAGTATACGATCATAATATATATATATATATTATATCATATGATTGATCGTATATAATTTTATCATGTTAAGTTGTCTCATCTAGCATTGTCTGATTGATCGTAGGCCTATATAATTTTATTATGTTGTCTCATCTAGCATTGTCTTATGATCGTATAAATTATGTTATGTTATGTTGCCACGATTATTGTAGGCCTATTGTATTGTATTGTCTTCACCAGTCCTCGATCCGAGGATTGGCTGCATCAAAGACAATTCTGTTCTATGCACTTCTGTTTCTTCTCTCTATCAATAACCAGTCGAATGATTATCCAGTCCACGACTTTATGCCATCAATCCAGCCCATGTAGGTCTTCATCGAGGTTTTTGATCTAGGAATTCTGCCTGGGATAATCTCCTTCTCCGGACAATCTCCACGTTTCCACAGCACCGGCCAGAAATATGAAAGCTTCCTCTGATGACAAGATCCGAGTATAGATTCCCTTCTATTCCAGCAGTCTGCGACGCCCACTCGTTTGTCATCTTCGCAATTCATGATACTCTGAGGACTGTATTGTATCAGTGGTTCCCAAGCATTTAGCACCAAGGGCCAAAACAAGCTATTATGCAAATCCCGGCGGGCCACGCATCTCTATTACAAAAATGTTTTCTCGAGAATATAGATAAAATTGAGTAAACGTTTCAAATATCAAAACAAAATGATGTTGCTCCAGAAACATTTCAATTTAATGGAAAAATCACGTGATTTAGAAACAACCAATGAAGACCGTTCATAATTCAATACGTGGCACTCAAACGCCCAGGAATTATTGATGTTTAGAAGCCAACGGTTTCTTCCTAGCGATACGTAAAGCTGCATTGCACAATGCAACCAGTTCGGCTTTGTTCTTTGCATCATTTATCATGTCGTATCATATTATATTATAGTAAGTACGTATGCACGAGAACAGTTAATATAGCGCAGTTTAGTACCTCACAGAAACACTGTATCTAAGACTGTCTAACAGATCTATACAAGTGCGTTTTAAGACACAACACAAATATACGCTGCGACTCATGCGATCATTCTATTGGCTCTTAAAGCAATAATGGTATTTTCTGTGCAAGAAGCGCTATATGAATGTGCAATTACGATAGCAATTACGATTACCATTATTATAATATATAACGCATTTATTAATTAAACGCCACTGGCTAATGGCCGAGCATCGGTGGCGCTGAGCAATTAGAAGTGGACTGAGTTACTCAAGGTAGTAACCGTTTCAGGGAAGGAGGCTGGAACTCTCCGCGTTACAAGGTAGGCGTGCTCTCTAACCAATCGGCCGTAGCACGATTACGATAATGTAGGCTACGCAACACACACACACACACACACACACACACACACACACACACACACACACACACACACACACACACACACACACACACACACACACACACACACACACACACACACACCTACACACACACACACACAGCGTCCCATTTATAGCAGTCGCCAAACAGAATAAACACTTGACTTACGAGGCACAGTCGATGTCTGACATCCACCCATCCTTCTGAACTCAGGCCTCGACTGTTTTCCGACGAGCGTCGATAAGCATAACAAAAGCGACGAGAAACAATGGTCTCTACGCGCCATTCACAGCCAAGCCTCACTCCATTCACCAGACTGTGTACGTTTCCTGCGTCCTGCCTTTCCAGCAGCCTCCAACACCCTTACCTGTTTTCCGCCTGTTCTGGAACATCGATCGCACGCGACTACAGCAGAGCGGTGGCTGGTTTATTTCAATCTCCACAGCACTGCTGCACATTTTAAAGACGCTAAATAAATGCTCGGATCCGCTTGTATACGTATATCACCGGAATGGCATCCCTGGGCGGATGACAACCCGGATCCACGTATTCACGGTACGTTGTCATCTGCACCTGCATTCGTTTCTAGACTGCTTGTGGCCCGAAGTTTAATGGCTGTAGGTCGAATTCCATTTGGTCCAGGTGTTCCAACTGATTGTTTTATTCCAGTACTTTGGTCGGATATCAGACAGCACAGCGCCTGGAGTGTTATTTCCACCCTCGCAGAATGCGACATGTTCAAGCATTTGGACTAGCTGACTAGCTATGTTTGGATTGAATCGCTTCTGCGAATCTAAGCCGTTAGTAAAGACAATTAATGAAGCGTCCATTTTGAAGCCATTATCCGTGTTCCTCACTTCAGGAAGCGTCCAATTCTCAGTCTGATGAGGCGGGAGAGCTTTTAATAGGGAGAGTTTGGTGTACAATAGAATGAGGGTCCAACCCAATTCCCGAAAAACGTCTGAATTACATCGTCGTTTTCACCAAAAACTTCAATTTCACGGAATATTCAATGAATGTTTAAATGACTACTAAATTTTAATTAATAAACAAGTTTATAACCAGAGATTATATGACGTCATTCGAGGGGTCTGTTTAAAACTCGTTCACGCAACTGACGACTCGCTGACGTCAGAATGAGAAACAAATGACGTCATGACAATCGGATTTGTTTATTATTAGATATTATAGGCCCTATCATATCTACGAATAATAGCAACACTAGTTAATAATGTTTTTTGTGCGTGAAATATCGAAGATTGTGTCTAAAACTTCTGAAATAGAACGATATAAAACACTATAAAGAAAACAAAATTATGGCATTTCACGGAATTGTGCTGATAATACGCGGAAGGGACACACAGTCGCACAGTCGCCCAGTCACGTTTGAATAATCGTGAATTCGATTGGACCCTGATTAGAATAACGAGATTCATGTGTAGGCTGCTCGTACAATCCGAAGCACTGGCAAAACCTCAAGCTTACTGTTGCCATCGACCACTGTCTGAGATGGATATGCATAAATTGTATACATACATGTACATACAGTGTTTATATGTATGTATGTATGTATGTATGTATGTATGTATGTATGTATGTATGTATGTATGTATGTATGTATGTATGTATGTATGTATGTATGTATGTATGTATGTATGTATGTATGTATGTATGTATGTTGTATGTATGTATGTATGTGTGTATGTGTGTATGTATGTGTGTATGTATGTATGTATGTATGTATGTATGTATGTATGTATGTATGTATGTATGTGTGTATGTGTGTATGTATGTGTGTGTATGTATGTATGTATGTATGTATGTATGTATGTATGTATGTATGTATGTATGTATGTATGTATGTATGTATGCATGTATGTATGCATGTATGTATGTTATGTAGCCAGGCCCGTAACCAGAGACAAAATCAAGACGAGGCAAATCGCTCCCCGACCCCTGCCCTCCCCTTCCCAAACCCTCCCCTACCCTCCCCAGCCCCTTCCCTTTAGGTGGGAGTTTTGGGGTTCGGGGAAATTTTTTAGATCCTGTAAATGCTCTTAGGTGAGCTTTAGAACATTTTAAAGCCAATAAAAGCAGAAAACAGATAGCTGATCTTTCAATTTTTTTTTCGATTACCGGAACTTACGAAAGAAAGCAAATGATAATTTGAAATTGTATAAGCTGGTTCCGTAGTTTCCTAGAATGCGTTCGTACATATAAAGGTCAGCAACAGTAACTCATTAGTATAATAATATTATTTAGGTCAGACGCTTGGAGAAGAAGCCAGACAAGGTAATAAAAAACTCTATTACTCTTAACACGATATCTTGATTCTCGTGTCGAAGTAAGAAGAGGTACGCCTCGTCTTGAGAATTACGACGAGGCACTCACCTCGTCTTGCCACTTATTGGTTACGGGCCTGTATGTAGCCTATGCTTTTATGCTCTACTTGTCAAATAAATAAACTAGAAGCGCATTTCTTAAGATTGCTCCATGATTCAGATGCATTAAAAGGATTGATGGCATCCAATGACTGCGCAAGATGCGATTTAAAAGGCAGGACAGGATATCAGCATCACGCAAGTTTATGACTCAGACACCGAAAACCTCTCAACTCGAAGCTTCGCTGTGTGCACAGGTCCATGCTTTCGACGGGCCACACTTTATGTTACCGTTCAATCTCTCTGAAAACCACCGAGACTCATTCCTGTCAACATTCCACTGAGTATATGTGACCACTCTGGTATCAAAGAAGTCACCGTGGTTATATATACACACACGCGCGCGCACACACTCACGCATGAGCACTCCTACACACATACACACATAGGCCTACACACACGCACACACACACACACACACACACACACACACACACACACACACACACACACACACACACACACACACACACACACACACACACACACACACACACATAACTGTTGTGACAACACGCACGGTTGCAATAAAATTGTTAGTAATAGTGACATGTAAAAAGTCATCGTGACCTGTATCTCATTGTATTCAGAACAGCAACGCAAACTAAACTGTTAGATCATTTATACACTGAAAGTGTGGCCACAGTAGAGTGTCTGCCGATACCAGTAATTTTTATTTCATAAGATGATAGATACATAATTATATACGAGCATCAAAGAAAAGACTGGAGACGTCAAATATCAATTGCTGACTTCCAGGATGGAGTTGGAAACCTCAGTTTCATCTGTGGTCATTCTGTGGTCATTATGGTCAAGATGTTAGCCACCCTGTCTATCACCTTCACTTCAGAGTGGATGCTCTTCATAACCGCAGTTGAATCCTTCTCAATGCATTCTGCCCAACGCCATATTCTGCATCATTAAATTTTCAATTTTCGGGGTTAACATCATAGTTGAAGATAGGCATAAATATGTCGCATTGGTAAGAATTTTATCGACGCGCTACAAATCACAACCTAATAAGACCTTCAGGCGAAATCCAGACGGGTGATAAGGGACCAGAACTCCTAACTGAAAATGTTTTTAAGATCACTGTCCGAAATTTAGAGGGATGGATGATCTGGAGGACAGCGATGAGGTCTGTCGATGTGAAAAAAGAAACTCTGCCTGAAATAGACAGATCTGAATTGCTGACCAGTTCTTGGCAGGTTGTCCTAGCAAAAATCAGCGTTTAAGCAGCTTTACCCAAATCGGTGGCCTGTTTTCTGTTGTGTCGTTCTTCAGAGTACAAAGTGTTTATTTCAAAGTGCTTAAGTCTCAACTGGGTCTCAACTCCACAGTGCTTGCGTGATCTAATTCTTCGGCCTCATTCTGCTGCTTTGCTGCGTTCTCTCCGATCTTCTGACCGTCTTGACATCTTAGTTCCTCGAGTCAGTACTACTATATGGCTCAATCCAAGTCATTGGCGTAAACTTGTCCAAAATATTGGGCGGGGGAGGGGATTTGATTATTCATTCTACACTTTTTGCATTGGGTATACAGTCAATCTCAATTATTGGGGGGGGGCACGTGCCCCGGCTGCCCCCCAGAGTCTACGCCTATGATCCAAGTCCTTCGCCTGCATAGGTCCTCGCTTTGGAACCGACTTCCTCCTTCTGTCCGCAACGCCATTCTGCCTGGGAGCGTTGCTTCTTCCTTTTCACGCCTTAAATCCTGCTTTTACTCTCGGAGTCTCGCGCACTGGGAGCGCCTCTGAATGGTCTATACCGCGAGAGGCGCTTTATAAATGCCCATATACAATACAAAAAGTATCAATCGCCAGCCATCGGAAATGCATACTGGCACCTCTGAGTTACTCTTAAGGTCCTACATTAAATGTCTTCTGTATCGTGATATATTGTGCATTAAATTTTATCTAGCTTGAAACGACTGTCCATTGTTGGCTGGGATGCCCAGAGTGGCCATGTAGGATTCGACACTGGTCAGGATAGTTTTGAGCTTGTAGCGAATACTATTTC
Source organism: Allolobophora icterica (assembly GCA_963556255.1). Classification (NCBI taxonomy): domain Eukaryota; kingdom Metazoa; phylum Annelida; class Clitellata; order Crassiclitellata; family Lumbricidae; genus Allolobophora; species Allolobophora icterica. The sequence continues at coordinate 35,111,270 of OY744615.1, forward strand.
TTATCAAATGACTTGTTAATTGATTCTATAATTAAATTAAGGTTTAGTATAAGATAGCTAATGTAAGCGGCGTTTATCTAAAGAAAAGCGGTGCTAGATAAATAAAACTTAGTTTAAATAAACAGCCGTTGAGCCGATGTTGATATGATGACGTGGAAGGAGATACTACGTATGCGTTACCATAGCGACCGGAGAAGCGAACCAATGAAATGTCGTGGGGCAGTGTTCGAAGAGAGAGGAAACAGTGATGGCGACTGTCGTGATTCGTTCACGGTTGATGTTTTGAATTGAACGTAGATTCGTTAGCCAAATAACGAATAATTCATCGAATCTGTGTGCTCACCAGTAGGCCACAGAAGTAACACTTGCAGCGCTCGTTTTGCTGTAAGTTATTTGATTGAAGTTGAGTTCTAAGAAACGATCGAACTGTTACGATTACTTTTTGACTGCCAAAGGTCAAGTAGAATAAACTGACTTTCGTATAGTATTCTGAATCGTCATCGCCTACGATAGTTGAAGGGATTTATGCGATTCAAACAATTCGATACTACAAAGAAGATCTACCTATCTACAGCCTAGAAATGGACATGGTTGGGACAATGCAAGATACGATCTCACAGCGATCTATGGAGATGGTCTGACAATTTACTCTACGACGACTCAGATAAGGAACATAATAAAACTAATCCTTAAGTAGATAAGGTTTATTTGCTTGTAAAATGGAAATAATTGTCTTATTTTAATATACATATATTGCATCAAATCTAAAGAAACGATTGTTGTTCATTGAATGGATTTGTACATTGGATGTGATGTGAGTGTTTATCTTCAATTCCTGGCACGAACGCTAAAGTACAATTATATATAATATAATCGCTACAGAGCTATTATATGCAGAGTTTTCTCCATCCTTACATATCCCATTTTGAGATTGACAACGGTGACCTATAAACGACACAACTGCGATGTATACAGAGGGGCTGGGGAAAGCAGTTTAATTTGATCTATGCAATTGACATAGACACGATTTGTTTGGATCGGAAAAAACGGCCATGGAGGCAGATAATTTGATTTCTGCCACGCTAACGAAATAACGTTGTACTAGAGCGACTTTTGAGCAAGGCAGAAAATATCCCGACCGATCAATCGGAAATGTACTGCTGTACTGAAAGACATGATATTGATTTCATAAGTCGCACTTCGTCAAGAAGAAGAAGAAGAAGAAGAAGAAGAAGAAGAAGAAGAGGACGAGGACGAGGAGGACAAGGACGAGGAGAACGAGGACGAGGACGAGGGGAAGAAGAAGAATAAGAGCACTTAGAGCAGTCCCTTAGTCCCTTAAGCTAAGAGGCAGCTATCGTAATCGTAATCTCTAAATTTCTACAGCTCCCAAAGAAGCGAAGTCGCGGGAACCAGCTTATTCACAGGCGCTCAGTCAAATCATAATCGATAGGCGGGAGGGGGAATCGGTTCCCGGTCAGTGTCCAAAGGAGGTCAATAGGCAGACAGTCAGACGGCTAGGGTGGGTGGTGTTTGGGTTTGAAACGGCGAGAGAGGTAAGGGGAAGAAAAGGAATCGGGATGGGATTGTGAAAGAGCAGTGCTTTTAGTTTTGAGTGAAAGACTTGTGGAGAGATCTAGCAAGAGGTCAGCCATGGCTATGAACTGTTAGCGATTTAATTTTCTTAGCCTCGGCATATGAGACAGGTTGCCAGTCCTCTCTAGTTTCAGTCTCATCTTTCTATCGACAGTGTGCTCATTATAGCTTAGTTGACTAAGGGGCGCAGGCGGAGCAGAAATCTCGGAAAACTTTTTGCAGTAGCGGGGATACTACGCATTTAAGCCAACTTGGATATCTTCAGTCTTGGCTGACACCTAAGACTACTGAAGTTGGTCACTCTACCTGACCATCCCTTTATCTTACCCTGGCCAAACCTTAGACAACGACAGTCTCATCCGTTAAACGTTCGAGCTGCAGAGTTTAATTCTGTCTTCAGATATCGACCAAACAGTAATCTCTTTCCGGTTTTGTTTTCTCCGTCGGATGTCTTCTCGAATTTTTCTCACATCGACTTTGCTTAACAGTGACTATCGATTGGTTCCTTGAGCAAAATATAAACACTAGTGCTATAGAAATTCTCAGATTTGATGCATGCACACGTACAATGATTCTAGGTTCTTGCTCATTATCGTCCTTTCTGAGATCAAAGGTCACTCGATGTCAGTGGGTAATATTGAATGGGGAGCCACGTCATTATGAGATTTTCCCCATTTCATTCTGCCGTAAAGTTTTCATCTCCAAGCCAAAATTCTTCCTAGCACGAAAACGCTATGCTCGCATGTAGGTATGTGCAATCTAACATTTGGGTTAAGTCTCTAACCTAACAAACTTGAAAACTACTCTCTTTAGCCGTGGTTGGACTAGGAGCGCTCCTGAGTAGATAACCTTGAAGGGGCGCTATATAAAAGCTCCTTAATAATAATAATAATAATAATAATAATAATAATAATAATAATAATAATAATAATAATAATAATAATAATAATAATAATAATAATAATAATAATAATAATAACAGTATGGGTCTCTTTAAGCATGATCTGTAATCGCTATGGTACAGTACCATAGCGATTGGTACTGCTGAAACTACTCTGGCCGGCGTATCGAAGGTAAGAAGCGTTTAACCCAATTACTGCTCTCGATTTGTCAATACAAAGATCTCTGGCGACCAGTCGACCAGCAATTCTTCAGTGAACAGTAAATTGGAACAATATATGCTTGGAGGTTTAACACTGTAACGACGAGAGTGTACTAAAAGTGACTTGGAACTAATGCAGCTCATCGTTAAAGCGTTAAAAAGGATTTGAGCAACCGTGCCTGTGCCTCGATAAACCTCGGGAGCAAGCTTCTGAGGAGTTCTGTGAAGGCGCGCAAGTCGACGAGTGGCTTTAATCTATACGCTGGCAAACAGACTTTGCGATGCTTGAATACGTATGCAACCAGCCTACACGGATCACAACTATACATTCGATCGCAAGTCTTTCAGCTGTCGTTCAATCGAAGTCTACCAAGCAGTGCATCCGCGCTTCTGAGTGTTTAATCCGGATAGTTTGTGAGCTGGGATAGAAATGTTGTCTGCAGTCTAGAAAAATGGTTCAGGCAAAGGTCACGAGGGAAATGCAAGCAGAGAAAGGCAAAAGCAAGCTGACTGAGGCAGGGTAGAGAGATAAAATGCATGTGGATGCAGGCAAAACAAAAACACTAGGGCATAAATAAGAAAGCTATCAAATCTGTGATGAAAGCTAGATGGGAAGAGATTAAGGAAGGGCAAATGAAACAGATAAAGGAGTACCGGAGACAGGCGTAAGAATACAGGAAAATGTTATGAAGAGCAGTCTATTACACCCTCTGATGTAGGCGAAACTGCAATGTAAAATGCTAGCAAGCGAACTATCTAAACGTGGTTAGTCGTGGGAAATTTATAGGCGATGTTCTATATGTACAGGCCATTAGCGTAATTAGGTTAGTAGGTCCTACTCTGGAAGTAGGCCTATACATTATTTACACATCAAATTATCGACTAGATTTTACAAAGAAATATCAACCACCCTTATACTTTGTGTTTCAATCTAGCCTACTTTGTATGAACGATTTGTCATGAATTTCGAGACACTTAGGCGTAAATTTTCCACATTCAGATTCATAGTAGGATCAAAAGCCTACTATCAAAGTTGATACTATTATTTTTTATTCATGCCTACTGTTAATAGTACTTGCTTTGCAGTGCTAAATATATATATCTCTCAAAGATCTGACACAGCTAGTGCATACTATTCCTGAACGTTGCCTACTACAAGACTATACGATACAATGTCATCTCTTAAAATCACACATTGTGGACTATTCTTACCGCCGATGATGATCGAATTGTCTTTATTTGGTGAGCATCGAAGATTTATATTCCGCCTGTAAGATGTTTGTGGTTGTATCACGAGATATCAATCAGTCTGCTGTAATTGCGTTATTTCACGGTTGTTCGTCCTGTGACGAGAAGGATCGAGCGATTACTCGGCGTTGTTCCACGCACGTACAACCACCGGCTGTTGTTCTGCCGACAGCAAGCAACTGTTTCTCAATCACGGTCCCACAAGTGCGTCTACGGCTGCGACGTGCGACAGACTGTGGAGATGCGGCTCGTGCAGAAACTCTAGAAGCGACTACGTGCAGCAGCAGCAGCAGGTATTCATCGGCGCCGATGGATGAAGAAGAGATGGCTTATAGAGAGAGCCTCCCTCTCTAACGACCGCTGACGTTCACTGACCGGATATTGTGCGTCGATGGATGGACGGTGGCTCCATGGAAAAGACGCTATATAAATATTCAGGTGAAAACATGCATACATACATACATGAATACTTAAGTACAATGCATATAAACATACATATACCTACACAAATACTTAAGTAAATAATACATACATACATGCATACATACATGCAGACATAAATACTTGAGACACACATAGATACATACATACAAACATACATGCATACATTATACATAAATACATGCATACATGCATACATAAATGTATACATACATACATGCATGCATGCATGCATACATACATACATACATACATACATACATACATGTCATACATGCATGCATACATACATACATACATACATACATACATACATACATATATGTAATTACCATAGATGTTTAAAGTACTTAGGTCTCAAGTACAAGTAAAAGTACTTTAAAGCTGCACTCGAGTTGTACTCGAGTACAGTTTATGTTGTATCATAATCCAATGTACTAGAGTTGTACGAGTATAAGTGCCAACTACTACATATCTGGTGATTGCACAAGGACTTAATGGCAAGCGATCTGTATGTACATGGTATATTGAACAATTAAACAGTTTGAATGAGCCCACCTACATGTACAAACCCAACTTTAAATTTTCTGGAGAGTTGTGCTATTGATGCGAATTCGATTCTTTCAAGAATGTTTGTGTCGCAAAATGAGAATAAGCGCCTCTTATCTAATGACAAACAAGACGCCATCTTTTGCTCAAATTGTTTCATTCAATAGTAATTTCAATATTCTGTTATAGCTGCTGGGATACGTGTTTTAAAACCCTAAAGAAATTGGGTGGAAAAAGAAAATCAGATGCACGAAGTTCTTACGGACAGGATACAAGCGATATCGAGATTATCCTAGAGAGGCGCTATGTAAGCACCCGGTAATCTTCGAATCTTCTAGGACTGAACAACGTTCCTCGCGGAATTGTAGAACTAGCAGTTAACGTTAATTGAGGTGAAGGTGCGTCTATCCAGCCTTGGATGTGAAGAATAACATCTGCTAGAATGGACGCAAGACGAAGCAGAAGCAAACAGCTCGGGTTTAGCCAAACAGGAGTGGGTAATGACAGAGGAATGAAGAAAAATAGGGCATTGACTGTAATTGTAAGCGTCATTACAAATTTATATGGCGCCGCGTTTAAAGAAGCCGATTAGTGCAATCTCTCCGCTATTGTCTAAATGAGGTTAAAGTTCACCAACAACAAACTAGTTCATCAATAAACTAGTGTCGGACTGAACTGTTACGTCTCCGATTCAGATAGAGCAGGACACAAAAACGGGACATGAACCGGTCATCGCCATAAGTATCAACCTAGCTTGATATAGCTCAAGAGGTCTTTTAACTCAAATCAAATCAAATCAAATCATTTTATTGCTTCCATCAAAACAAAACAAAACAAAAACATGTTATGTAACAAACTATAAGTAGTCGGATTGTGGTTCTGTCTCAGATAGAGCAAAAGGTGGCCCTAAAGGGAGGTAACTCCCGCTAAGCAGGGACACCTACTAGTGTTGTACATAACTTAAGTGACTGTCAAGTCATGGTAAGCCAGAGGGAGTAGATAGTTGAGGTCTGGTGTGGAAACATGAGAGAAAGCAAAATAAATCATTGTTAAACTTAACTAATCATTTATATATACTTAACTAAACGTCAACAAAAGAAACAAAGAAACAGAAAATAGGACTATCAGTCCTATAAGAAAAGAATAAGTAGGAGAAAAAATGATGAATGGGGAGAAGAGCAGCACGTAACCCGGCGCGGCGCGCCCACCGAGCAGCATTGGCCAAACCCTGTGGTCGTTCCAAGGTCCGTTAACAACCATTCAAGATAAATGATTTCAGACGAGATTTGAATAAGTTTATATTTGGAGAGTGACGGATATCGGGAGGTATAGCTTCCCATACTTTGGGCCCATACGCCTTTAAACTAAATAGTCGTGAGTTGGTACGAGCCTTGACTGGTCTGAGGGCAGCGGCGTTCCTAGTGTGATGGGTGTGGATCCGAGATCCTGGGATAAAATAGTCACAGAATGAGGAGGGAAGGTTATTGTGTTCAAACCGATAGAAAAATTTACCAATTTGTGTTAGCCTAAGTTGACTTATATTTAATAGTCTAAGTCTGCTGAAGATTGGGGCAGTATGGGTCCCAAAAGGCACTCCTGCCACCATCCGAACTGCCTTTTTTTGAAGAATTATTAATTTATTCAATCTAGATTCGTACGTGGAGGCCCAAATAATATTGCAATAATTTAGATACGGTAAAATTAAAGAATAATATAAATTTAGCCTAATCACTTCAGGAAGTAGGTGGGCAATCCTATTGATTATACCTATGTTTTTCGCTATTTTTTGTGCGACAAAGTTAATATGGTCTCTCCAGGAGAGATGTTTATCCACAACCACCCCCAGGAATTTGGTAGACTCCACTTGGTCCAAGGGGGTTTCTGCGATTTCAAGGGTAATATCTATGGGCACAATTTTTCTGTGGGATTTAAAAATAATGAAATTAGATTTGTCAACATTAAGGGTGAGTTTATTTGCTGAGAACCAGTGATTGATGAGTTTCAATTCTGAATTCACTATTTCCATTAGAGTTTGCCAAGAAGGGTGTGCAAAAAAATATTTGTGTCATCCGCAAATAAAATGAAGTGGAGGGTTTTAGATATTGTGGCTAGATCATTTATGTACAAGAGAAAAAGTAAAGGGCCGAGATTTGATCCCTGGGGTACACCAAATAAAATAGATCGACTGTCAGACAGCACGCCATTGCATAATACTTTTTGAGTGCGGTCCTGAAAGTAGCTGTGGAACCATTTTAACATTGGGCCCCTAATGCCAAAGTTATCTAATTTTTTTAACAAGATAGGATGGTTGACCGTGTCGAAGGCCTTCGCTAAATCGACGAAGACCCCCACAGAATATTCGTTTGCATCAATTGCTTTAGTGATTCGGTCTTCCATCTCTATTAGGGCCATATAGGTGGAATGCCCAGATCGGAAGCCATATTGCGCTTGGTGTATTAAATTAAAGGTAGTTAGATAATTACTTAATCTATCGTATACTATTTTTTCGAAGTACTTAGCGAAATAAGGAAGTATTGAGATAGGCCTAAAATTGGCAGGGTTGTCAGTATCACCTTTTTTATAGATTGGAACAACTTTAGCCATTTTGATCTTAAGAGGGACTATTCCATTAAGGAGGGAACAATTGATGATCGCCATTAAAGGTACAACTATGAGTTTTAAATTAGGAGTGGCAATATAGGGGTCGATTTCATCTAAACCTGTGGTGTGTGTTTTTTTTAGAAGACTACTGATTTTCAGAAGCTCGTCTACGGAGGTCGGGAGTAGGCCCATGGAAGATGTTTTGGACGGTGGAAGAAATTTTTCAAATGAGTCTGGAGAATCAATAATTTTCTTTGATAATTCACTAGCTATACCCGCAAAATAATTATTGAATTTATTTGCTACTGTCTCTGGGTCTTCCACTAAGACTCCGTTTATTTTAAGAGAAATCTGTCTGTCTCTTTTATCTTCAATTTGCATGGCTTCCCGGATCAGCCTCCAAGTGGCTTTTAAATCATTGTGATGCTTGTAGAATTCAGTGGTATAATAGTTTCGCTCCGCATTAATTCTAACAGATTTAAATCTGTTCCTATACTCAATAAATTTTGTTTTATTCTGCAAGGTTGGAGTTTTAAGATATCTTACATATAATAAATTTTTCTTCTTGCAGGATTTTAAAATTCCTAGTGACATCCAAGGCTGTTTAAATTTCTCCTTCGAAGATCCAGCTTCTTTAACGAGTGGGAATGCTGAGTTATAAGCTTGGGTGTATTTGTCGGAGAAAAGTTCGTATGCCTCATTAGCGCTCCCCAGTTCGCAAGCCCTCATAATAGGGTCCCAGTTCTCCTCTTCGAGGGTTTTCTGGAATTTTTTTAGATTTACCTCGTTGACTTTTCGGAATTCCTTATAACGATGGGGATTATTAGGAGTGGTTTCCAAAGAAAATCGGGCATAGATTGGGAGGTGGTCAGAAATGTCCGAAATGATGACAAAAGCCTCAATTAACTTAGACCAAGCATTACAGAATATGTTGTCAATTAAAGTCCGGCTAGTTGGAGTAATCCTAGTGGGCCTAGTGATAGTGGGAAGGAAATGGTGTGCTGTAAGACCGTTATAAAAAGCATTCGAGTCGTTGTGCTCATTTATTTTCAGAAGATCAATATTAAAATCTCCCATTAACAATACCTCTTTTGAGTTCTTTTTTAGTCTCGCTATTAATTCATCAAATTCGTCGTTAAACTCTTTTAGCTGTAGTCCTGGTGGCCTGTAAATTACACCCAGTATTGGTGAAGTTGTTTTTAGGGCTACGCGGATAAAAAGACTCTCATAGGATCTGTGATCTACAGTGCCACCCTTTGGAGTGAACAATTGAAATTTTAGATCATCCTTTATAAGCAATCCCACACCACCACCCCCTCCACCCGGTCTAGAATTGCCCACAAAGTTGAACCCCTTAACCCGAATGGTGTCCTCCAGATTAGAGTCTAGCCAAGTCTCAGTTAAAGCTATGATCGAAGCGTGAAATGTATTTGCCAGCTCGCTGATCGCTCCCAGTTTGTACGCCATACTACGACAATTAATGTGCATTACTGTTAGGGACTGTTCAGCTTGGAGGCTTCGTGATTGGCTGTATTTAATAAATGCTTCTGGAGCTATATAGTCACTAGACCAGGTGGGGTTCCTATAGAAGTTTTGATCGGGATCAGCGTTAACGTTGTCTGGTTCTGACTTAGTTTCCTCTTCCTCTGGAAATACCTCAAACTCAACTAAAATATTCGACCCGTCAGGACTTTTGTTACCAGGTCTTCTTCTAACCGCTGCCTCCTCAGCTAATTCCATTTCTAAACATGATGGGCTCTTAGGAGTATTCTTACGTGATATCTCCTCTGGTCCTATAGTAAGCCCTGGAATGCCGGGCTGGATATGAATCCCCCCACACCCAGAGCATCCACCTAGACCTGTGGGTGCGGCCGCTGATCGGCAGCATCCGCCGAGACACGGGCTCCGTCTAACTGCCTCCATGGTCTTCTGGCGCCAATTGGCGCGCTGCCGCCGCTCCATGGAAATTAAACAACATTAACTTAACTTGGGCAGTATTAAGTAAGTAAGAGATAAAAGGGGAGAAAAGTGTTGAAGAAAAGTAAGCAAAAAACACAAGAATAAACTAGGGGGAGAAATCCCTGATCAGAGAGCGTGTTGGCCCTGAAGGAACCTCAAAGTCACCATTGGATGTCCTAAGATCATAATCAGTTCTATAGTAAGAGAAGAAAAGAATACCAACAAAACAGTTCGTCAAAATCTACCATAAACTAGACTAGATTAACTGAAACCATACATCAATAAAGCAAAACTGAGAAACACAACAATAGGGTGCGAGCAGAACATAGTTTTGTACTAACATTAACAAACAATATTAACAAACAAGAACTGAGTGTCCCATCAATGGAGTGCCAGCAGAGCATTGTGCCTGCACTAACATTAACAAACAATATTAACAAACAAAAACTGAGTGTCACATCAATAGAGTGCCAGCAGAGTATTGTGCCTGCACTAACCTTAACCAACTATATTAACAAACAAGAACTGAGTGTCACATCAAAGGAGTGCCAGCAGAGCATTGTGCCTGCACTAACATTAACAAACAATTTTAACAAACTGAGTGACACAGCAATGGAGTGCTCATTGTGCTTGCACTAGCATTGACAACAATATTAGCAAACAAGAACCTAGTGTCACATCAATGGAGCGCCAGCAGAGCATTGTGCCTGCACTAACATTGACAAACAATTTTAACAAACTGAGTCACACAGCAATGGAGTGCTCATTGTGCTTGCGCTAGCATTGACAACAATATTAGCAAACAAGAACCTAGTGTCACATCAAAGGAAAACCAGCAGAGCATTGTACCTGCACTTACAAATCATCAACCGAAGTTCGTTGAGTATCACACATAAGCAACATCAGCCGAAGTTCATTGAGTGTCACCCATAATCAACATCAACCGAAGTTCATTGAGTATCACCCATAGGCAACATCGATCGTCGCAAAGAAAAGCATACATCTCACATGGTGGGTATTTATAAGCAGTATGCAATAAAGTAGAATGAGCCTCAACCGAAGCCCCGGTTATCACATGACTTCACTATCTATGAACTATGGTGGGAGATCCAGTATACTCAACCTACAGATAACTGACTTAACTGTAACTGAAAGAGAGGTAACTTGCAAAACATACATACGATTGTTTCAAACTGTGATGGTATCCTTAAGCAAAATGAGGTTGATAGGAATCCGAGATTATCCTTCGTACTTTTAAGTAATAATCTTTGGATGGACTCAAAAAAAAGATCTTGAGTAGTCGTAGGCAATCAAGTGGGAGAAGAATGAGGAGAATAGCGAAAGGAAGCATCGAACGTCAGACAGTCAGGCTACGGATACGTTGACAGCCTGCTGGGCGAAGTACAATGTTCTTTAAGGACTTGTCGTAGGTGATCCAGTAGGTGGCATGCTGACCTGGGCAAATAACTTGTCCAACTCTTGTAGATTGAAGATACGTGTGGGTTTGATCCCCGGCTCCTCGGATAAGCGGAGAAATATTGACCCACCAAAGGACCAAGTAGAAACGGCCTTGCCCTCCTTGACAAGGCGCCGAGTCTTCGCATAGATCAAGGCGTTGATGGCTGACAGGTGCTCATTGATATATATTTGTGTTTTTTTCAGTGCAGAGCGGGCGCTGAAAACCATTCTGCGTATTCTATGGCTTATGAACTTTACTAAGACCGGTCTGTGCTTCTCTTTCCCTTTTCTTTGTAGACGGAACACCGCCGAGATGTCTGCATCGGAGATGTGGAGCCCGAGTGTGTTGTTGCAGAGAGCAAGGACAGCGTGCAAGGCCTCGGAGTCTGACTTGTCCTTATTCGCAGCCTCACTCTCAGGTTCAGTGAGTCCATGGAACATTAGATTGAGCGACCTCGATTCAGTTTCCACAGAGTCGAGACGGGCTCTGAGGTGATTATTGTCCGTTTTCAGATCGGATATTTCTTTATGCAGTTCCTCTTGATGGATCTGAATAGACGCTTTCACCGATTCATCCACAATGGGATCAAGTTTCAGCATGATCTGGGCCAGTATCTTGTCCATTTTCCTGTCGATCATTTCTTCAATTGCAGGTGTGAGCGATTTTTCAAGTTTTGCTACCAGCAACGTAGTAATTTTGTCATCCTGTAAGAGATCAGCCAGCTCCTCTACTTTTATCGACTTCTTGGTCATTTTCTAAGAGTCATGGATTCAGAGAGACAAGTAAGTTGCGGCTCGTTATATCCTGTTCCAGTTCGAAAGCGCCAGCCACGGGCCAGGACAAGTTTACGCAGGTAGGTTCGAGTTGAAGTTCGCGTACGATCCAAGTGTAAACAAGGCTACGCCGAGCTATAACCCCTCTGTGGATAGTCTGGTGTACGCCCAAAGGCCGTCTAGTATCGATCGTGCGTTAGCCAGTCAAACTATTGAAGGTGAGCCCATCCTCTCATTTTCTGATTTACAACTTTTCGACCGTAATTTCATAATTCCTCTGTTTCAGACAAAAAAAGATATTCCATAGTAGTCTACTACTTGGAGTCGAATAAGTCCGAGAAGTTCAGAGCGAAAGAACATCCCTGCCCTAAGTTATTCATGAAAACATTATCGAGCTGCGACAACGCTGCCTACCCTAAGCGACAGCCATACCCATATCTGTAGACCATATAACATAGTAGCATCGATAAAAATCAAACAGCCGATGTGTTTCATTCAAACATATTGTAATGATTCGACCGTGAATTGATATAATTGAGCCCATAATTACACGTGTCAGAAATAAAACTATGGTGGTCAGAAACGGGTAATCAATGGGATATTATTTTACCGGACAGTAGGTCAGAAATAGATAACTTTTCGTTTGAAAACTTTTGCCACCTCAATGTCGCTACTTTCTAAGACATCAATAAGGTATCAAACAGCCGTGTTTGAAGTCACTGTAAGTAAACTGCACGGGCCCTACGTTAGAAACGCCAGAGAATCGTTACAACACGTATTGCTTGTTCAAGAGATATCTATGTCTTTGCATTCGAGGAAAGTTGTGGAATAATTAAATTTATTTGGATTATACGTAAGATTTCTTACAATGTTAAGGCGACCCAGAAAGGAAAGACTGATATTTGGACGGATAAACGACTTAATCTGTGAATGCTGTAGTCATTCTATTCGGAACAAGCTATGTAGTAATTACTTTGATTTTAAATAAATTTAGTTTTATATTCTCCGATTGATGCATACAACAGTGAACAGGTAGATACATGATCTATGAATGCTATAGTCATTCTATTTGGAACAAAGCTATGGAGTAATTACTTTGATTTTAAATAAATTTTGTGTTATATTCTCCGATTGATGCATACAACAATGAACAGGTAGAAACATACATGAATCTATATTTAACCGCATGACCAAGGTTTGTTTTGTCATTATATTCAGCGGAAGCCGTATAATGATTACATTCAGCTAGAACATTGTTTTGTTATTGCAATGTATCACAACGACAGCGAAGCTAACATATTGATACACGCATGAATCATGGATAAACTATATGTTAACTGTACGTACAAGAACAGGACACAGCTAGACATGTCAGAGGGGTTGTCTGAGCCACTCCTTTAGATTGGCACAAAACACTTTATCCTATTTTTGCGGCGGTCATGAATGAAAACGAGCGACAATATTATGCGTATTTTATTCTCTGTATATCCAGTCATCGCCTGCAAGCAGCTCAGAGGACTGGCTGATATTTAGAATATGTGTCGGTACAGGGTTATGATGTTGGATTATGATGCACCATAAACATATAGAACCAAGACCACGGCCTTTCTGGCGTTATGGGTCATGATGATATCGCCCCCGATGGGCACATAAGACTCGGGGGATGACCTTTCCAACCATCGCGGGAGCCTGAACCTGCTTCCACGCATAATTTGTCGCCTAAGTAGCATAAGCTATGCATCATGCTTGGCACTTCTAACTGTATTAGCGCGGGAAGTCACTTTGCATGCAAGAGATCCAGAAATTCACGTCCACGTAAAAATATCTGCATACGTAATTACATTTGTGCGGCACTGATAATTAAAAAAGCCACAGTGATTGAAATCCTATTCTCGAAATTTCAAAAGAACTATTTAAGGTTAAGCGAATAGCACCAAATTATTCACGAGCTCTGCGTCGTTACAATAGATACCAAAGCGGAGGTCCTAGTCAGCCAACAAGGCTCCTTCCGCCTCCATCCTGGCGGTAATGTTTTGTCTAGACCAAGTAAACGTCTAGACCAGACACTTTCGTACACCATCTGCTGCCTGGTAATTTTGTCTCGGTCGAGAAGGAGTGATGCGGGTCTTTGAAGTTGCCTGGACCGTTAGTCAATGGTGGGGCTTCGATCTGCTGAGGGGTGGGCGTCGAATGCCTGATCAACGCGCGCCTGGTGGATGTATAGCCGGACGTGCGTCATCTTTCACAATGAGGTACTTCTGGGCGGTGGCTTTATCGTGGATCGCGGACGTTACGCCTGTTGTTGCTCCACACGATCGATGTGACTTGGTTCAGAGACTCTGGCCATAAATAACAAATAATTATATTCTTTATTATTTCAAACCGACAAACGCAGTAAGATTACATTGAAACATGAAAGTACAATCGAGATCTTAATTACTGTATATGCTGATGTTATCTGTTAATTTGGGTTCGAATCTGTTAGTTTGGTATCGGGTGCCTGTGTGAGATCGGTGCTGATGACTATCTTAGTTTACTGTGCACTGTTTTGCTTGCTGATGAAATTCCTCGTCTTAGTGTCGTTTAGCAACGTTAAGGCTAGTGCAGAAAGACATCTGATCACTGGAATAGCGCTCTATAAATTTCCTTACCACACAAATCACTCACATTGTAATTGTAATTAGTAACTTCTATTGCGCCGGTGTCTAATGCACAAGGCATCAACCGATGGCACACTAAAACGAAGCCGTAATCAGGTCAAACTCCAGAAGGTCAGTCCGTAAGACAGAGAGGCAGCCTATGGTGAATAAGCAGTTTGAAAGAGGTAAGTTTTAAGTTTAGAACGAAATGACAAAAGCGACTGAGCAGAGCGGACAGACACAGGAAGAGAGTTCCGAAAAGTAGGTCCAGCAACCGAAAAAATCTCGTTCACCAAGAACAGTTCTGGCTTTAGGTATAACCAGACAAAGATAATCAGATGACCTTGTTGAATAATGATAAGTATGGGGAGTAAGAACTGATTTTGAGTATTGTGGCTGGCCAGAATTCAAAGTTTTATAAACGATGAGCCCCAATTTGAAAATGATTCTCTGCTGAACAGGAAGCCAATGCAAGGATTTAAGTACAGCGGTAATAGGTTGATATTTTGATGTATTAGTTATGGCTCTAGCCGTATACTACAAAATAGCAAAGTATGGACTTTGAGTGGCTCAGAGGACAGTTTTCTGTGTTAGATGTTTAGAACCCCTGCAGGGCCTGCAATCTAAAAGACAATATTATTCGTCAGTAGCAGATTCTTCCTAATAGCCTCTTAAAGGTACGCTAAAATCCACTGAGAAAATGGCTAACTTGATAAACTATAAATCTATAATTTTTAACTAGAGAACATCTCACCGTCAAGGGCCCCGTAGAGTAATGGATAACACACTGGCGTGAAGAGCAGTATAGGTACCGAGATCGATTCCCGTAGACCCCGTTAGGTTTATTCAGCCTTCCACTCGCTAGGTGGCGGCGGTGGTTAAAAGAATAGTAGGCCGTGATTGGCGCCGTGTGGCTGCCATATAAAAAACAGTTATAATCGATTCCTGTAAAACTTATCATGTGCTTCTACTGTATACATGTATGTAAGGCGCCTTGCGTGGCTGCCATTTCTACTATATGTATGTTCACTGTACAGCGCAGTGCGGTTAGCAGGCGCATAAATAAAGAAAAGGTTATTGTTATTATTATTATTATTATTATTATTATTATTATTATTATTATTATTATTATTATTATTATTATTATTACTATTATTATTATTATTATTGTTGAGTTTGTCAGTCGATTACGAATAGTTTTAACTTCAACGGACGTTGGTTGATCAGTGTAAGTTCATTTGAGTTAAAGTTGAGTATGAAACCAAATCACGACAATTAGGCTAGTGATTATTTGCCAGTTTGGTGTTGTCGATTTTTGGAAATCGAACTGTGGTGAGAAATTGACTTACAGGAACGTTTTCAGTTAAACTGGTGCTGTGGAAGCAAGAAAATCTTTTGTACATGATATTAATAGTTTTTCGTTGAACAAGAATTTCATCAGTCAAACAGTCTTGTAGTTCATTTTGTCGACGGTGATGGATTTCTTCCATCGGATATTTGCCAGATTTGTCAAGCCGCAAGTCCCCTTCAGACCACGGGGGTCAGACCCAGGACACCAGAACTCTTAGTTATTGCTGATAGCCTTCCGGCCGGCCTGAGCGGCATCCTGGTGAAACGACATTGAGAAAGGCGGCCGAGTGGTTTGTCACATTATGTTATGCTAAAGCAAGCAATGTTATGTTATGCTAAAGCAAACCATGGTATGTTATGTTAAAGCAATCATGGTACCAATTGACTATAAACGGTCTCCCTTTTCCCTTAGTACAATTAAAATAAGTAAGTAAACGAGAAACCTCTATGTCTTGATCCTGACAATGTAAATGTTCAGATATACTAAAAGCACTTGTCTAGAGACTTCTCTATGCACATCCAGAGCTCATAGCAATTGTTCAGTGCATATAATAATAACCAAGGCCAGCGTCGTATCATGGCCGTGGGCGTCTCCCGGCAACCGAATTCCGTTCAATATCAGCAGCAATTCCATCTCAGAAATCCACAAGGCACGTCTCTTATAATCTTGATTGCAGTGACATTGAAAGCGATGGCAAAACCATTTTTTTTATAAAGCACATTCAGTTACCAAAAATCTCGTACAGTCTATAGACCTATGCATTAGGCATATATATATATATATATATATATATATATATATATATTTATATATATATATATACCCATAATACACACATATGCACAAAACATTGTCTACGATATATATATATATATATATACATACATATGCCAATATGTCTGCATTATAAATTATGAAATGTTTGTAATGCGCACACGTGTTTCTTGCGCGCTAGTTTTTTAATAATAATAATAATAATAATAATAATAATAATAATAATAATAATAATAATAATAATAATAATAATAATAATAATAATAATAATAATAATAATGATAATAATAATAATAAGCCATCCACAGAATGGTTTCATGTATTCTCCGGATAATTTTTTAATTCCTGAGGGATCTAAAGGTACCTCGGGGCAATAAAATAAAGTAATAATAACAAAAATAATAATAATAATAATTTAAAATTACCAACACTAGACTGTTTCATAATTGAAACGTCGCAACAATAGCCACTTATTCTCTAAATTTAGATCTAATAAGGATATCCTTTTTCACAATTGAAGTGACGTAACAAAGGCCTTTATTCTCTAAATTTAGATCTAATAACGATATCCTTTTTCACAATTGAAGTGACATAACAAAGGCCTTTCTTTATTCTCTAAATCTAACAGTGCAAATAATAAATGTCTTTCATAATTGAAATGACGTAGCAATAGCTCTTTATTCTCTAAATTTAGATTTAATAACGATATCCTTTTTCACAATTGAGGTGACGTAGCAAAGGCCTTTATTCTCAAATCTAACAGTATAAATAATAAATGTCTTTCATAAATGACGTAACAATAGCTCTTTATTCTCTACATTTTAAACCTTTCGATTGGTCTCTCCATGCATCAGTCTTAATCAACAATGTAAGCCTAGGAGTCATCGCATCAACTGCCATAAGCACAGACTTTGACAATAATATCAAACCACTCAACCGTGAAACACAACTGCTTAGCCATCATGCTCTCATATCGATTAGAGCCATCTTTTATCTGTAGACAATTGCGGGCGAGGAAAGTACAGAGAGCAGGAACAATTCTGACCTCTGGTGTTAAAAAATGGTAGATATGCCTTCGTGGATCTGTGAGGATGTATCGTAAAGGCGCTATACAAATAAAATATATATGTACATCATGGATCCTTTGAACCCAGTACTCACTCTGCTAGAATACTATACGACGATTATGCATAGATGAAGATAGGTAGGTAGGTAGGGTAGGTAGATAGATAAATAGATTCGATTCATCTATCAGATAGTTAGATAGATAGATAGATAGATAGACAGACAGACAGACAGACAGACAGACAGACAGACAGACAGAAAGCGAGAGACAGACAAACACAGAGAGATAACATATGTGGCCCAGTTGGAAGCTGTAATAGAGGAATTAGTTTTATTATCTCTTAAGTCGAAATTTGATGAAGCCAGTACCGACGTCATCGTGGAATCACTTCATGATAATACCACGTGGACTTAGAAATGCCAGAGAAGGTCGACTATGAAATTAATCTCTCGGTTCCATTTGACATCCTGACAGGGAGTAAACAGAGTGCCAGTCACGTTTTCCTCTGTTGTTCAAAACACAAGTCTTAGTTATCCGTTCGGGTCTTCCGCTTCCGCTCTTCGATCTTTGGTCTCATATCTTAAAGGTCTAAGGTCCTAATGGTCAGATCTCCGTATGTATTAGGTCTAAGCTATTTGGTCTCCGGTCTTCGGTCTCTGGTCTCAGAGATTTGGTCTCACGTTTATGGCCTCCTATAGGCTCATCCTCAGCCGTCTATTTGAAGATGCGATGCACACGTAGTAAATATGTGTGGCATGCAACCTTCGAACAACGTCGCAGGAAAATAAACTTCGTTCTGCGAAGACTGTATTGCATTTTAAAAACATACTGATAATAATAATAATAATAATAATAATAATAATAATAATAATAATAATAATAATAATAATAATAATAATAACACGGACAATTTCTAGAGCGCCGTAACGCGACCATGCCGCTACAAGGGCGCTGTACAGACAACACCTACAGCCTAGCATGGTAGACGGTCCTATTTAGCAGACGGATAGGCTTTGATGAAAAGATTACGCTTGAGCCGGGTCCGGAATGCCTGAATGTACTGATAGGTACTGATCGATTGGTGCTGATTGGTACTGATTGGTACTGATTGGTACTGATTGATTATTACTGATTGGTAACATGTCTTGCATTCGAGAGGCTTCAAACTGGAGCTACATAGGCTACCTGTCACAAACATACTCGCACACACACATATTACCAATGGAAGTGTTTCCAGTAGGCATTATCTGTGTATCTGGCTATTTCAATAGAGCCTTTAATTTACATCACACATGCGCAACATAGACAAAAAACCCGTTAAACCGAAGGGTAAGAATTTTCCTACGCCCTGTACTTTCCTCACCCCGCAATTGACCACAGATAAAAGATGGCTTTAATCGATGTCAAGAGTATAGCGAAAGTAATTGTGTTCCGCGGATGGGTGGTTTCATGTGATTGCTAATGCCTATAATTATGTGTGTGGATAGATGTGTTTTTGCGTATGACTTTGGCTCTGCTCGCCACAATCTTATGTCTCTCGATTTTCCTTAAGCAGTTTCAGTATATTCTTACTTTCGAATTCCTAGGTCATAGAAATGTGCCGAAGGAATGTGTATTATATATATATATATATATATAATATATATATATATATACCAGCATTTGCCAGATGTTCCCACACTAATGAGTTTCTGGCGATTTCCTGAGGTGGTCGTCTATAGTTTTCTGTAGGACTGGCCAAGGACAAAGAATTAGAAATTTATATATATATATATATATATATATATATATATATATATATATATATATATATATATTCCCAAGGAAATTTCATGAATAGACGAGATACACCCGAAGTTTCTAAAGGAGGTGGGACATGAAGTAGGAGCATATTCAATGAATCCATAAAGACACGATTTATACCAAGCGACTGCCATGGAGAGACGCCATCGTCACGCCATTGTTCAAGAAGGGGAGCAGAAGTGAAACCAGCAACTACAGAGCGGTCAGTTTGACTTGCAAATTAGCAAAGGGAGGATGGTTAAGCATCTGAATAAAAATGGACTACTTGAAAACATGAAGAGACGATCCTGTTTGACCAACCTGTTAGATTTCTTCGAAGAGGCTTATTATAATATAGACAGGAGTAACTCGGTAGATTTGATTTATTTGGACTTTGCGAAAGCATTTGATAAGATTAGCCAAGAAGCTGCAGGCTTGCCGTAAACAGGAAGGTCTGCTCCAATGGATCATCAATTGGCTAAAAGATAGGAGACAAAGGGTACGAATTAAGGGTAAGAACTCAAGCTGGATTAATGTCACAAGTGGACCACTGTTGTTTGTAATATATAAAAACGATATAGACGAAGGAATTGTTTCAAAGACCCCCAAGTTTGCAGACGACACAAAACTCTGTGCAAAGGTTATCAACGAATAAGAAGCTGAAGTGAATAAGAAGCTGAAGTGCGGACTTCGAAAGATTAAACAAATGGTCTGAAGATTGGACCATGCGTTTAAAAATGGACAGAGGTTTTGATTATGAAATGGGAGACAAGAAACTAAGAGCAACGGTGGAGGGAAAAGACTTAGGAGTCATAATTCATCAAGCGCAAAAACCACCAGGGCAGTACAGGGAAGCAGCGACTAAAGCAGATGCGGTTCTAGGACAGATCAGAAGAACGGTGGTAAGCAGAGATAAGAACATCATCTTGAACCTATACAAAACTCTGGTCAGACTTCACTGTATTCAAGTATGGAGCCCATATATGAAAAAGGACAAGGAAGTGCTAGAAAAAGTGCAACGGAGAGCAACAAAGATGATCAAAGGATTTGGAACTTTGACGTATGAGAAGGGGTTGGAGAAGTGTGGATTAACAACCTGGGACAAAAGAAGATGCAGAGGTGATTTAATTGAGACATACAAGCCGATGACAAATTAAGAACCAACTCCATTCTCTAGATTCTTTAAGCTGGCTGACAGAAGTGGATTACGAGGGCATAGACATAAGATCTTTAGGAAGTCAGAAGGCTCTATCAAGTAGGGCTGTACCGAATATTCGCTTCGTATTCGCTTCGCGGCCGAATAATGGGCCAAATAGCTATTCGGTATTCGGTCGAATAGTAGCGGTCGGACCGAATACGAATGGTGGTCACGTGAAATCTGTTTCTGCATATGCGGCTGCTATAGCGAGTGTAGTGAACGTTAAGTAAGTGACAATTTCTAAGTTTAGTTAAATTGTTTGATTCCTAGTTTACACAGATTGGCAGAAGGATGCAAAAATTACATGTAGTTAACTGTTTACTTTTAGTTTATGTATTAAATTTACTGAACTGAAACTTTTTGCTTACATTTTGAATGTTGAATGTTGTCGGTAGACCTACTTTGTACACTATTCGTATTCGTATTCGGTCGAATAGTTGGTCCAATTATTCGTATTCGGCCGAATAGTGATAATCACCTATTCGGTGCAGCCCTACTATCAAGCAAAGATTTTTCAGCAGCAGAGTGATTAACGCCTGGAACGAGCTGAGTGACGAGACTGTTTCTGTGGAGTGCCTCAACAACTTCAAGGCCAAGCTTGGACAAATGGGATATTAGGACATGTATATGGTGGTGGTTCTCACACAGGTTTTAGTCTTCTGAACCACCGTAAACCTCTGTTATGTTATGATTGGAAAGTCAGAGGTTGCTTGAGGAAAAGTCTGGTGAGTGAATTTTCGAAGAATTTATTAATTCGACGAACAGTCGTAATAACTATGTTCGCTATTAAGCTCTGATCCGATGAAAGTGCGAATAGAGATTATGACTGTAATTATTACAAATAATTATAACGCTGCTGTGTTATGTTATGCTGTATATATATATATACAGCATATATAATATATATGCTGTATATATATAATATATATATATATATACAGCGTGTGCCGGATGTTCACACACTAACGGGTTCGGGCGACTTCCTGAGGTGGTTCATCTAGTTTTCTGTACGTCCGAAGGACTGGCCTGGTCTTGTACAGACTGTAAAGATAAAAGCTTCCTAACGGCGTGATCAGCCATTTCGTGGTCTTTATGTGGTCAACTGAATCGCTTCCTAATCGGCGACTTTCATCGTCGGAGTTTTAATTGCACCTGCCCCACTACTCGAGTTACAATAATCATGCAAGTTCTACCGGTTACGAGATTAATAGTTGATGCGTTGTTGTGTGTGGAATTAATGGGTTGAAGGGTGAGAGTGGCCTCAGTGGGGAACATGTACAATTATGCCGACTTTGAACTACGTTGCAGCAAGTTTATAATGCCTCGTGGTGAGTGAATTTTCTAAGAATTTACTAATTCGAGAAACAGTCGTAATAACTATGTTCGCTATTATGCTCTGATCCGATGAAAGTGCGTATAGAGATTAAAACCGTCATTATTGCAAATAATTATAACGCTGCTGTGTTATATTATGTAGTATGTTATGTCATGTTTGTTATATCATGTGATGGTATCTTTCTGCTAAGCTAAACATGTCGAGGATACTTCTGCTCACAGTGTGTCTGCTGTTATGAGGCATTCTTTTTAATATTGAACGCGAGTTCGGTAATTTGAGGATGTAGTGCCAGAGAAGGAGGCTCAGGAAAAGTATTAGAATGAGAAGAAAGAGGGAGAGGTATACGGGGACGATAGGATAAGGAGTAGGAGGAGAGGGAGGAGGAGGATTACAAAGAAAATGAAGAATGGAAGA
This sequence comes from Allolobophora icterica, assembly GCA_963556255.1. Classification (NCBI taxonomy): domain Eukaryota; kingdom Metazoa; phylum Annelida; class Clitellata; order Crassiclitellata; family Lumbricidae; genus Allolobophora; species Allolobophora icterica. Next base: position 35,133,558 of record OY744615.1, read on the forward strand.
AAGTAGGACAGCAATAAACGAAAGAGAGTAATAAAAAAGCAAAAGGAATATAGAAGCAGTAGGAAAAGAATTAGTATGAAAAAAGACTGAAGTAGGAAGGAGCCTACATTGAACATTTTAATCTTTTCAGAGTTGCCCAAGACTAAACCGAAAAACGATAATAAAGAAAACAAAGAAAAATAGGAGGAGAACGAGCAGCAACAGTAAGACGTAAAGAGTATGGAGGATGAGGATGAAGAAGCCGCAGAAAGAAAGAAAGGAAAAGATACAGAAAGCAAGAAAGAAAGAAAGAAAGGGAGAAAGAAAGAAGCAACAATTACTAATATTTCTACAACTATTGAACATTTTAATCTTTTCAGAGTTGCCCAATTTCGTGTTAATGCATCAAAGTGCAAAGTCTCGCAGGACAACCATTATGTCATCGAAGTAGGCTAACAAGGAGACAAAAAAGGAAAATCTGACTGCGACTTGCAGTCCGTTGGGAGAGATGGCTCTCAGTGAGATGGCGCCGGAGACGGAGATTGGAAGATATCGGCAGAAGAACGGGAGCAATGATCTTTCTCTGGAGAGGGATAAGAAACGATGAACGAATTCTATCCCCTCAGAATTTATTGGGCCAAGAGTTTCAACGCCTCTGAGGGGGGGGGGGGCGGTGGTGAGATTGAAGCAAACAATTCGTGGCAACTGTTGTGTCCTCTGCAGTTGATTAGCTGTAGTAGTTGTGTGTGGAATTAATGGGTTGAAGGGTGAGAGTGGCCTCAGTGGGGAACATGTACAATTATGCCGACTTTGAACTACGTTGCAGCAAGTTTATAATGCCTCGTGGTGAGTGAATTTTCTAAGAATTTACTAATTCGAGAAACAGTCGTAAAACCTATGTTCGCTATTATGCTCTGATCCGATGAAAGTGCGAATAGAGATTAAAACCGTCATTATTGCAAATAATTATAACGCTGCTGTGTTATATTATGTAGTATGTTATGTCATGTTTGTTATATCATGTGATGGTATCTTTCTGCTAAGCTAAACATGTCGAGGATACTTTTGCTCACAGTGTGTCTGCTGTTATGAGGCATTCTTTTTAATATTGAACGCGAGTTCGGTAATTTGAGGATGTAGTGCCAGAGAAGGAGGCTCAGGAAAAGTATTAGAATGAGAAGAAAGAGGGAGAGGTATACGGGGACGATAGGATAAGGAGTAGGAGGAGAGGGAGGAGGAGGATTACAAAGAAAATGAAGAATGGAAGAAAGTAGGACAGCAATAAACGAAAGAGAGTAATAAAAAAGCAAAAGGAATATAGAAGCAGTAGGAAAAGAATTAGTATGAAAAAAGACTGAAGTAGGAAGGAGCCTACATTGAACATTTTAATCTTTTCAGAGTTGCCCAAGACTAAACCGAAAAACGATAATAAAGAAAACAAAGAAAAATAGGAGGAGGACGAGCAGCAACAGTAAGACGTAAAGAGTATGGAGGATGAGGATGAAGAAGCCGCAGAAAGAAAGAAAGGAAAAGATACAGAAAGCAAGAAAGAAAGAAAGAAAGGGAGAAAGAAAGAAGCAACAATTACTAATATTTCTACAACTATTGAACATTTTAATCTTTTCAGAGTTGCCCAATTTCGTGTTAATGCATCAAAGTGCAAAGTCTCGCAGGACAACCATTATGTCATCGAAGTAGGCTAACAAGGAGACAAAAAAGGAAAATCTGACTGCGACTTGCAGTCCGTTGGGAGAGATGGCTCTCAGTGAGATGGCGCCGGAGACGGAGATTGGAAGATATCGGCAGAAGAACGGGAGCAATGATCTTTCTCTGGAGAGGGATAAGAAACGATGAACGAATTCTATCCCCTCAGAATTTATTGGGCCAAGAGTTTCAACGCCTCTGAGGGGGGGGGGGGCGGTGGTGAGATTGAAGCAAACAATTCGTGGCAACTGTTGTGTCCTCTGCAGTTGATTAGCTGTAGTAGATCTGTTGTCGTTGCTTGCTCAGTTGAAGCCACGGTCTGTGAAATATGACAGCACATCTGAAGACCATCATGGGTGATATTGTAATCAGTGGAAATACTAGTTCAACTACAGCAATCATAATACTAACATTAATAATGAAAAAGATAGTAATAATGATAATAATAATAAATCATGATAATAATAATAACAATAAATAATAATGTATAGATATAATAATATTTATTATTAGAGAGATTTTGCCGTGGAAGGCGATGGGGCTACAGTGCTGATTGCAACTGATTGGCGCTGGGAAATATGGCAGAGAGACGATGAATGGATGGATGGATGGATGGATGGATGGATGGATGGATGGATGGATGGCTGGATGGCTGGACGGACGGATGAACTGATGGATGGATTGATTAACAGAGAACGAGAGAGAGAGAGACAGAGACAGAGACAGAGACACAGAGAGAGACACAGAGACAGAGAGAGACAGACAGACAGACAGACAGAGCGAGAAGAGAAAGCAGAAGAATAGCGGACAGATAATTAGTTAGAAATCCTTTGAATTGATGTCCATTTGAAACGCGCAAGTGTGTTAAACGTTGCCAAGAGAATCAGGGCAATTCACTCACGACCAATCGACGAATTGTATTGTATCGAACAAAAATCGGTCAGATCCCAGATGCCAGATGCCATTGCTGCTGCCACATGGCGAGGTGCCAGAATTGAATGTAATGTCGACGAAAACAGAAAGGATATTAAATCTCGGTCTTTGTGTTTGCCTGCAGAGAGAGCCTCAGAGGAAATACATATGTGTTACTGGGTCTCACACCATCTCACTTGCTGGACCACTGCCGACCTGTCTCGGCCACTCGGACTGCTCGCGTCCTCCTCTCGGCGGGGAGGGGTGTGCTGTCAGTCCCGTTTGCCCGTATTGCAATTATGCAAATCCGCACCTTCTCGGTGGTTGTCTCGACCATATGGAATGGCCTACCTCCTGAGTTGCGCTTACTTCCTTGCACTTCCTCATGACACTTTCTGTGACCGCCTGAAAACTGTTCTCTTTGGCCGTGCTGCAGTCGGGAGCGCCTCTGAGTAGTTATCTTGAAGAGGCGTTATATAAATCTATGGATAAATGAATAAATGAATGAATGAATGCATAATGTGAGCACGTGTGTACCGAAGCAGGCACACAAATATTTGTCTGTGTCTATATACATAATTATGTCTCTCTCTCTTTCTCTCTCCCTCTCTCTCTCTCTCCCTCCCCCCTTCTCTCTCTCTCTCTCTCTCTCTCTCTCTCTCTCTCTCTCTCTCTCTCTCTCTGTCTCTCTGTCTCTCTCTCTGTCTCTCTCTGTCTCTCTCTTCGTCTCTCTCTGTCTCTCTAACGCAATTGAACAAAGCCATAACGATGATGTGGCTCCACACCTTTCGTGCGAAGCCTTTGGCCGTGGAGTCTATACAGCCTAACAGCGTGTCGTTCAAAATCCGTTTCGATTATTCTTGTCTACGCATTTCTAGGTCTATCCGCTTGGCCTCTTTCAGTCGTTGGCGATTTGATTCATTGGCGGATTTAGTTCCTCGCTTGGTACCTCTGTGATTTAGCGCAGCTCTTGTGAATAAACATTGTACGGAAGACGTCAGACACCTACGGGCGCTGAGCCCATGGTTATTTATTGATTGATTGATAGTGAATAAGCTGGTCCTCTGCGCTTGGCTTTTGAGTAGCCCTTTAGATATTCCGAGATTATGATTATGATCAAAAGGCGTCAGCGTTAACGAACGTCGTAAATAATTGAAGCTATATCCTGGTCGATTTATGCTGTCAATGAATAATCCATCGTGTAAAGGAGTGACTCGTCGGCGCGGCTCGTAATCCGACCACCTCTAACCCAACTCAGATTCATCCCTAACGAACGGTTCTGCTATAGGCTGGGTTGGTCCGGCGTAACGAGGGTAATTAGCGAATCGAGTGCGTCTTTAAATTAGATTATAGCTGGTCGTAATTGCTGCTTGATTTAGATTCCTCGTGATCGTTCTTTGACAGCATTAGAAGCACGTATTGAGGACCTCCGAGGACTTTTCAGTCGAAGACTCCATTGTGTGACGGGCATAATTTAGATAGAACATGTTCCGAGTCCGCCTTTCTAATGTTTTTTAGGCGTAATTAATGACAGATCACGGTGTGGAGGAACTTTTCTCCATAATGAGTGATTGAGTGTACATAGTTCATACATACATTCATACATGAATCCATCCATACATACATACATAAACACACACATACATAAGCACATAATACATACACGCATACATACATAAATAATGCATGAATACATACATACATACATGTATACATAAGAACATGCATACATTCATGCATACATACATACGTACATTCATACATACATACGTACATACATACATACATACATACATACATACATACATACATACATACATACATACATACATGTATATACATACATATATACATATATATACACATCAGTAATACATATACAATGTTTATACATCGTACTTACATAATATATAGGCCTATAAAAGTCTATATATATATATATATATATATGCAATGTTATGCATTCATACAAACAGTAGGCACACAACATTTTCTCATTGGCTAAAATTTAATGACAGTCATAAATTTCCGCACCAGTAGGCCTAGTTTTCTAACGCCGTACGCAGACTTCAAAGAAAGCAAATGAGTTTAGTATTCTGTCACCATTTCATAAGAGAGGGATTATTAGTTAAATATCCTAAAAGAGACGATTGCTAATCGTTGTCGAATAAAACTTCTGGTTTTTTGGATAGGATCTTTAAAAGGTATAAAACTGCGCTAAATAAGTTATGATGTGACTAAGATAGCTCTAATGGAATCCTGATATTCGGCCTCAAAATTGACGCGCTTGAATTGCAGGTCTGTTAATTAATTAAGCTCGTTAACGCAGCCTAAGAGGCTCGTTGCACATTATTGCTTGAACGGATGAAGTCAGGTAAATTCGGTGATGATGTCATCGATGTTTGTTGCTCCGCGTGTCTAAAAAAGATTTTATGGTTGTTTTCCATGAGGATTTGACATGGAGTGAAATTACGTACTAATTACCTTAATTAAATTTTTGCCGAGCATAATAGCTTCTTGGCATATTCGTCTGGTTTTTTGGAGTTACCTCTCTGTCGCGTGAGGAGATCGACGACAACGACGAGATATCATCATCATCACGATGGAGACGTCGTTGGCGGTCGAGATAGAATGATGACGGACGAAAGCCAGTCTCCACTTGGTCAACAATGAAGGCAGCGAGGCCGAGGTGTAATCGGACACCGCACAGCCAGGGTGTAATAGGACACCTCGCGGCTATGGTGTAACCAGACACCGCCCGCGCTGCAGGCGAGCGACGACCCGCGTCTCGAGGAGCAATCTGACACTAATTGACGATAGCTCGACGTGGGGAGGGGGCTGACCGATGCACGCTGAAGTTCCTACTTAACGGAAGGAAAAGGAGAATACGGGACTTGTACTACTGACGAGGGCGACGTGTGAACATCGGTCGAGCGATCTACATCGAGAGGAACGACCAGCGTCGGCGGCAGAGTATAGTCCGTCAGATTCAGAGACTGACGCAAAGAACGATCTGTAGTTAGGCTATACGAAGCAACATTGAGATAGTCCGATTTAATATCTAAACGCTTTAATACTACGTGGAAGCTCCCGTAGAGTTATTGTATATATTTGTTTCTTTAATTAAATTCATTTATTAATTAAACAAAGTTCGTCGTGAATCTTCTATAGAAAAGTTAGGCACGTTAAATAAAAGTGCAAGTAAAAGAACAAGCAGTCGAGGGTCGACATCAACACACGGCAAACACACGACAGGGCGACCTTCGATTGCGACATTGGCGCAGTCGACAGGGTTTTCAACTGAAGACGTCACGACGAAGAGCGGAACCGGAAACGGAAAGAGGAATCTCAACAGATCGGGACCAGCGGCGAATACAACCCTTCGCAACTGGAGAAATCGAGTGCCGGACTCCGAAGACGAAGGACTCGAAGGAACCGACAGCAACAGGCAAGGACGAGGGACAAGAGCGCCAACGGACGACCGACCATCGCTAGCAACGACGGACGGGAGTAGCAACGGAGGACAGCGGATCAGCCAAGATACCAAAAGACGGAGCTCGCTCGACGTATTCAGAGGGTAAGTCCTTACTGGTAGTCGTGGTAAATCTGTGAGGTTGCGGTTGAGGTCTGGTTGAGGATTGGTGTGCGAATAGCCGAGGCTTTTGCGTAGCTCCTTTTGCTCAGTTCTGTTCTTGTTGTATTTGTGGTAGAATTTTAGGACGTTGTTTTCTTTGATTTCTGACCAACGGTGACTCTCCTCTAACTTACTTATCTTTTTCTATTAGTGAGCGGACTGTTGGAAGATGGATAAGTTGTCGATAGGGAAAAGAGTGAGGGTGCTGAACATGCCCCAGCACAGACTAGTCGCATATCTGATAAAGATGGGACTAGGAGAGGAGGAATTGGGTTCCATGAGTATGGACCAGCTCCAAGAGGCTAGTGCTGAAATAATTGTGTCTGGACGGGAGACACCGCCAGAAGTAAGTGAGGAAGTAAGCACGGGTAGCATAGAAAGCAGTATCGATTCGGCAGCACAAACGCAGTTATACGAATTAAAACGCTTAAAATACGAGAGAGAGGAAGCCGCAAGGCTGAGAGAGGAAGCGGAGAGAAGGGAGAGAAGAGAGGAAGAGAAAGAGAGGAGAAGAGAAGAGAAAGAGGAAGCAGAGAGACTCAGATGGCTTGAGGAGAAGCAGGCTGAGAAGTTCAAGCTGCTGGAGGAGAAGCAGAGGAAGGAAGTAAGTGAGGAAGTAAGCACAGGTAGCCCAGGTAGCAGTATGAGCGCGGCAGTGCAAATGCGGCGGGTCATGGCAGAACTAATAAAATATAAGAGAGAGGAAGCGGAGAGAACGGTGAGGAGAAGCAGAGAAAAGGAATGCAGGCAGATCGAAGAAGAGAGAAAGAGGATACTAGAGAGTCGCAGGTTGATCGAAGAAGAGAGAACGAGGACACTAGAAAAGCTGAGGCTCATTGAGGAGCAGCAGGCTGAGAAGCTCAGGATGCTTGGGGAGGAGATCAGGCTGCTAGAGGAAAAGCAGGCTGAGAAATTAAGGCTTCAGGAGGAGAAACGGAGGAGAGAAGAGAAAGAGGAAGCAGAGAAATTAAGGCTTCAGGAGGAGAAACGGAGGAGAGAAGAAAAGGAGGAAACAGAGAGACTCAGAACGCTAGAGGAAAAGCAGGCTGAGAAGCCCAGGCTTCAGGAGGAGAAGCAGAGGAGAGAAGAGAAAGAGGAAGCAGAGGAATTAAGGCTTCAGGAGGAGAAACGGAGGAGAGAAGAGAAAGAGGAAACGGAAAGATTGAGGAGAGAAGAGAAAGAGGAAGCAGAGAAATTAAGGCCTCAGGAGGAGAGGCGGAGGAGAGAAGAAAAGGAAGAGGCAGAGAAGAGAGAGAAGGAAGTCCGAGAGGAAAGGGACGCAGAGAGGAGACTCAGAGACGAAAGGGACTATAACTTAAGGCATTCGGTCGTAGGACGAATGATAACGTATAGTGAAAGCTTGCAAGGACTCTTACCGAGATCCCCAAGCGACCATGCGCAAATCCCTGGTTTCTTTGTGCATTGTGAAAGGGTATTCGACTCTTGCGCTGTCCCGGACGACCTTCGAAGCAGATTACTCTTGACCTGTCTAGATAATCAGGCCAGAACAGTGACAGCCAGAATTCTCATTGACTGGACCCAGAAATCGGTGCCTGCTATGATACCATGGCGAGCTGAACATCAAAAGGCGCTAGATAAATTCATGCACGATTTGAATAACGCTGTATGTTTGCAGACAATTGGCTACGGCAGAGAGTTTGGTCTATCGACTGACGCTTCAGACAAAGCAGTCGGTTGCTGCTTATTCCAAATTCAAGTCGATGGAACAGAACGGCCAATATATTTCGCCAGTTCTAAATTAGATGCTACGCAAGCGCGTTGGTCCACTGTGGAGCGCGAAGCGTATGCTGTGATTTTTGCGTTGAAGAAGTTTAGGGATTGGATTTTTATGTCAAGGACCACCCTCTATTCTGATCACACCCCCTTGACGTTCCTAACTGCTTCTACGCCCACAAGTGCTCAACTTGCGAGAGGGGCCCTCCAGGACTTCGATAGTTCTTTTGAATATCGACCTGGGGCGCTAAATATTCCCGCTGATCTTTTGTCCAGACTATGATTGAGGAGAAGGCGGACTATCATGTAAGGCACCGCGACAAATGTAAATATAATTTCTAACTGTGCTGATATTTTGTATTTTTATGGGAACGACGAGGACATGGTCTGGAGGAAATCGATGGAGGGAACGACATCATTCTCAGCCGGGAGGCGAACCAATGACTGGCTTTGTCCTCCCCCGGGAAGGGAGGTGTCGCGTGAGGAGATCGACGACAACGACGAGATATCATCATCATCACGATGGAGACGTCGTTGGCGGTCGAGATAGAATGATGACGGACGAAAGCCAGTCTCCACTTGGTCAACAATGAAGGCAGCGAGGCCGAGGTGTAATCGGACACCGCACAGCCAGGGTGTAATAGGACACCTCGCGGCTATGGTGTAACCAGACACCGCCCGCGCTGCAGGCGAGCGACGACCCGCGTCTCGAGGAGCAATCTGACACTAATTGACGATAGCTCGACGTGGGGAGGGGGCTGACCGATGCACGCTGAAGTTCCTACTTAACGGAAGGAAAAGGAGAATACGGGACTTGTACTACTGACGAGGGCGACGTGTGAACATCGGTCGAGCGATCTACATCGAGAGGAACGACCAGCGTCGGCGGCAGAGTATAGTCCGTCAGATTCAGAGACTGACGCAAAGAACGATCTGTAGTTAGGCTATACGAAGCAACATTGAGATAGTCCGATTTAATATCTAAACGCTTTAATACTACGTGGAAGCTCCCGTAGAGTTATTGTATATATTTGTTTCTTTAATTAAATTCATTTATTAATTAAACAAAGTTCGTCGTGAATCTTCTATAGAAAAGTTAGGCACGTTAAATAAAAGTGCAAGTAAAAGAACAAGCAGTCGAGGGTCGACATCAACACACGGCAAACACACGACAGGGCGACCTTCGATTGCGACACTCTCAGCTCCCGGCTACGCGACTGTAATGAGATCTCGTCATTTGACTTGCTTCTCATCTACCGTTGATTCTAGAATGCAGGCTGAGTATTCGCTGCTTCTTTCATACTATTGCTTCTAGAATCTAGATATCCGACTATTCATACTGACAAACATACAAACATATACATACACACTCGAGATTGCGCAAGGTTGACAGTTTTTCTCGGGCACGTGGTTCTTTCTTTTTGTAGAGCATTGTAATCTTTACTCGTATCATCATGACATTACGTTACCGGTAATGACTTTCTAGAAACTAGAAATATGGCCCTGTTTTGCTTGAGTTTGTAGCTATTTACATTGATCTGTTCAACTGCTCTTCTGAACATATGGCTGTTGCTGTAACTATGCGACGTTAAATGACGATGTACTTCCTTGACAGCAAGATAAAGCTTTCTTACTAAAGACAATAGCTGATTAGATGATTAGT
>OY744615.1:35145683-35223183 GCA_963556255.1 Allolobophora icterica
TCAATCAATCAATCAATCAATCAATCAGTCAATCAAAATCAATCAATCAATCAATCAATCAATCAATCAATCAATCAATCAATCAGTCAATCAAAATCAATCAATCAATCAATCAATCAATCAATCAATCAATCAGTCAATCAAAATCAATCAATCAATCAATCAATCAATCAACGCCATTTATCGACACAAGCACACTGTTACTAGAGCCAGAAAGAAAACATTTGAGTTTTTTGTTTACAGTTGTTGTCAGTGCTCAAACAGGTCACCCATAAGCCTGGGTAACCCGAATTACAATAGTTACTCTACAGGCGGCTTTAAGTCAGCAGCCTGTAGTCTTTAACAACCTGTAGTCTGCAGCTTATTTTAAATGCAAATCCAGTTGACAATGAACGCATGCCTCTGAAAGAACAAGGTAGACCGAATTATACGCGTGAGTACATCGCAGTTGTTTCTTGTGGTTCTCTGCAGTCTTGTTGTCAAGACCTTAAGCCTCAAGACCAAGACCAAGACTTTGAACCTCGAGACCAAGACCAGGACCAAGAGTTTGAACCTCAAGACCAAGACCAAGACCAAGACTTTGAACCTTAAGACCAAGACCAAGACCAAGACTTTTGGTCTCAAGACCAAGACCAAGACCAAGACCAAGACTTTTAAAAACGAACTCGAGTGCACTCGAGACCAAGACCTTGGTCTCGAGGACAACAAGTCTGGTTCTCTGTGCATTGTTTTGCTGAGTGATGAAATTTCTTTACTTTCTGACTTTCAACTTCGTTTGGATTAGTGCAGGAAGCGACTCTGATTAGGCTTTCTTGAAGCGGCGCTATATAAAATGAAATTACATTTGCAATGACATCGGTTTTCTGATAATAGACTTCCTTGTTCTGTGCGTCTGTTTTTAAGTTTATTTTGTTTGCAGATGACACTAACGTGTTCCTCTCCCATAGCTCCTTAGACCAACAGTTACTGTTTGATATAGCTTATCAGGAATTAGCTGCAATGGCTGACTGATTCATGGCAAATAGGCTGTCACTTAACCTTGAAAAAACTAACTTTATTTTATTCCGTTCTATAAGGAAAAAGCCGTCTTCTACTAGAACATTGTACATTAATGGTGTGCCTATTACACAGGTCTGTTCCTTAAAGTTCCTTGGTGTCATTGTCGACCAGCACCTTACATGGAGGGATCACTTATCAGTAATCTCTAAAAAGCTTTTTAAAAACTTAGGGGTCTTAACCAGGATTAGGCACTGTTTACCTAAATCGATACTGTTTAGCCTTTACTATACTCTAATTTTTCCGTACCTTTCCTTCTGTAACATCACTTGGGGATCTAACTATCCCTCACGCTTGAATCACCTATTTATACTACAAAAACGCGCCGTTAGAATTATTTGCTGTACCAATTGGAATGCCAGTACAGGCCCTTTATTCCGTATACATAAATTACTATCTCTGTATAACAATAATAAATTTCAAGTGTGTTTATTTATGTACCTCTATCACCTGCATGGTCCTTGCCCACATCCTTTGCCAATTTCTTCTGTACGGATAGCTCAATACATGATCATTACTCTAGACAATCCCGCTAATACCGGAGTGGTTTCGCGCATCTAAGGATCAAACAATTCTCAATCAAATTTATGGGTCCATCATTATGGAATAGTCTACAGGATGTATTAACCAATCTACAGACCATTGGTCAATTCAAGAGTTCACTAAAAATCAACTTTTATCGAGTTAACTGTTTAGCGGACCTGTCCCTTTCTGGATTACCCATTCTGAGGGTTCAACAACTGTGTAATTTTTCATGTTTCAACTGATATGTTTTCGTTGATTGGATGCTCATAATAAAAATGGTTACTACATGAGTAAGTATGATCATCTACTCTGCGTCGAACGATTAACAGGAACGGCTAAATAGCGAGCATTGACCTTAGATGCGTGTTCTACAGCTGAAAAATGTCTTAATGAACCGAGTTAAAGCGATTGCTTTGTGGCATGTCGCGAAAGAATCAGCTTAAGCGACATCGCTGTAGGCCTATACCTCGGCCAATACAATCGTTTGTTCACCACTTGGTCGTGCTGGTCTGCGTGATAAATCCTAGGACTGGCGCTTTAGAAGTTTGGAGACACTGCAGATGAGTCTCCCATTTCGACGATCCTGCCGTAGACAAGAACTAATAGCGACAGTTCTAATCCTACTTCCGAGACGAGAGCTGGGTGTCACAAAACATAGTCTCACCCATAAATGTCTCCCCTCGGCGAATTATTTCGGAACGGATACCCCGGCAGATCTGTTTTAGAATAAATTCGCTCCCGGAGAACATTATTATTCTAAAATAAAGCATCCGGGAAGAGGATATCTCATCCTCCGTTGAAATAATCTATCCCGTTGGGAGATTTTATTCTCTGAGAAGAACAGACGCATTTGTTCTAAAGTTAATGCCGATGTTAAGCAGGTGCATTTTCTAAATTTATCGTAAAACTATTTTTGAACTATATGTTACAATAATGACATGAAATGATCTGGTCCCTGAGGTTACCGGACTGGGACCTCCCTTGGAAAACTCTTTGAAAATCCCTCTGATTTGACACAGCGCTCGTGACTAGGCTGGTGCCCTGCGTCTGGCCTTCAAGTGGCGCTTTAGAAGTTTGGAAATTACGATTACGATTACGAAGAAACGGGGGAGATATTATTTCAGTTCTGGGGAGATTTTCGGAGGAGATTTTACATCGTGACACCGGATCAGAAGCATTTGCTCAGCACTTCCTTTCGTATGTGAGCACGAGGGATTAACCTACATTTTGGCGTGACGGTGTTATTCTTGTGTTTGATAAACGTTTTTTGTTATGATGCACGTTGAGGATTTCATGGCCTTATCGTTGAAGCTTGTTATGCACAGCACGAGATATAAATATTCAGATCCTGACCAAATAATCCTACTGCTTTGTGAAAATCCCTCTTGGCATTTTCCGGATTGGGAAATGACGCACGAGTCTACGCAGGTCTTCAATTAATTGAGAAGGATATGGTCAGTACCTTGGCCGATATCTGAAGAAGACACAAATAAGCAACCAATCCGGCACTTGTCAGTTTTCAGACAAAATAGTTTTCGAAAGATGAAGAGAATAAACAGAGAAAATTGCAAAGCGTAGGAAGATCGCGTGCACAAGTAATGAGAAAATGAGAAACTTCAACGATGAAGTTGTACAAGCACAATATTTCGATTACCGTACTTAAATATGTATAAACTTGAATAAACTACTGTATATATGTATTTATACATATTTACAAGCGATAAAGGAATACCATCTGCATTTAAATAGACGTGTACGAGGAGTCTATAGTCTCTGGACTAAGTCTTCCTCGTCTTTAAATAACTGAATCAGAATATCGTAGTCGTTGCATCGTTTGAAAATGTCACCTTAACCTAGAAGCATTTTTACTCAACTGGTTTATGACTTCGGTTTTTTAAAACTAAGTCTCTTTTACGAGAGAGTTTCTTTGGTCGCAGGTGGAGCGATTTAATGACAGGACGCAGGCTTAAATGGACAACTTGCGTCGGTACTGAGAAAGGATGAAAGGCGATTGAGCTTCATCTTCCGATGTAATTCACCCATCAACTAAATCATCCTTTTCATCAGCTGCCGTCATTCTGTTAAATTTTTTGCATCTCATTCGGTTTGTGTTCGCTTTTCGTTAATTAAACGTAATTAGTCGTAAACACCAACTGGTTTCAATAACTACGTTGGATCGTTTCTTGGACACAGTCTCAAGTTCTGCGAGCATCTTTCTGTTTCCTCCCTTGTGAAGAGTGTAATTGAGATACTAGGACGTCACATTTGAGCAATCCCTGAAAGACATTGCGTATTTCAGATGTTCTTACTTATATAACCTACATGTACATGCATGCATGCACATACATGCATACGTACGTACATACATATATACATATACGCACATACATAAGAGATTCATAAATACATACATAATACAAAATACAATACAATACATACATACATACATAGACACATACATACAACATGCGCACATACATACATATATACATATACAAAATGTCATACATACATATATATAATGTTTATACATACATGACCACATACATACATTTATACATACATACATACCTACATACATACATACATACATACATACATACATACATACATACATACATACATACATACATACATACATACATACATACATACATACATACATACATACATACATACATACATACATACATACATACATACATACATACATACATACATACATACATACATACATACATACATACATACATACATACATACATGTATATGATGTGCAGTAAAAATAAAATGAATAAAGTCATTAAGCTAAAAGCTGCGGCTTAGACCGGCAGCAAGCAGCGGCGGGGGAGGGAAAATTGATTTCTTTAAGCATCATACAGAATTCTGTTGTATTAATCGACTGGAAAACGAACGAGAGAAGAAGAAAGGTTGCAGTTGTAAAGGAGACACGAAAAACCAAGAGACCAACTGGAAGGCTTAGAAAACAGGCACCAGATGGGAGAAGCAAACGATTTCCATCATTAAACCTGAAAAAAGATTGCAATTCGCTCACCAAACCCAAACTGCCATGATCTAGTATGCAAGACTTTTGCAAGTGTATGAGTGGGAGTGATATAGCCTACACGCTGGTCAAATAAGCTGATCTACATTCTGCAATGTATTAGATAATCTCAATGAAAAAACAAAAGTTTGAGTGATGATATTCGTTACGGTGAATCTGAAGCCAATGGACATCGTAAGCTGAAAATCCGACCGTCGTATTTGTCTGGTTTCACTGAGCTTCACAGTGACGATTTATCTAGATTCCGTGCTAACAAACCTCGTCGCATGCTCTGGAGAAGTTTATATGATTTTGTTATCTGCCATGCTGCCACAGCTCAAACCCTATCTTTTAAAACAATCATAAGACTGTCATTGACTTTTTGAATTCATGTACAGCCTCCTTTCTTTCGGCCTCGACTGGTTAGGGGGCTATACAAATCGTCTTACTACTACTACTACTGCTACTGCTACTGCTACTGCTACTGCTACTGCTACTGCTACTGCTACTGCTACTGCTACTGCTACTGCTACTGCTACTGCTACTGCTACTACTACTACTACTACTACTACTACTACTACTACTACAACTACTACTACTACTACTACTGCTACTGCTACTGCTACTGCTGCTGTTGCTGCTGCTGCTGCTGCTGCTGCTGCTACTACTACTATTACTACCATTGCTACTACTACTACCATTAATACTATTACATGTACCTCGGAGGAAAAAAATAACAATAACGCGGTAGCTTTTAGGAGCACTTTCGCCAGCCAGGAAACAGATGAATAGGGCCATTCCGGGCACTTTTTACATTAGTTAATATTTAAGTCCCTGAGGGAATCTGTTTACCTCGGGAGAAAAATAATAATAATAGTAGTACCAGTACTACTACTATTACTATTACTACTACTACTACTACTACTACTACTAGTAGTAGTAGTAATAGTAGTAGTAGTAGTAGTAGTATAGTAGTGGTGTAGTAGTAGTAGTAGTAGTAGTAGTAGTAGTAGTAGTAGTAGTAGTAGTAGTAGTAGTAGTAGTAGTAGTAGTAGTAGTAGTAGTAGTAGTAGTAGTAGTAGTAGTAGTAGTAGTAGTAGTAGTAGTAGTAGTAGTAGTAGTAGTAGTAGTAGTAGTAGTAGGTTTTTAATTTTAAATTGCAGTAGGGCCTACAAGATGCGAGAAAGCTAAATTATTTTCTTTTGTCGTTTTCTTCGTTTTTCAGGTGGTTTTTTTCTCGAAAAAAAACCGACGTTTTTTTAATTTTTTTTATTTAGTTTCTATCGTTTTTAACAACTATGATTGCAGGTATGTTTCAGAATTTACTACAATACTCAAGCTGACCATTCCCATGAATAATATTACAGGTATATTATATTATAGAATGTACTACAATACTCAAGCTGACCATTCTTAAAAATAATTTTGCAGGTACGTTATAAAATTGCATCGGCTATTAAATTGGTCCAACGATGCAAAAAGATATAATTACAATTATAAGAATTATAGCTCGAGATGAAATATCTCAGTCCAATGTATTTTCTCTTACATAATGCGTAATGCTTATGTATATTATATGAAATAAATCCAATCTATTTAGACTTACGACCAACAAGAAGACCCGTGTCGTTGGTATGATTAGGGTGATGCATTGCAATGACCCTATTTACAATCTGATCAATAATAGATGATTGTGCGGAGACCTAAAGAATCTGATGACGCAAGTCATAAAATGAAAACATTCTAGCGATGGCTGGCCATGTCATAAGATTGCTATGCATACATGCAGACATACAGACATACATACACACATACATGCATGCGTAGTACATGCATACATACATACATACATACGTACATAAATACATACATACGTACATACACACATACATACATACGTAGTACATACATACATACATACATACGTACATATATAAATACATACATACATACATACACACATACACACATACACACATACATGTATGCATACATACACACATACACACACATACATATATACATACATACATACATACATACATACATGAATACATACATACATACATGAATACATACATACATACATACATGAATACATACATACATACATACATGCATACATACATACGTACGTACATACGTACATACATGCATACACATACATACATACAGACATAGACAGACATACACACATATATAGACACATACATGCACACACACACATGCATAGAGATACACATGCATACAGACAGACGCACCAACACACCTGCATGCATACCTACATACATACCAGGTATCAAACGAAGATGTCCGAGGAGTATAACTATTCATTTGAATACATTGGACACCTTCGCATATATTGGTTGAAAATAGATTCTCAAGACGTATAGAGTGGCTACAACCCTTTATAGTTTATACAGACGACACAAAGGGCTAGTGTTCGGACTGAACGGCATGTCTCGAACACCTGGGCATCTAAGGACCCTATGGCTAAGCCTGTCGCCTTGTGACACTATACACGAATGTAGCTTTAAAGATACATTCCGACTCATAGAAGCAGTCTAGTTGCAGGTTAAAATTGACTGGCTCATGAAATCTATGATAATTCCTGCATTATAACAAAAGTCCTCGCAAACAGCTGGGATTCGTGTCATTATACTTACACAGCGGGTGCGGTTTTTTGGCCAGAGAAAATTGAGATTGGTTAGTTGCTGTTTAACGACACTGTGTCATAACAAAGATGACTAACGTCGCCCTCCTCCTTTATCCAAGCTTGGAACTGGCACTGCCAGAGGCGGAGGTATACAATTGAGGAGATCAGGAAAATACTCTTTATTCAGTATATCAATTTCCATCGAAAAAGAACGTATTCAGGAATCACTGGATTAGGCTCGGTTAAAACATCTTATCGGATCTAAACGAATTCCAAGATCGACGGTCTTGACCTGCAGGGACCTGAGGTCAGGAGACCCTCGTCCAGCTACGTCGCTGTACATGTAAGCAAGCAAAAACGAGTACTTCGCAATCATTATCTTATTTGTAGAATTTACGATTACGTGGCAAGCTGGCGAAAGCCGCCTGTTATATATCAAATCAAATCAAATCAAATCAAATCAAATAACATTTATTATTCCATAGTAGCAACCCAGTAATGCCAGATACTTCGTTAATTACATTGAACATTAGAATGACACATTAAATAATCATTTCACTGATATTATATACTTTACAAGCACAAATTCTTTGGCAGCAGAATCATTTAGGTCCTGCCGTTTTCCTAATTATCATATTATAATTTATATATATATATAACATATATATAGTATAATATAGTAATATATATATAATATATATAGGCCTACTATAGGCCTATATACATTAAGAAGACGTTAATTTTTATATGGAATGGGATCATACCATAAAACAAATTCGATGTCAACAGGAAGAAAGCAACGAAAAGAGACGTACAATTCAGCTCAGGACTTATTTGCAATAAATGGATGGGGAATGGGCGCTGAATACAGAATACAGCGGATGACAGTGAGGGCCGTTTGGTAAATAACACCGAATAATAATCACCACCATTTCTCATGTATGTAGGGCTTAGTTCGCCTTGATTAACGTCCATTTGGCCGATGCTGTGTGCTCATTCCCTCACAAGCAGCATGATCAGGCCTTCACATATTACTTATTATCTGCGCTTGTTACTAATATTACTAATAGGGCTACCACTATTGCTTCCACTACTACTACTACTACTAGCCTACTCCAACCACTAATACCATAACTGCCACTACCATTACTACCACCATCACTACTACTATTAAAAATAATATTAGAAATAATAACTATAATAACTGTAGTAGTAATAGCAGTGGCGGTAGTGGTGGTGGTGGTGGTGGTGGTGGTGGTGGTGGTAGTAGTAGTAGTAGTAGTAGTAGTAGTAGTAGTAGTAGTAGTAGTAGTGGTAGTGGTAGTAGTAGTAGTAGTAGTAGTAGTAGTAGTAGTAGTAGTAGTAGTAGTAGTAGTAGTAGTAGTAGTAGTAGTAGTTGTAGTAATAGTAGTGGTGGTAATAATAATAAAAATAAAGCATTTGCCAACCTAAAGCTGTAATGCTGTCACCTTCGGCAAACATTTCATGCCGCCAGACTTTGACGGATTTGTCGTTTCATTGGCCTATATCTTTAACTCTCCGCACATTTCTTTTGAAATTCCAAAGGGACCGTAGCTACGCTGAAGAAAAGAATATCAAAAACATTTGTAGTAGCAAATACAACGGGAGTATAAAAAATCTACAAGTTGATATTCGTGCTATTGCGTTGAGTAAGACCTGCTTCCGTGTTCAAAGAACGTGGCAGAAGCAGAGCGGACAGAGAAAAATAGAAAGGATTTGGGCATTAGTAGAAAGCTTGTGCACACTCACGCGGAGCTACTTCAGAATTGCAGCATGTGATCTTATGGTCGAGTAGATACATCAACGCTTCAATGAATTTCACAACGCAGCATAAGTGTATATGTATGTAGGGGGTATGTATTTATGTATGTATTTGTATGCATGTGTGTGTATGTGTGTATGTGTATATGTATTTATGTATGTATGTATTCATGTATGCATGAGTACATTTAATATGGCGCATTCTAATTTTACTTCACAAAAGCGCTTTGTATATGCATGTAAACACACACACACACACACACACACACACACACACACACACACACACACACACACACACACACACACACACACACACACACACACACACACACACACACACACACACACACACACACACACACACACACACACACACACACACACACACACACACACACACACACACACACACACACACACACACACACACACACACACACACACACACACACACACACACACACACACACACACACACACACACACACACACACACACACACACACCCTCCAGACATATATATGCATATTAAGCCTATTAAGATGATTTTTTAGTTCTTTTTAGGTCTCTATATATCTCTCCCTCTTTCTCTCTCTCTCTCTCTCTCTCTCTCTCTCTCTCTCTCTCTCTCTCTCTCTCTCTCTCTCTCTCTTCTCTCTCTCTCTCTCTCTCTCTCTCTCTCTCTCTGTGTGTGTGTGCGTGCGTGCGTTTGTGTGTGCACGTGTGTGTGTGCGTGTGTGTGTGTGTGTTTGTGTGTAAAGCCACTCGCTCCAGTTTGCTGTCCACCCAGAGGTTCAACACGATCGCCCCTCAGCTATTCAGCATGTGGCAAAGTCGTGACCAGTATTTCAATGCAAAACGTTAAAGCTTCAAAAAAGATTTACTTAGTACAGTTGTTTGCCAGGTTGACCGCTCCCGCCTGTCCGTACGTCTGCCTGTCTGTTAAAGTATCTGTCTAACGCTGTGTTCCAAGTATGTATGCATGTGGCAGTTATTGTGTCTCTATGTATGTATGTATACATATATAAATATATTTGGTGTGTGTATGTATTTATGTATGCAATATTTCTATTATTATTATTATTATTATTATTATTATTATTATTATTATTATTATTATTATTATTATTATTATTATTATTTTATTTATTTTTTATTTTTTGCCCCAAGGTACATATGATCCCTTGGGGACTTAGATATTAATTTGTTATGTTATTTCCAGGAAATCAGGCCTCGTCCTCCGTTGAGTCCCTGAATGTGCCACGGAATGCGATGGCACATTCAGGGACTCAACGGAGGACGAGGCCTGATTATTATTATTATTATTATTATTATTATTATTATTATTATTATTATTATTATTATTATTATTATTATTATTATTATTATTATTATTACTACTACTACTACTACTACTACTACTACTACTACTACTATTACTACTACTACTACTACTACTACTACTACTACTACTACTATGATGATGATGATGATGATGATGATGATGATGATGATGATGATGATGATGATGATGATGACGACGATGATGATGATGATGATGATGATGATGATGATGATGATGATGATGATGATGATGATGATGATGATGATGATGATGATGATGATGATGATGATGATGATGATGATGATGATGATGATGTAAGCACTTTGAACCAATGCTGCATGACGTGTGTTGCAGTATCATTTGTTTCCTTTTTTACCCCTTTCTTCTTCCTCCTTTTCTTGTTCCATCCTTTTCCTTTCTTTTCAAAAATCGGGGGGTGGAAACAAAACTTTAGTTTGACGGCCTGTACAGCCTCTGATGTCACGGACTCGCTCTACTGTGTGGATACGCTTGAAGGAACCTTGTGAAGGAACCTATATATATATATATATATACATATATATATACATATACAATACACGTATGTATCTTATGTATGTATATATATATATATATATATATATATATATATATAAAAAAGACATCGCGTGCATGTTTTCTTAGCACGAAAGCCATGTCACTTTGTGTCATGAAAGTTTCAGAAATCGACAGATGACTGGTGTCTATTGAATACTGAGTTACACCTGCCTCTAGTTTGAGCCGTCCTTTTGTCTCTGTTTCTCTGTCTAGGTTTCTATGTATCTGCCTGTCTCTGTCTCTCTATTTCTTCTTAAACGTATAGGTTTGATTGATCGTTCATCACTGGTAAGATTTTTTACCCCAAGAGTTGTTCGTAATTTTCTTATTCTTCAGGAATTTACAATGAGGTCGGTGAGTCATCAAAAAGGTGAGTCATCGAAAGTGGGAGTCATCACTATAGCTCTAGACCTGTAAATTCAAGTAAAGATACGCTTAATACATTTTTGGCTACACCTAATTCAATCTAACGACTTCAATGGAAGCCATCATTTTGTTATCATTTGTATAGTATTTGCAATTAGTAACTTCTTTTGTTATCATTTGTTTCGTCACTGTAATTAGTAACTTCTACTGAGCCGGTGTCTAATGCACAAGGCATCTACCGATGGCGCACCAAATCCAAGCCGTAATCAGGTCAATATTCAGAAGGTCAGTCCGTAAAATAGAGAGGCAGCCTATGGTGGATAAGCAGTTTGAAAGAGGTAAGTTTTAAGTCGAGAGCTAAATGACACAAGCAACTGAGCAGAGTGCACAGACACAGGGAGAGAGTTCCAAAAAGTAAATCCAGCGACAGAAAAAGCTGGTTCAACAAGAACAGTTCTTGATTTAGTTATCACCAAACAGATATGATCAGAGGACCTCGTTGAATAATAAGTCTGGAGAATAAGAACTGATTTCAAGTATAGAGTTCACAGTTTTATAAACTATGAACTCAAATGTTAAACTAAATTTTTGTTGAACGGGATGCCAGTGCAAAGATTTAAGCACATGGATTATGTGTTCATATTTTTATGTATCTGAACACTTAAGATGCACAAGGCATCAATCGATGTCGCTTCAAGTGATAGTGTAGTCGAGAATCATAAAGCATGGAAGAAGTAAGGTTGAGAAATCCTAAGTCTGGACGGATCTAGGTCGTAACCTCAATCAGCGTTTCCAACTTTAGCACTTACTTTTAATTTCGGTCTCATGGAAAATATTTCCGTCTCTCCTAGAAAGTTCTTATCTGAGACGGAATCGACGAAGTCTTCAGTCTTTGCTTCTTTCTCTGTTTCTTGCATCGTTCAATATTCTTCGATCTCTTGATTCCTAAATGATGTTTGTTAGTTTAGTACTGCAGCACGAGTAAACTTTAGTTTGCTGGAAAAATCGCTAAAATTCTTAATAACCAATTTAATATTTAGAGTAACAGAAGCTAGCTCCTTATTTATTTCATGGCGCTAGCGCATACGTCGCAGTCCACTACCATGATCCAATCGGAAAGATTTCTATAGCGCTATTTTGCATTGTGCGACACGTGGTCAGCGCGCTTTTCAACTGACAGAAAAATTGCAGCTTCAAGTCTGTTGGACGGACGCCTCGAAGCGACCCTGGAAAAGTTGTTCCAGCACACGTGACACTGTTGCCAGGCAGTAGATTTGGTACCGGTTTAAGCAGAGAAACAAACGACAAGACCACTATGTACCTGACCGACGACAAGAGAATATGGTGTAAGATGCTTGGAGATGTCATGCAATGAAGCAGGATGACTAGCGATGAAGAGAGATGATAGGAGATGTCGTGCAATGAAGCAGGATGACTGTCGATAAAGAGAGATTATTGTAGATGTCAGGGCCTACTATCCCCCCTGTAAGCTGGAAGCAATCCCCCCTTACTGTAAACCTCCCCTATCTCCCATCCCTTCTTCCACTACACCTCCCCACTCCCTTCCCCTGCCTTTCCCCTCTCAATCCACACCCCTCTCCCTTCCCCTCCTGTACATTCCCCCTCCCCTTCCCTCCCCCTTGAAGAGGGGGTCCGGGGTCCTCCCCCGAAAAAATTTAGATTTCTACATTGCCGTAGGTGAGTTTTAGCGCATTTTTTGGAGCAAGAAAACTGGCTTTGGAAAACTATACATTTTAGTTCAACTGAACTGTTGAATTAATTTATGCAGGGCTCCCAGTGCACTGTTAAATTTTGTGGGACAAGCTGTAATAAATATGGCGCAAAATTTCAGTGCTACAATTATTGTTGTGTAGTTCAGTAAAAATGAGATTATCAGGTCTTGAAATATTCCTGCAAAATAATTGTCGGCTGGATAACACTGTAGTAGGCAGGGATGGAGCCTTTTACCGCTGCATTACACCAGAAATGTGCATTCATAATGCAATCTTTAAAATCCCCATATATTTGCTAAACAGTGTCCTATATTGTCCAATATTTTAACATGTGTCCCATATTTTGGAAATTTCTAAATCAACAGGATTGTGAATGATTTTCTTCAATTTTTAAAATACTTTTTGCATCTTTCATCAAAAAAAAATAGCAGAACATAATGGCCAATAGCTAAAGAAAAACAAGTAATAATGATGCACTATAACACTGCTTAGACACTGTATGGTAACCTCAGCAAATATTGCATGGCCCATAATACTGATACATCACAATACAATACTTTAAGAATCATTAGTAATTAGTCACTTTATTAGTCACTAATTATTAGAAATTAGTGACTGTGCCAGGGGGGGGAAACTTTTTCCCCCCTGGCACAAATTGGAAGCAGTCTGATTCCTTCCCCCCCTACGTAGTAGGCCCTGGTAGATGTCATGTAATGAAGCAGGATGACTGACGATGAAGAGAGATTATTGGAGATGTCGTGCAATGAAGCAGGATGACTTGCGGTGAAGAGAGATGATTAGAGATGTCTTGACATGAAGCAGGATAACTGGCGATGAGGAGAGATGATTGCTGATGTCGTTCAATGAAGCAGGATGACTGGCGATGAGGAGAGATGATTGCTGATGTCGTTCAATGAAGCAGGATGACTGGCGATGAGGAGAGACGATTGCTGATGTCGTTCAATGAAGCAGGATGACTGGCGATGAGGAGAGACGATTGCTGATGTCGTTCAATGAAGCAGGATGACTGGCGATGAGGAGAGACGATTGCTGATGTCGTTCAATGAAGCAGGATGACTGGCGATGAGGAGAGATGATTGCTGATGTCGTTCAATGAAGCAGGATGACTGGCGATGAGGAGAGACGATTGCTGATGTCGTTCAATGAAGCAGGATGACTGGCGATGAGGAGAGACGATTGCTGATGTCGTTCAATGAAGCAGGATGACTGGCGATGAGGAGAGACGATTAGAGATGTCGTGCAATGAAGCAGGATGACTGGCGATGAGGAGAGATGACTAGAGATGTCAAGCAACAAAGCAGGATGACTGGCGATGAAGACAGATGACTGGAGATGTCATGCAATGAAGCAGGAAAAGTGGCGATGAAGAGATATGTGTAAGCTGCGCTCTCTTTTTACAGAGATAGCGCAGCATCCACATCTATCATCACCTACGCGGAATGGAACAAAAAGCACTATAAAAAGGAATATTGGTAATCCTATACTCCAAATCTCTAAAGCTGTGCGCGGGTCACCAGCTTATTTACGAGCAGTGCGTTGTGTTAGAGGGATTGTTCAGAAATGTGCGCTATTCTAAACATTAACTCCACGAACTGAAATGCGTTGTAAGCTATAGCTCTTGTAACGACTCGGGCCAAGGAGAATACTTATAGCCACGATATTAAACTGCCCTCAAGAACGCTGTCAATCATTCCCAAAAGGGGACTTAAGAGTTGTGACAGTTCTTGTCCAGATACTGTCATGTTGAATTGCAACCTCGAATTTCCTAAATCGATGGAATGTATCTCAAAGCGCAGAGCGATTAGATATCGACGAGGAATTCGGTTTTCAAGAGATCACTCAATTGAAGTATCGATCAAAATGTATCCTATGCTAAACTGTGACTAGAGGAGGAAATGAAGGGTGATGATGATGATGGTGAGAAGAAGGAAGAGGAGGAAGGGGAGAAATGAGTGGCAGCAGTAGAAAGGAGAATGCGCGAGTATTTGACGACTGAGGAGGCGGTATTGAAACAAGAACCCTAAGGGAGGAAAAACGATGGTAAGAGTGGGATGGAAAGAAAACCTTGCAATTGGCGGGAAAGCAGCAAATTTATTAATACTGTGATGATTGGTGGAAGAAAGATGAAGAAGTGGGAAGGAAGGAGACAGAGAGAAAATGCTGCTGTTGCTGTTGCTGATGATGATGGCAATTGTGAAGAGGATCCAGTTTAATATGAGGCTGTGGAGCTGACAGGAATTGTTTTCGTAATCGAAGCTTATTCATGTAGGCCAGAGCTGCGCACTAAACCACTCCCTATGTCTCTACCGTCTCTCTTTCAGCCAACCACTCCTCTTTCTGTTGCACTTTTCCTAGGCCTGTCATTTAAAACCGAATGTATTACTTTTAAAATCCGATCCTGGCTCTTCGTATATTCTGCTTTACTAATTCCAAGTTCCGTCCAATCGTAGCCAACTGCCTCTCTATCTGCCTGATATCTGGGTTTTGAGCCACAATCATTTCTACCCATACTGGCTTCACCATTTTTGTTTTTCGCTAAGTGCCTGTGAATTTTAAGCTGATTCCACGACTTAGCTTTCTAGGAGCTGAAGAAATGCGGGGTTAACGATTACGAGACTCTTTATCTGTCTGTTTGACAAGGGTCTATATTTTCAATGATGATCGGCTTAAGCGCAAACACTGCAATGATAATCGGAGATCCGAAAGATCTTGCTATTCGGGTTAAAAGATTATATTAAGAGTTGTTAATTTTCACCGTGATTCAAATCCCGAAATTAGAGGTTACAGGCGTAGCAAACTGGCAGTCTGCTACCATTCCAACACCTATGTCGGCCATTCTTGTTATTTGCTCTCTGGTCCGGATCTGTAGGTCTGTTTTGCCTGTCTGTATGTCTGTCTCTTCGTCACTCTTTCCGTTCCAATTCTTTTTATCTCAATTCCCTCCCTCTAAATCCCTCCGTCTTCGTCTCTCTCTCTCTCTGTCTCTCTCTGTCTCTCTCTTTGTCTCTGTCTCTCTATTTTACTCAATCTTTCTCTCTCTAACTTTCTCACTGTCTGACACTAATCCTTTCTCGCCATTCCCTTCGCCCTCTCTTTCTCACTCACTCAGTGCCACTATAAAACCTTCTCCGTCACTCTGCATCACCCTCTTTCTGTCACTCTCTATCACTATGTCTCTCTCTTTCACTCACTCACTCACTCACTCACTCACTCACTCACTCACTCACTCACTCACTCACTCACTCACTCACTCACTCACTCACTCACTCACTCACTCACTCACTCACTCACTCACTCACTCACTCACTCACTCACTCACTCACTCACTCACTCACTCACTCACTCACTCACCTCACTCACTCACTCACTCACTCACTCACTCACTCACTCACTCACTCACTCACTCACTCACTCACTCACTCACTCACTCACTCACTCACTCACTCACTCACTCACTCACTCACTCACTCACTCACTCACTCACTCACTCACTCACTCACTCACTCACTCACTCACTCACTCACTCACTCACTCACTCACTCACTCACTCACTCACTCACTCACTCACTCACTCACTCACTCACTCACTCACTCACTCACTCACTCACTCACTCACTCACTCACTCACTCACTCACTCACTCACTCACTCACTCACTCACTCACTCACTCACTCACTCACTCACTCACTCACTCACTCACTCACTCACTCACTCACTCACTCACTCACTCACTCACTCACTCACTCACTCACTCACTCACTCACTCACTCACTCACTCACTCACTCCGTAATATTCTCTATAACTCTATCGTTCTCCCTCACACATCCCCTATTCCAAGGCGTAGGTTTTTATGCGCTGCACAGCCTACAGCTGCAGTCGTGATGTACACTGTGACAGACAGGATTGTATTCGGTCACTAGAGCGAAAAAGTGAATAGAAAAAATGCGGCCATAGGTGTCTCATTTCTCTGAAGTTAACGACCGCAAATACTTTGCTTAAAAGGTGCAATAGGCGCATTGGTCCGTTTCCAAGTGGTTGACCAAAAATCTTTTTGTATTCAAAGGCACGTCCTGTCATCTCTAGCGAGCCCGGACATGTCAGTGTACGATAAGACACGTACTAGGACCCGTACATACTAGGATACGATACCCACACACAATGACATAAATGTATTTATGTATCCGGTGCCTGTATCCTACTGAGAAAGCCAATGGTTGTGACTCAGTGTGTTGGCGAATGGCTGTTAGGGATGGGCGGATGTTTTGATGTGTAGAAGTAATTTATCAAACTGTGAAGACAACAATGGCGATTATAACTAAAAGGTTACAATAACAACGACGACGATGTTGCAACGACACCTGTGATGAAAATCATCGGCAATATTGTCTAAGTGATGATGATGATGATGATGATGATGATGATGATGATGATGATGATGATGATGATGACAATGATGATGATGATGATGATGATGCTGATGATGATGGTCATGACTATGATAATGATGATGATGATGAAGACCTCGCATCATCATCATCATCACCTTCATAATGATGATGATGACGATGATGATCATGATGACGGTGGTGATGTTGATGTTCATGACGACGACGACGACGACGACGATGATGATGATGATGATGAGGCAAAGAAGGAAAAGAACGAGAAAAATTATCAAACTTCTATACGTGTCTTGTTTTTTAAACATGAACTTCGGGACTAGCTCACGTCATTCGGGTTCTTAATAATTATTATGACAAATAACAATACAGTAATCAATAATTATAACCAACGAAGAAAGACAAGTCTCTAGGTTTAAGCTAGCAACAACCATTGAACTAGGCCTACTTTATTGCAAACCACCCAACGGCATTGCCAACCTCTGGTCCCGATTTCTGCGTTCCAAGAATATCCATAGCTTCAATCAATTTCGCCAGCGTGCTGCAGATTCCAAGTAGATTAATGTGTCAATCAGCCCGACAAACTGTTCTAGATGATCAGTGCCGCAGCGAATTAACTCTGCATTGCATCCTGTTACGGACATAACAAGCCTGCTGGATAATTTGCTGGACGGTCGCTGATCCGCGGATTTCGACCCATCTCGTCGTCCGGTTGGTTGTCGGCCGCCATTGATCTTCATCTCGGGCTCGGTCTAGACAGATGTTTACCTAAACTGCGCTCAGATTAGGTGGCCGCGGATCTGTCGGACAACATCTCATCGTCGTTTCGTACAATTTGAAGCAAGCTGCGAGATTTGCTGTCACTTGAAACAAAGTCGGCGGACGGGCTCAGTACGAGACCGGGTGATTGAGGGACGAGGGTGAAATGCAAACACGCGACCACCCAGGCAGCGGGACAAAGGAATGTCGGTCGCAAAGAACATCGTTTTCTGCATCAATGCTGCTCGGTCTTTTTATCCGATACATAAATGTTTTTATCGGGCCTAAATAAACACGTTACTATGTATGCCGAGCCAAAGAATAAACATTATATAAAATTATCAATTTAGGTATATAAAGAGGCCTTATATTTGTAGGGTCCACTTACTTCAGAAATTTCGAATGGAATTTATCCCTGCCGGAGCAGAAATCTGGTTCGAGATTTCTGCTACCGGTGCGCCTCCTGGCTGACTCGGCTAATGAGTACTCTGATCGTACACTGTCGGCGGGAAGATGAGACGGCGAGGAAGAGGACCCCTGCCCTCTTATGCCGAGGATTAGAAATGAAGTCGCTAAAACTTCATGCCCATGGCTGTCTTAGGGCTACCTAGCTTAAGGGACTGGTCTTCTACTTGCTTCAGATAAGCACAAGATGTTAAGAATACAGTCATGATTCTAATAGATTCTGCAAATTATATGAGTGTATGAAGATATATGCACATAATTATGTAGGCCTATATAGAAAATTATAGATGTGAGTAAGTATGAGTACGTGAATATAGGCCCATATATATATATATAACATATATATATATATATATATATATTCATGCATGTTTGAATTATTGAATGAATGAAAATGAACGAACGAATGAATAAAAACTATCTGTGATCTCGCGTGCGTGTGTTATAGTTGGGCTACACTACATAGCAACAAGCGAACTATTTGTGCGATCTTCCAATCAACATATACATCGCGGTACACAGCCATTGACTACGGATTTCAATAGAGGCAGCTGCCGCACGTCAGCCGACAACTGCTTGATTTGTATCAGCCTTTGAATAGTGACGCTAGATAAATTGCTAACCAGCTGAGTCACACGATTGTTCTGAATTGCAGAATCTCGTGAGAACGGACCCTTCGTGCTTTGTTGCTTTGCTGCCTTAAAGACGGAGTGGGGGTATTGTCTGCTTCCCCCAAAGTGCAGTCACCTGGCCTTGTGTGCCTGACAATTTACTTCTAAGGGGTAGGTTATCAATTGCGGGCTTGCACTTTTGTAGTGGAAAAAATATAAGATAATTGACAGACACATTGAGGGCTGTGAGTCATCGAAAAATTTGATGCATTATTGTAGCTCTTCTTTTCCTAGGGCGTCGATCCGTTGTTGTAAAAATTGGGCCATATGGAGAGCCTATGCGCAGGATAAATCATGGAGTCTGGACGGGAAACACCAATGGGTTCAATGAGCAATGCCCCTGGTATAGGGGTCAGAAGTGAAGCCCCTGAATTTGGAAACATTTATCTAGCTAAGACCAATTGACAGAAGCTTTCATTGGAAAACGGCAGTAGGATTTTCAGTGTTTAAAGACAATTTACGGCTGTCAGGGATGCGGCGTCGACCTTAGAACCGACAGAAAACGTAGCAGAAATAGTCGTCATTAGTCAGTCAGTCACCCGGTGATTCTGGTCCTGAATTCGAGACAGGTTAAGACCAGAACCCAGCTGCGGTGACAAACAAACTGTTTAAGATCTCTACGCTGAACGCCTCTGAATAGATAGGTATCTTGGAGGGCGGTGTAGTCTATAAGTCCTCTGAATGAAGGAATGAATGAATGAATGAAACGCTTGGATCAGTGTACGGCGCCTTGCGGCTCGTAGACAATGTGACAAGGCTCGGGAGGTTTGAAAAGTGATATTTTTATGCGTAGGCGTAATTACGAGGGGTACCGGTACCCCCCACTTTTTGGACTGGGGGGTACTGTACCCCCCACTTTTTAAACAATGCCAATCAATATTTTATTATTGTGCCTTCCCAGAGAACGCAATCTCCGCCAAAAGTATGAAAGTGCTTAGATACACAGGTAAATTGAGAGCCAAAATTAATGAACATACTGGCAGTGAATATGTTCAAAATGGTTATCATGCGAAAAACGAAAGTGGAGAAGAAATTGGTACCCCCACTTTTTAGACCAAGGTATTGGTACCCCCCCAGTTTTCAGGCCAAAGTTACGCCCCTGTTTTTATGCCATTTCCATGTAGTAGTTCATGCCACTAACCCAGGGTTATTCCAGAACTCTGGGGCACGGACCTTAGAGGAGCCTGGCCAATGGAGGCCCTGGCGGCGCCACACCTCACAAAAACTTTAATAAGATTCTGTCGTATTGAATTAACTCTTCCCTCAAATGATTCATTAAACCTAGCATTGTTAAATTTACGCGATCGTTCATCATTAGTAAGGTGTTTTTTTACCCCAAGAGCCTATTCTTCGAAATTTTATATTGAGATCGGTGAGTCATTGAAGGTTGAGTCATCGAAAAAGCGAGTCATCACTATGGCTCTCAACCTGTAATTAAAGTGAAGAAACAGGTAATAGGAGGCATGCATATGATACATATGTATATATTTCAGTATATATGTATGTTTGTATGCATGACTATGCATGTATGTATTTGCGTTTTTCAGTATGTATGGATATATGTGTGTGTTTCAGTTTGTATTTACATATGCATGTATGTATGTACGTATGCTATGTATGTATGTATGTATGTATGTATGTATGTATATATGTATGTATGTGTGTATGTATGTATGACATGTATGTATGTATGTATGTATGTATGTATGTATGTATGTATGTATGTATGTATGTATGTATGTATGTATGTATGTATGTATGTATGTATGTATGTATGTATGTATGACATGTATGTATGTACTATGTATGAATGGATATACGGATGTAGTAGTAATAATAATAATGGACGGATAAATGGGTTGAAAGCATGGAACAATCTACATGTGTGTACAGTATATAATTATTCTCTGCTGCATGGCATTAATATGGAGTGTGGTTGACGGGTATTTTCCACACAAGTGCCATTGTTCAAATTAATTTTGTCAAAACAATAGCCAGAGGTCGACGTTGACTTGATTGATTGCCAGGAACGAGGGATCCATCGTAGGGTACAATGCACCAAGGTATTCGACTAAGAGATGTTGCGATATTTTCCTTAGATGTAATCATGAAGACTGTCGACTGTCCTGTCAGATGTCGGCAGAGTTCATTTCCTATTATGATATACATACATAGGCCTACATAATTACATATATACTGGGGTCCTTCGCTTAGGGGCATATTGGTCCACGTCGTTTTAGTAAAACACTGGAAAGTTTCTTTATATCATTCTCATAGTATTTATATTATTAAACCCTATTGTATATTTGTATGTAAATCGAGAGGTCGGGGTTCAAATCCCCGCCAGGGCAGAAGTTTGCTTTGAGATTTCTCCTCCACCTGCGCCTCCTAGCCAACTCAGTCATCATGAGTACATTGACCGCACACTGTCAGTGGGAAGACCAGACGGCGAGGGAGACCTCACATGCCGAGGCTAAGAAAATTGAAGTCGCTAATCGTTCATATCCATGGCTGTCCTAGGGCTAACTTAAGGGACTGCTCTTCATCATCTTCTTCTTCCATATGATAGTTATGTAATTTTATACAGTTATATTTACTATGTTAATATTGACATGATTATTTAACAAAACAGTAATATCAAGTATGATTATATATTTAAATGATTATGTAATAAATTACACAACTGTATTGATACACAATACACGTCAGTACTTTGTCCTTGTATATCTTAATGATACGCCGGCAACTCCATTTGTCAAGCCAAACACAATAGCTTTGTGTATTTAACGGAGTGTATTCGCGTGGGATCAACGGGGCGGTGGCCGCAATCTGACTCACGCAGTCGTTTTTATGGCATTACCTTGATGCACAAACAGGTTTTGCTACGGGCTTACGTACATAACTTTTGTGTGGATACGTTTCTTCAGAATAAGGTTCATGAAAACCGTTGAACCGGAGACTCTGCCAAGATAGACTACTATGGTGCATAGATGTGTTATAGTCTGTGCAAGTATATGCTGTACATGTTTATATATATATATACATATATATATATATATACATATATACACATATATGCATAATCGCACAGACGCAACTGCACATACATTTCTTCCAAAGGCTGACTATAAAAGGGCAGCTTGCCTTTGTTGTTACAAGTTTTGGCCAACAGACTGCGTCAGGGAGTCTCATATCTGGTCACGATCTCTACAGCCGTTTTGAATTCAAATGAACTTACGTTCTTACCGACAAACGTCTTTGGGTTGTACGTAACTGCTGAGAAGTATAATAGCAGACTGGAGGATTAATTCTGAAAAGGAATGCTCTTCGAAGATATCCGATAAGGAAAATTACTGTCTTTCGTCTAACTATAACGCTACAACTGTGAATTATTTCGGAGTTAGGTTAACAGAGAAACAATTAGTTGATAGTTTATGCTAATAGCAAAACTTAATACAGTTCAGTGCAAGTAAAGCTTGACATTTTGATAGACTATACAGAAGAAGGGAGTTTAGCAGTAGATCATAAGGTAAAAAAAAGATTCTGTCAGAGACTACATTCTCGCCAGAAAATGCTACTCGTCATTGTAATACCGCTTTTTGTAGCGCTCTTAAGTACTCGGATCTCCGGACAGGACATTTGTCCAGTTACTACGAGTCAGTGCTACTGCCAAATAACATACGGAACCGTCGAAAGCCTGTACTGTGACAATCTTGGTTCGGTGGCCAACGTACCCGCGTTTCAGTCGTCCTCTCGCTTCTTTACCCAACTGGCAATACGCTACGACAGCGTGGTAGATACGGTACAGAACTACGCCTTCGATGGACTCCAGGTGAACTCGCTGTCTCTGCAGGGGCTGCGGATACGAAACGTCGAGGAGAACGCCTTCGAAGGACTTGAAGGCAGTCTCCAGCAGTTGCTTCTCGAACAGAACCAGCTCGATTCCCTGCCCGCCTCGTGTCTCCGCAACCTAACGAAACTGCAGTACGTCGGGCTGAGCAGCAACAGTCTGTCTTCTATTTCCGGAGGCATTTTTGCCACGCTGGGCCAGCTGAGCACGCTCTACCTGAGCTACAACGAAATCGAAATGCTTGGCGTCGACAGTTTTCTCGGACTCGGTACTCTGAACGGTTTGTATCTGAAGGAGAATCGCCTGAGTTATCTGACGCCGGGAGTTTTCGATCCACTGACCAGGCTGCGTATTCTTGATCTCAGCTTAAACCGCCTGAGTTCAAACATCTCATCGGGAGTTCTACCCGCTTTGGTCAGTCTTCAGCGTCTTATACTATCGAACAACCAGCTCTCGGTCCTGGATGGCCTGCTCACTGGACTCCGACAGCTGACCAGTCTTGACGTGTCCGCTAACAACCTGGAATCAATTCCGACTGGTCAGTTTGACGACAGCGTCCTGCTGACCTCGATAAACATGTCGACAAACTCGATATCGTCGATCGCCGGACGCGCATTTGCAAGCGCCACGCGACTTCAGACTCTGTATCTCGATAACAACAGACTGACAGCCATCGATTCTTCGTCGTTTGCCAACATGTCTGCGATTCGGAGCCTGACCTTGTCGCAAAATGCAATTACCGAAATAGCGCCAGGGTCATTTTCCGGAATGTCTAACCTTGGATATTTGTACTTATCCGGGAACCGACTGCAATCGGTCGGAAAAGGTTGGTTTGACGGCCTGTCGAAGTTACAGACTCTCGACCTGTCAAGCAATAGCATTAACGCGATTGACGTTGATGCCTTTGCCGGGCTGTCAACGCTCAAAACGTTAAACCTGCAGAACAACAGCCTCGTAGGACTAACCCCGGAGCTCTTTCGCTCGTTGCAAAGCCTGACGACATTGAACGCCTATCAAAATGCCATTTCGTTCCTGGACAAAACCACATTTTCGTACCTGACCGGGCTTCGCTACCTCCACCTCGAGTACAACAACATATCCGAAGTACCGTCGCTGTTCTTCGAGAACAACCCAAGTCTAGACACCGTGGGTCTATCGTACAATCGCATCAGTGTCATCAATTCTAACGCATACCCAGTCTGGACGAAATACCTCTACTTGGACAACAATCGACTAACTCAAATACCCAGGGACGCGTTTCTCAACGGCATGCAGCTCATCACGCTCAACCTGAGCAGTAACTTCATCGATACCGTCTACCAGGAAAGTCTTAGTCGTCTCTCGGGTCTGTGGACGCTCGCACTGGACCACAACAACCTGACTGATCTCCCAGATAATATGTTCATAAACGACCGTAATATGATTACGTTATCTCTGAATGGTAATCGCCTGAGAAACATTACATCACCGACGGTCTTCCAAGGTCTCACTAAAGCTACCGTCATAGAACTTGATAGCAATCTCATCAGGACGGTAGCTTACGAAACCGTTTCCTTTCTTACAGGTCTGACTCAGTTGGATTTGTCTAACAATCCCATACAGTGTGACTGTCTTGTCGAATGGATGCGTGGGTATGCTGCTTTAGTCAGTCTTATGGACACCGTTTGTTCGTCACCAGCCGTCAACAGTGGACAATTGGTAGCTTGCTTCAATGAGTCAGATGTCTGTACAACGCGAACAACTCCTCTGAATAGTACAGTGTTGTTTTGTAATGATGTACGAGTCATGACGACAAAGACTACTCCGCCTACGACAACAAGAACGTCAAGTACGACAACAACATCTACTACAAACACTAAAACAACTACTGTCAAAACTATGACACAAACAACGTCTTCAATAACAAAGACTTCCGTGGAAGTATTACTCACAACATCAACGACAAATACCATCCCTGAAATATTATCTACAACACCAACAGCTAAGACTTCAACTGAAATATCATCTACACCGACAACAGCTAAGACTTCAACTGAAATATTATCTACACCAACAACAGCTAAGACTTCGACTGAAATATTATCTACACCCACAACAGCTAACTCTTCACCTGAAATATTATCTACACCCACAGCTAAGACTTCTACTGAAATATTATCTACACCAACCGCTAAGACTTCTACTGAAATATTATCTACGCCAACACCCCAGACTTCATCTGAAATGTTATTTACAACCAATATAACAAAATCGTCTACAGAAATATTGCCTGCAACCCAACCATCAACGACAGTGGCAACAATGTCTTCAACATCGCCAACATACAGTGTATCAACAGAACTGTTAACAGCAGTTCTTACATCTAGCTCGCCAAGCGCAACCCTGTCGAAATTATCAACAAGACAGAGTTCAACTGTAACAATGCCCACCACTACATCTTCAGAAACGCAGACAGAACTAACATCAATAAATAGGTCGACCGTAGCAATACCTTTGACAATTACTACAAAGCTTACTGGAAGCATGTTAACAAAGCAGACAACAAATTCAACAACTGCAGCACCATCATCAAAGCCCTCTACTTCGTCAGCATTGTCTGGAACACAAAACTCAAAAGGAGTTCTTACAACTCAGTCAGACACTTCATTGTCTACTTCAGAAACATCAATGAAAGTTTTGCAATCAACGCAAGACACTACACCTGTTTCAGTCACTGGAAAGTCAGACGCTACAAGTCAGACCAGCAACAGTAAGACAACGTTAAACGTTGGTTCAATTCTGTCATCGGCTACTAGTGCACCGGCTGCAACCACTCAACATGTCTCATTAGAAAGTTCTTTTCATCCAGAAAACTTCTCCTCCTCAGCCTCATCCACATCCTCCCCTTTCTCCACTTCCAATTCCACCACCTCTTTCTCTTCGTCTACAACTGTTTCCGAGGAAAGTTCTAGATACGACACACGGATTTCTACAGTATGGCTGTCGAGTCTATCGAGCAGTTTAGCACAAGAATCAACTGAAATTGAATCCACTCTATCCTCTTCATCTGAAATATCTACCAAACAGTCCGACCCTCAGACAAAATATACCTCGTCATCACCTCTACCTCCATCAACAAACATCTCCTCAATTCCAGATGTACAAATAGAAATGAAAGTCTTTTCGGATAAAGACTCGATTACCGTGACGTGGACTCTTTCCACTAACCACAGCATAGCCGGACTGCATCTGTTGTACAGATATGCCAACAGCGACCAGAATCTGGGATCAGTTGCCATTCCACCGAATTCAACGAACTACACAATCTCCGGACTTCCTTCAACGTTGGGTCTTCAATTCGTAGTGTGCATAGAGTGTACCCTATCCATGAATGCAACGTCTCGCAAATGTGAAGTCACAGGTCTTGCAGCACCATCCACTGCATCACCGACAAGCGAAGACAACTCCAAGAGAACTCTAATAATCATCATAGTCATACCGATCTTAGCGGCGCTTGCGATAGCGTTGTTGATCGTTGTTATCTGCCGTCTACGAGTCGCCAAAAGCAGAAAAGCCGGCGAACGTTTTACAGAGAGGAATGATTCTGAGGACGGAACGGAAGCTCATCTTGCCCAGGGTTCCCAGAAAGTCCTCCTGACCGACCACGCCAAAGTACAGAGTCTCAAGCACACACCCAGCACAAGCACTCACATTTATTCCCTGTCAAAGACGAACAGACCATCATCGTCGACGCAGGCTACTGCCCAGAAGGTGCCCGATAAACCAATGAGCACCGTAACCTATGACAACCGATCCTACGCTACCCACTCACACAAGGATCAACCGAGGAACACCCTAAACCGGAAGCACTCTCCCGCATCCGGTAACGCGGACTATAACTCCGGCTTCACAAGTAGTTCGGCCGTTATACAAACGTACAAGGATAACCCCGAAGACATCATACTTACTGCTGAGCAACAGGGAATCTTCGACTCTGCAGAGAACCTGACGGCGGTCACGCAACCACAGCGTCCGTCAAGCAGCGAGTTATCTCTGGACGGTGATGTCACTGACTTCGGTAGCACATCCAAGATCGTCGGATGAACATTTTAATGGTTCATTCATTTTTGACACTAGCATATCGCAAACATAGAGCCGGGGTTCATTTCGCTTCAAGGATTTTCTTTGATCAGTTTTCAGCCTGAGTGACGCAACCAAATACTTTTTTGCCAGTAATATCTATGTTTTAAGAACACACCGAAGATAAGTTTAGAAATGATGAACATCTTTTATTTCAAGCTTTAGCCTGAAGTGTTTCGCTCTAAAAATGTCTGTAGAGTTTCAAGGTAACTAGATATAACTTATAGTTCCTAATGTAACCTTGGGATTTTTAGGGCTTGGCGTGGGCACAACTAATGAGTTAACATTACGCCTTAAACGCTTCAATGTGCGACATGCTTGTATACATATTATGCTGATTACAAACATGATTGGATAATGTATACCGTCTCATAAGAGACTCGAAACCGTACAAAGTAAGTGCTATAACTAATCGGCTGTATACCGTGTCCCATTACACACACATACATACATACAGACACACATACATACATACCTACATACATACACACATACATACATGCACAGTTGTACACATAAATACATACATACATACATGCACACATACATACATAAGCACATCCATACACACACTTACGTACATGCATCATATATACATGCATACATACACACATTCGAACATAGGTACATACATTACATAGATACATACATACACCTATGTGTACATACAGTCATACATGCATGCATGCATAGTTTGCATCCATGCATACAAACATACATGTACATACATTTATATCATACATCATTCACACCTCTGACGATGTCAAGCATTTTTCGTAACAGGAGATACGAGCATTGTTTTAATTAGCTACATTACGAACCAAGGGACGAACCAAGGAAATGTTCTCAAAAGTAAAGACAATCACGGGAAAATTTGCACCTAGAATGGGCTCAATGAAGGCAGGAGATGGAAATGTAATCTGCGATGAAGAAGGGATAAAGCATAGATGGAGAGAATACACGGAGGAGTTGTATAGGGAAGACAAACGAGTCAAAAAAGAACAAATTGACGTAACAGAGTATGAAAAGGAACCGGAGGTCATGGAAGCGGAGGTAGAATGGGCAATCAGACAACTCAAGGACAATAAGGCACCCGGTCAAGATGGGATACCTATAGAACTGATAAAAGCAGGGGATGATGCGATGATAAAAACAATAACAAAATTGTGCAATCAAATATGGGCAACTGGAGAATGGCCGGAGGACTGGAAGAAGTCGATCTTTATACCTATATTCAAGAAAGGAGATGCGAGGGAGTGTGAAAATTATAGGACGATAGCAATGATATCACACACTAGTAAAATATTACTGAAAATAATTCACAAAAGAATGGAAGGCACAATTGAAAGAGAACTTCCGGTGAACCAGGCAGGGTTTAGGAAATCTCGTGGAACTCGAGACCATATAGCCAACATGAGGTGGATAATGGAGAGACAAAGGGAGTATGGACAGGAGGTTCACATCTGTTTCATTGACTATAGCAAGGCATTCGACTGCATTAACCATGATTTAATGTGGAAAACCCTGCTTGAAATGGGAATTCCGAAACACCTGATAATGTTACTAAAGGGTTTATATGAAGACCAGATAGCGGTGATAAGAACAGAATACGGAGACACTGACAATTTTAGAATCGAGAAAGGAGTGAGGCAGGGATGCATCTTGTCTCCATTCCTGTTTAATCTATATGCTGAAAGAATAATGAGAAAGGCAGAACTGGAGGGGGCAATTGAGGGAGTAAAAATTGCTGGAAAGACACTGAATAACCTTAGATACGCGGATGACACAACATTAATGGCAAAAAGAAAAGAGGATCTGGCAGAACTGATAAGAAGGGTCAGGAGAGAAAGTGAAAAAGCTGGTTTATACTTCAACATAAAGAAGACAAAGGTCATGACAACAGCAGATTGGGATAGTTTTGAGATAGACGGAGAGGAAATAGAGGTGGTAGAAAGCTTCACATTCCTAGGATCACTGGTTGGAAAGGAGGGAAAGTGTGATCCAGAAATAAAACGAAGGATTGCTATAGGGAAAGCTGCAATGACCGGACTGGAAAAGATATGGAAAGACAAACATGTGAGCATAGAAACCAAAAAAAGGCTCGTGAGAGCACTAATCTTTCCTACGGTACTGTACGGTTGCGAGACGTGGACAATGACAAAGAACATGGAAAATAAGGTTAACGCTTGTGAAATGTGGATATGGAGGAAGATGCTGAGAATATCTTGGACTGAGAAAAGAACGAACGAATCAATACGAGAGGAGATTGGAGTTGAGAATGAAGAGTCGTTAAAACAAACTGCGACAAGAATGAAGCTAAGGTTCTTTGGACATGTTATGCGATCTGATGGTCTGGAGAAGGAAATGATGCTGGCGTGCGGTGAGGGGAGGAGAAGACTGGGTCGCCCAAGGAGGAGATGGATGGATGAGATACAAGATGTAACTGGCATGAATTTGGCGGAATTGAGAGACTTGTCATCGAATAGGAGACGGTGGAGTGTGTTCACCAGGACGATCGCTAGAGCTCCACGAGCTGACAGCACAAGGTGACAAGGTGACATTACGAGAAAAACGATACTTCTGTTTCCCGACAATATTTAATTAGAATATTTATCTTTGCAACAGGAGGCGCCTTCTTGAAAGCAGTATTGCGTTATGCTTGTTCGTCATGTAGCCCTATACCTTTTAATTGGAAACAACTCCTGCGTGTCCTTGACAACGTACACTTAGCCAATATGATATAAGAATAAACTTAGTACGAATAGAACATTGTGACGTGTACGAAACACTGCGTCATACATGACACACGTTGCGTCACAAACGAAACAAAGCGCATAACAGGAACTTTACGTCATACACAGATGACAGCGTCACACACAAACACTACGTCACACACGAAACACAGCGCATCACATGAAATACTACTTCAGTGACTAAATATTACGTCACTGAAGAAAACTACTAATTCATGCAGGTAACACTATTACGTCACAAAGACGAAGAAATTTCGAGATTACCATTGACTGGAATAAAAAAAAACACAACTTAGTAACACAACAAAACACTGGGCCTTGTCACCGTGGCAATGAATAGGACAACTTTAAAAATTGTTATGCCCTTCATCCTCGTGCCCATGATTATGTTACTCCATCTTAAGATGTTAAGAATTTTATTCATCGACTTCTGTATCTGTCCATCCTTATTCCATCTTGATGTTTCAAAACTTGATAGTTCCAGCATTTGTATATAATAATAATGATGATGATGATGATGATGATGAAGATGATGATGATGATGATGATGATGATGATGATGATGATGATGATGATGATGGTGGTGGTGGTGGTGGTGATGATGATGATGATGATAATAATAATAATAATAATAATAATAATAATAATAATAATAATAATAATTATAATAATAATAATAATAATAATAATAATAATAATAATAATAATAATAATATTTATTCTTTAATTAAGCGCCTTCAAACGCACTGCGCTGTACATCATGTACATGTTATGCGATAAACCTTAACTACTAACAGAACAGACAGCATTGGAGATATATACATAACTATCCCCCACCAGGGGAGGGGGATAGAGTAATGGTAACACTCATGGCCAGGAGAGCAGCAGGAGAGCAGCAGCACGCGGTTCGATTCCCGCAACCCCCTCGGGCGGGCGCCTTGCATGGTTGCTAAACCGTGTGTTTAGTTAAGATATTGAAAATTGTACTTTCATGTCTCAATGTAATCTTACTGCGTGTGTCGGTTTGAATTAACAAAGATAAAGATTATTATTAGTATTAATTTTAATTAACCATATGTTG
This sequence comes from Allolobophora icterica, assembly GCA_963556255.1. Lineage (NCBI taxonomy): Eukaryota > Metazoa > Annelida > Clitellata > Crassiclitellata > Lumbricidae > Allolobophora > Allolobophora icterica. Next base: position 35,176,889 of record OY744615.1, read on the forward strand.
CAAGCGGCTCCACGACAAATGGTTCACGACAAATGGTTCACCGAAGAAAGGTCCACGGATAAAAGGTTCACGGACAAATGGTTCAAGATCTTCCAGCTTCTAGTTTGAGCTATATTTTCATCATCGCTCATCCAGTTTCTAGTTTGAGCTATAATTTCATCGCTCATCCAGCTTCTAGTTTGTGTATTTTTACATTGGACTACGAAAATCATGTTTAGCTCTATTTTCATCAAACTAGAAGCTGGACGAGAGATTCAACTATAGATCAAACTAGAAACTGGATGAGCGATGATGAAAATATAGCTCAAACTAGAGGCTGGAAGATCGATGAAAATATAGCTCTAACTAGAAGCTGGATTCTCGATGAAAATATGGCTCAAACTAGAGGCTGGAAGATAGTGAACCATTTGTCCGTGAACCATTTGTCGTGAACCACTTGTCGGTGAACCATTTGTCCGTGAACCATTTGTCGTGAACTATTTGTCGCTGAACCATTTGTCCGTGAACCATTTGTCGTGACACCGTTGCAAGCTGTGATGCGGTGTCATCATCCGATGATTTGTAATATATATATATATATATATATATATATATATATATATATCCTTAGGCGATATTTTTTATAGGACTTGTTCCATATATATATATACATATATACATATATATATATATGTGTGGAACAAAGTCCTATAAAAAAATTGATTGCATAAGAAGATAGATCTATGTCTAAATCAGATAGTCCGCCTGACTGACGACACCTAGATACAAAGTCTCTCCTTTCACTCAAGCAGTCATCGCCTAAGGATATGAGATGCAGCGAGTTTTGTGTGGCGCTGTTAAATAAATGGCAACTCATTCATCATTCGAGATAGGTCGGGGTTCGGTTAGCATTCCTATTGAACCGATAAGCGAGGCAGATGTAAAGGTTTTGCTGTGCACAGGTCGATTACATCTCTCGAGAAAAGAATGAGGCAGATGGCTAGCTTCAGTTATCTCAGCGTCTACACTCGCAGACAAGAAAACAACCTCTCAGAGAGTCAGACTTGATGATAAATAGCATCCTTCACAATTAATGATTTATTTGATTTATGATCCAAAAATATCGCTGGCTTCCGGCTCTGTTCGTCGACTACGATGTTTCTAGGCATACTTGCGTAGCAGATTGCCTTCATACACACATCTGCGCGATCCTTGCATAGATTCAAAGGACTAGACTTTGAAGTATTTGCCAACTAATTCGTTAGTCAAACACCATATAATCCAATTATTACTTTACCAGGCATTCAAAATTGGGGTCCTCAATAGTGTAGTGGTTATCGTGCTAGGTTATTGATCGAAAGGTCTGGGTTTCAAATCCTGGCCAGGGCTGAAATTTGGTTCGAGATTTCTGCTCCAGCTGCACCCTCTAGCCAAGCCAACTCGGCTGCAATGAGTATACTGACCGTACACTATCAATGGGAAGATGAGACTGCGAGGGAGAGGACTAACCATCCGCATTCATATGCCGAGGCTAAGAAAATGAAGTCGCTAACTCTTCATACCCTGGCTGTCTCGTGGTTAGCTTAAGGGACTCTTCTTCTTCTTCTTCTTCTTCTTCATCTTCTTCATCTTCTTTATCTTCATCATCTTGATATTTTTCATCTTCATCTTCTTCATCTTCTTCATCTTCTTCAAAATTTGCGTCATACTTCGTCCACCGCATAAAAAGTCATAACTATTCTGCGACACTGACCACCGACGCCCCACAAAACCGGGAAACCAGTCTATATCAACAGAGTTAGAAAACGTGCTGCCTTGAATCGTTTCATAATAAATGACTAAGCAAGACGAACGATTTAATGAATAAATTCGATAGCGCCACCATATTAATGCAGTGGATATAAGTCGACTTTCGCTGATTGGCATAAATGTTTAACCATGAGTAGCTGACAAAATCGTTGATATAAAAGACGCAAGTAGGCCTACAAGTCAGTAGAACAGCCATGGACTTAGAACAGTTCTTACCATAGTGTGGGGCGTGGTGGCTCAGTGGTAAGTTCGGCGCCTTGTGACCGGAGGGTTGCAGGTTCGAATCCCACTCTAGCCGCTGCGTACGGACCTTGGGCAAGTCCTTCACTCGCGATTGCTCGTGGCGCTTCGGCGTGAAAATTCCGGCACAGTATCAAATGCTGTAGTCGGGAGCGCCTCTGAGTAGTAGTTGACTTCGAGAGGCGCTATAGAAATATTCGGAATAAAAAAAATACGGATACAAGAATAAGTAAACAGGTAAGAATGCAAATAAGTAAGTAAATAAGTAATCTTTCTTAACGCGAGCGAGACAAACTTTACGTGGTTGAATTTACGGAAGTGACCGGAAATGCGGCTGGTTGTGAATATCAGAAATGAGTAAATCTCTGCCAAGCATACAAAAAGCGGTAACCCAAACTGATTCTTTTGTCGACCGCTAAACTGATTTCAGCGTCCTTACGTGAAATAGTGCAATGTAAATCATAAAACTATCGATCGTTCCATTATCCGTCATTCATTGACCCGCTCAACGCTAATCAAACATTATGGTCGTCGCGACGAGTTATTGCCATAGCAACGATTGTTCTCAGGCGTGTACGGCGTCGTCCAATCACAGTCGGTTGCGGAGCGATGGTCGTCTCTTTTCGAAATTCGGAACACGAGCGTTTATGCTGCTTTGCATCAGGTGCAGTCAGTTTGTGAAATATGAACCCGGGGATCAATCATTCTGAGGACGGTGTCAGGAAACGCGTGGGTCGACAGACGACACTTCTTCGACACACGTCAGCAACAGACATCTCGTCGTTGGACTGCTGTCGGTCGCTTTTGCACCTGCGCCAAAAGGTCATCTGACTTCAGGATCGTGCTTCGGAGACGTCACCATAGAAACGTGTAAATAAGCTTCTTCCCTTTATTTTGTTTTTCAGATCCAAAGTGCAGAAGCAAAATCAAATGGTGGCCACCGACTGCGTAAATTAAGTACCCGATTAATTAAGTTCTGATGCATTTTTTATGTGAAAGTTTGCCGGTGGTCTGCTCCCTGTCTATCTGTCTGCTCCTCTGTCTGCCTGTTTGCCTGTATGCATGCCTGTCTAACGTCTATCTGAGTAAGTCTGTCTATGCCTGTCTCTCTGTGTAAGTGTGTATGCTTGTCTGTGGGTCGATCGGGCTCTGTCTGTGCCTACACGTATCTGTCTGTGCCTACCTGTTTGTGCCTATATGTCTGTTCCTATACGTCTGGTGGTCCTTTTATGGTCTATAAACCTTTCGTCGGTCTACCTAACTGGTTTTCCATTACTGCTCAAACTTTCTGATGCTGAGGATCGGTAATTGTTTAATCAGCCTTACCGCTTACCGGTGCATTTCGACGTCATCAGCTTACATAATTATATCACATGTTTTATTAAGATTTACATTTCACAATATTGTCACTGTTTATTCAAACTATATTTTTGTTACTGTTGCGTGTTTAAAACTGTTTATTATGTATGAAAAACGCGTCCTGTTCTCATTTTCTATGATTTACAACACCGTTTAATTTAAAAAAAGACTAGACTCAGAAGCAAAAAATATTAAAATAGTATTTCTTAAACTAGTAATTAGCCTACTATAATACTGTTCGATGGAAAAGACGTCAATAACAGAAAGATCACACGCATTTCTTTATATAGTCACGCATCAACTCTCACATGCATATAATCAGGTGTGATGCGAACATCAGTGTTAACAGTCTGTTCGTAATTGTAATCGTAACTCCAAATTTCTTAAGCGCTAATCTAAGGCTAAGCGCAGGGCAACAGCTTATTTATGAGCGCTTAGTCATGTCAGAGGGGTTGTCCAGATATGTCAAGGGAAGATCCGAGTTCGGTTGCCAGAAAGATCCGAAAGAGAGCAGGTACAGCGTGCTTGCTTTTGATTGACATGCTTCTCTAGTATTGGCTCGATCGTGAACAGTGCAACGCGAACAGGAGAACAAATAACGCCAGAAACATTTGTCATTGTGTATACCAATTAATATTTAATTATCGTACGTTGAAAATTGTATCCGGGTTCTGCGGCCCAGTAACCGATCACTCACGGAACGGTTCCGGGCCGCGGAACACAGTTTTAGTACCACTGTGTTTATCCCTATATCTGTCTTTCTAACGGTTGGTCTATTTCTACGTGACAGGTGCATCTATCGTTTGAGCCGGGCTTGCACCAAACAAATGCCATGGCTAGCCCTCGACAGATCGGAATGCACAGAATGCCATGATCAACGCGATCTTTTATGCACTGACTACAATGACCAACAACTCATAACTCATGCTGACCAATTAATTTCTAATATAGGGTAAAAGAATGCTGACGGATGCACACACTGACACACATACGCACGCATGCCTCCTACGCGACAGGTGGTTTCTTATCTGCAATGGTCGTCGAAAATTCTACAAAAGCATATTTGCGAATACGGTTATCCTAGCCATAATATGGAGTTACAGCATTTCTTTTACGATTAAGAGATTCATAAAAGAAATTATTTATAAATATTACATAGTGGAGTGCCCTTCCTTCCTCTCTACGCGTAACCTTACTTTCTGGATCTTTTCCTACATCCCTTTCCGTGCTTAAAACCTTTTCCTTCTCTTGGGGCCTTCGCACTGGGAGCGCTGCTGAGTGGCCTCAGCAGTGAGCGGCGCTATGCAAATCTTCAAATACGATACGATACATAAACAATAATAATAATGTTCGTTTAGTATCTTCAAACTGACAATAACGCAGTATGATTACAAATCAGTATGAACGGATGATCACAAGTTACTACAGGAGTCGAATTTAACTGTACACGGCAGCCATGCAAGGCGCCCATCACGTCCTACATCTCATTTTAACAACGCGCCATCTCGCGAATGAAAGGCTGAGTTGATCTAAATCCTATCGAATGATCCATTTAGATAATACAGAGCAAGTAGTTTTCTAAGATGAAGCCTTGCATACGATTGACTGATCTATACAGATGATGGAAAGCGTGTTCATCTATTATGCATCCATATAAATGATAGAACGTGTTGTCATTTACTATCCAGCGATCAGACGAATCATGCAGGTGATGGAACATGCCGGTTTCTAATAAGAAGCGTTGCATAGGGTATACTGTTTGAGGTTGGTTTACTATCTATAAAGGAGGTCATGCCTTAATTAAGCAAAGTTGTGGGGCGAGCGCTCAAAGGGACAAATGGATGATGATCTGCCATAACAGAAGCGACAAGGTGGACAAGAACCTGGAGTAGTAACAGACATCCCTGACCCGTTGGAGTATGATCTCTTTGGAGCTTGTATGATCTCGTCCCCAAAATATTTTTACATTGAATTTTAAGATTAGTTTCCTTGTTGCAGAAGAATCATGACACTAAATCGTTTTCACTGTCAATCAATTTCTTAAATATATCAGCTGCATACTCTGTTTCTTCTTTAATATTATCGAGTTTTCAACTCATAACTAGACTGCTTCAAGTTGCTGAGCTACAGCGTATGTAGGCCGCCTTCCGATCTTCCTGTGACCAGTGGCTACACCTGAACAGTTCAACGACCCTAGAAAACCCGTCGCAATTGCGGAGACGAGTCTGGGATCGCTTCTAAGTGGGTATCACGAGGATACGTTACATCAATTTAGGAATTAATAAGCGAGTGAAAACTCCGCCACTGCTCGTACTCTGGCAGTGCCAGTCCCAAGCCTGGGCCAAAGGAGGAGGGCGACGCTAATCATCTTTGTTAAGACACAGTGTTGTTAAACAGCAACTGACCAACCAAGCGAGTGACCGGGGTCAAGATTGTGAACACTGGCTACGCTGTGTATAAGTACCTCATGGTAACGTCGCAATAGAATTCTTTTGATAAGATTCGATTGGTACGTCTTTCTTTCTAGTATTTTTCATATTCCTATCTTTCTTTCAGTTTTTATTCTCGTCCTAGTAAGCCCAGATGCTGTGAAATCAACGTTTCCGCTCTGTAGACCAGCCAGATTAACCACAGAATTCCGATCCCTAGGGTACTTTCTGTTTTCATCAATAACGTATGAGCGATTGCCCTGTCAGAATAAATTACCCCGTTGGTGCGCAAAGAAGCGCGAAATATCTTGTGTTCTGCATGCTTCTGTTTACAGAAGACCAAAGAGAGATCGAGTTTGTGAAATGGAAATGGACTATAATTTGAAAAAGAAATGGCGTGACAGCTGTAAGTTTGTTTTAAAAAACCGGGAGAGTGTAAAAATGGGGCACTTAGCAACCGTATTTCACGCAACACATCCAAGATTACATCCAAGATTATTATAACGACAAAAATCTAAGTGTTATAGCTGGGACTAATATTGCTGAAAGGGATATGAAGCCGATGAATATGGTGTCTTTGGTCTAGATTATGTGTGTGGCTGAGTTTTACTTCCGGGACCCTTGTAAGGATCGGCTAGTCAAACATTAGTCGCTTATAGCTGACTTTATAACTAAATAAAAACGACTTTTATTAATAAGAAAACGCATAATTATGTCCTTAATTGTAAATCGCTAAAAAAAACGTCTAGACCGATGCCATGTGGTGTATTTACTTCAAATCGTCCCCTGCTAAGTACCCGGATGACAGCCACAGACATCGCCTGCGATGCATCGTAAAAGACGAGCTCTGATTGGCTGAAGCGTTGCCGCTTCATATCCCTTTCAGCAATATTAGTCCCAGGTTATAGTTGCATCTCTGATAGTTTTAAATGATCAGTAGTAGCTTTCAATAGTATTGTCATGCATGTTGGAATTATCTCAGAAATTAAATGGTTTTAAATGATCAGTAGTAGCTTTCAATAGTATTGTCATGCATGTTGGAATTATCTCAGAAATTAAATGGATTCAAAGTTTTGAAGGAATTGAATAAGTGTTGTTATCCGTTCTGAAAAAAGTTTAGTATCATTGTGAGGTGTGTTCACGCGTAAATTTTATCTAATTAAACGCTTTTTACTTGTCGGTGTTTCGCGCGCAATGTGTGACGTCAGAGGCGAACATTGACTTGGCGGGAAAAGACTATAAAAGCAAACGTACATGAATCGTTAAGCAAGCGCCAAGAGGCAGTCTGTCGTGCGCTATGTTGAAAGTTTTAATTTAAAATGCCGTTGTGAGTTTCGTGAGTTTTTAGATTGGGGGCCGTCCATAAATGACGTCACGCACCTAGGGGAGGGAGGGGGTCAGAAATTTGTGACGATGTGTGACAAGAGGGGTGTTACTACTTGTGACGACGTGTGACGAGGGGGGAGGGGGGTAAAAAATCGGCCAAAATAGCGTGACGTCATTTATGGACGGCCCCTTGTGACAATTCAAATACGCTTGTGGTTAAGATGTTCCTTTTAATTAGCATAGGCCTACAATCGAAAATCTAGAACTTTGTTTATTTACTCAACTTAACGATATATGTTAGATATTCGGGCTAGTCGAAAAACTGACAATTTCTGAAGTTATGCATGAAGCTATCATCTAAATAACTTTCTGACACTTCTTGCTATGCCATCAACAATTTCACCCCTGTTGTAATTTCTGCTGGGCTCGCTCATTAAAAACTGAAAGCAATACCTTTCACACAATCCTATCCTGATTCCTCCTTTCTCGACGCGTCAATGACAATCCAGTCCTTTTCATTATCCTTCATTTTCTTTTCAAAATTTAAATCCAGTTAAATGGCTGGTTCCGTAATATCACAGTAACCCATAGCTATTAGAAATACGTTGAATAATTCATTCGCATACATGAGGCTAACAGGTCATTCGTGAAACTCTTAGCAGAAGGACAGCTACTAAATGACTCGTGTTACCAGCTACCAAACTCTTCTAATTTCTGTACATAGGCCTACCTTCCATAGAAATCTTAAAACAGTTGGCCTACCTTTTAAACAGTACCTTCCATTAAAATCTTTAAACAGTGGCCTACCTTTTAAACAGTACTATCCTGATACCTCCTCTCGTCATTATCTTTCTAATACGTGTAGCAAGGGTTGTAATAGTTCAGAAGATATCTGTGTTAGAACCAATGCAAGTTAACGGGGATTCAAAACCTCACACAACTGTCTGTCTCTCTTATATCCAACTGACCTCCTTTGGGGACTTCGCCTTGGAACAACACCTGACCCTAACCATCTCACCGCTTTCGTTTTGACAAAGCGACTGTAAATTAACCGGTCCCAATGGCTTAGTATCACCATTTCGATTAATTTGCAAGGCTTCAGCATTCACCTCTTTTGAGTCATCACCTGGTTATTCTACTTAGAAGATCTCTGACTCTTCTCTTAGATGTCAGTATTCATTTGAAAACCTATGTAAATGTACGAAAACAAACTTATTATCACGTAGACCCAACAAATCCACTGTGTTTTGTGCAACGTACGTCTCAGACTAACAGGGTGTTTATGACATCCTCGAAGCCTATCAAAATATTTACCTTCCATTGCTGCTATAAATATATATATTTTTAGCTTACTGATTTATAAATTCTCGTCTTTTCTAATTTCTCCAATTTTTTGCTGTCGCTTCCAATCTGTTTTCACTCAAAACCCATTCAGATCATAATTTATGAGCCAGATAAAGATTCTGTAAAGTACAGCGCCACCTAGCGATTAGAAACTATGTTTTCACCATCATATACGTCGATGGTTTCACGCTCTTGATGGTAAGCTCCTTCGCACACAAGAGGTGAAGGCAGTGAGTTTCTGTTCGTAATCAATATTTTTAAAACAACCTAGAATGCTAAGAAAGTTTCAAAATGGCCTCTCTTTTGAGTTTTGTTTCAGCAAAAAGTGAAAAGTAAAATCTTATTGTTTTTCTAATGCATGGTTGGAGAGTAAAATTTGTAGGCCCCTAATCATTAATAATTAGCCTCGCTTCGTTTGTGAACTTGAGCTGCTCATTCTGTTCTAGCGTGCACCATGGCAATGTATTCATAGTAAAGTATTTGCCGCACCCAGGGGCGTCTACACCATAGAAACTTTGGAGTAAATGCTCCATCCAAAAAATAGGGGAGATCTGTCAGTGTGTGTGTCACCATTTTAGGGGGGGAGGAACGGGGAGGGGAAGAAGAGGGGGAAGGGACTTTGCTCCAATGACTTGGGGGGATAGACGCCCCTGGCCGCACCGTCATGGATCTGTCTATAGGCCTATCGTCGTTTGAAAATTTAAAAACTAAACACCTAAAAGCTTAAAATAGCCAATGTGTAGCACCTACAGCCTACACATAAATTACATAATTTTACTTTTTCAAAAAGTTGGCTTTTGTTAGCCTGGGGCAAACATTGTGAAGCTGTGGCTGGAGAAAGACCAACATCAAGAAATAATTTGCAAGAGATCAACCATTCAGAAATCATTCTGTAAATAGTAATAGGCGTATCCTTCATTTCCACGCATGAGGAATATCATCTGTAAACATGCATTGCCATTAGCACAATGTTTAGCAATCATTTCAAAAATAATTCGAGTCTAGGCAATTAACAATTCGTGTAAATTTCAAATATACTGATCCTTGTCCCAGGATCATTTAAATTTTCGTCAGATCTCTTAACAGTACGTCTTCCGGAACATTTATGACACATCTGAGTCCACGAATTGCTGTTTCGTCATCCACCGATTCCTCCAGTTCAACTCCATGGCTTTGTTTACGAAGCGTACCGCATGGGGTGGAAAGGTGAGACGGTATCCTCGAAGATTCGACGACGTGGATGTTGTTCAGCTTCTGGTAGATGCAGTTGTGTCCTCTGCATTCGCTCATCGTCAGTTCTGGAGCAGCCTTTGTCCTCGTTGTCCGTCCGTTTAGGTCTTCATCTCTCGAAGCATCGCCCTCGACGAAGCCAAGGCCGACTCTGGAGGATCTGTAAGTCTTAGAGTCTTTCCGACGTCTTGCTCTTGAACATCTTACAACATTCATTCACTTATGATGATGATGATAAGAGTATTACGCGAAGCTTTATTAAGCTCTTTAATATTTATCATCATCGTCGTCGTCGTCATCATCATTATCATTCTCATCATAGTCATCATCATAATCATCATCACCATCATCATCATCATCATAATAATAATCATAACCACTGTACTTATTATTATCATCATTATTACCATCATTACCATAGTCATCATCATCGTAGTCATGATCATCATTATCATCATCATCCTCACCATCCTCATTATTATCGTTATCATAATAATAATTATTATTACTGTTATTACTATTATAATTATTATTATTATTATTATTATTATTATTATTATTATTATTATTATTATTATTATTATTATCATTATTATCCTCATCCTAATCATCATCATTATCATGCTCATCATAATCATCATCATATTCATCATTCTTATCATAATAATCATCATACTTATTTTCATCACTTTTATCATCATCATCATCATTATCATCATCACCATCATCATCATCATCATCATTATCATCTTCATCATCATCATCATCATCATCATCATCATCATCATCATCATCATCATCATCATCATCATCATCATCATCATCATCATCATCATCATCATCATCATCATCATCATCATCGTAATCTCTATTGTCGTCGTCGTAATCGTCGTCATCCATCCAGTTCTCACCTTCATCGACGTTGCTATCTTTGTCGTCGTTATCGTCAATTCTTTGTTGTATAGAGAACTACGCTACGAACGGAAATAAAGAGTTCTGAAGAGGGACTAACCCACTGATGCAGTGGAGGAAGACGAAGAGTGAAATGACGCCAAACGCAACTGATATGGCAACCATGAAACCAATGACCAACAGGGCTTCTGAAAAGAACAACCAGCTTTTAATAAAGAAAACCAAAGCTTCCGTGTCTCCCACGAGGGACTCAGGGAAGGCGCTCGTTTCCTTAACTTCCTTGAGTCGGCATAAGACAACATCAATGCCAAGGTCATGGAAGCTTGACCCATGCCAAGGTCATGGACGCTTGACCAATGCCAAGGTCATGGACGCTTGACCCATGCCAAGGTCATGGACGCTTGACCCATGCCAAGGTCATGGACGCTTGACCCATGCCAAGGTCATGGACGCTTGACCCATGCCAAGGTCATGGACGCTTGACCCATGCCAAGGTCATGGACGCTTGACCCATGCATCGCAGGACTTGTTTACATAGGCGCCGACTTTTACTTTTGTCTCTGGGTGCCAGTGGGTGCATGGGTCCTCCTCCCTTCCCCCACCACCTCCCCTTAGGTAGGTGAGTTTTAGCGAATTTTCGGAGAAAGAAAATTGTTTTCTTGTCAAGGATTCCAGTGTTATTATTATTTTTTTAAATAATAAATAAATATATAATATATTTATGTACTGGCTGTGACTGTGAGATCAAGCAATTTTGGTACTATTTGTGTTGGAGTTGTACTTCTCACGTTGTGAGATTATAGTAGGTGTACAAATTTGAATTTGGGGTCCGAATTTTTCTGGGTGCCAAGGCACCCACTGAACTTTCTCTCTGGGTGCATTGGCACCCAAGGCTCCCAAGAAGTCGGCGCCTATGCTTGTTTATACTTTCAAGCTTATACTGGAACCAATTTCTAAGGCGTTTTACTAATCACAAAATATGCATATAGGCCGTAAATGGAAACGGCAGATCTGCACGTTTTCCATCGCAACCGTATAGCTCTGACCGTACATGCATTTTAGATACATTCATTCAATTCACCTCCCTGAAGTTGTTCGCCTTTTAAGAACAATTCAATGATATTTATGACTGGTACTTTACAAACTCTTTTGAAAAGCATTATATAAATAATGCAAATTGACTTTGACATTGCTATGCTGGTTGTTATGTTTGTTCTTTACAGAAGTCACTAGGCTAATTGATTTTGTTGTTTCTAAAAATCTGCTTGTGAAACGGTCTGAAGTGTAACTTTGGCCTATTCCTAGTGTTTTTTCTTGGCAAATTAGACTCTTTACTGCAGCTACAGATGAGAAAGTAATACAAAAGAGATAAGTTTATTAAGTTGATATCGCTTACTTGTGTTTGGCACCGGACAACAGGCGACGTTCCCACGAAGACCTGGTCTGTCTTTATGTATTTCTATTGTAATGTAAACAATAGCTTAATGAGTATATGATAAATGAATTTAAAATTTTACATAGATATGTAAATATATAACCCACATATATGCTCATGTTATTGACTACCGCGGGACACAGGAGCGGATTGGTTAGAGCGCGCACCTTTTAAAGCGGAGAACACGGATTCGAGTCCCTCCTGAGACGGTTACTGAGCAAGTCCTTCACTTACAATTGTTCAGCTTCATCGATTGATGCTTGGTTATTAGATAGGCTACTGGCGCCTACTAAATGCGTAATAACGCTAATAATTTTAATGGAGGGACCATAGGCGTTGATTCTGGGGGTACCTGGGGATTTAGTGCCTCCAAATAATTGAGGAGGAGGGGCAATGCCCCTTCAATAATCGAAAGGAGAATTTGCTCAAATATTAAAATACTATGTTTCGATATAGACAAATTTCTTCAGAAACAGAGACACAGAATTGAAATACTATCAGAAATTCATATTGAAAACAAAAGATTTATTTTTATCTTCAGTATCTTCAATATGAAACAAATTTACATGTAAACAAAACGCACCCATTATAGGGCCCATTCGCATTACGTAACACCGGAAACCTCTGAGGTTCGCTGATTGTCCAAACCACAGATGAAGAAAGTGTTTTTTCCGGTTTTTGGTTTTAAAAAACACAAGTAAAAGAAAAAACAAAATTTGTTTGTTTAAAAAAATTTCTTATTCTTGTAGAAGTTATTTTAATAACACTGATTTAATGATTTTTAATTTTCGGAAATCGCAATTGAATTAAACTGAGTTGGAGCTCTTGTTCATGCCATTTTTCATGATTTCTATGGTCCAAAATCCGAAAATATTAAAAAGAAATAATGAAAACAACAAAAACCATAAAAAACAACTTTTCGTCTTGAAAAAATTGATTTTTTGCCTCTCTGGTCCAGACCCAATGCCCCTCAATATTTTGGACAAGTTTACGCCAATGCTAGGGACAACTTCTGTCGTTTTCAATGATTTACGAGCCTTTCTCGAAATTAGCATCTGGCGAAAACACAAAGGCAATCACGATTAAATCAGATGGATGACAATAGTAAACACTTCCACCACAGCAGAATATATTCGGTTCACCTTCACGTGTTCTCTTAAGTGCACTGCTTAGAATTTTTAAGTTCACTGCGTAGAATTTTTAAGTGCATATCTTAATTAAATCGTAAATATCCCGTCGGTTAAGCAACGTCTGGCTGAGGACTTGTCTAACTAGCGTAATCATCGTTTTCGTATTCATACGGAGTGACGCCTTACACCACCTGGTGTTATCTTTAGAATGGAAATAAGCTGGTCGACAGAGTCTCGTCCGTTTCCTGCTCTTACGCGTAGCAACACTAAGTCTTATAACTCGGTCTGCTGTAGTGAACATACCCATAGTTCGCTGGAGATCCGTTGAGTAGGCTACATGTGAGCGCTCATCGCAATACGCAAGGTAAGAGACGTTGGTGAATTTTGACCTGTTACTAATTATACACCTTTCATAAGCGTATACATCTCAAGCTTCTTCGCATTCTCACACAACCATGACTGAAAGTCTTGTCTCAGCGTAGATCTGGAGTCCTATGAAGGCTTCGGACATTCCTCTGTCGCTCAATGTATCCTGGCCAGGCGTTCTCCGGATCAGCTGCATCTAAATATGCACTTGCCTTCAGATCACAAACCACAGATCCTGAAGCTCGCTCCAAGGTAGCAGAAGCCACTCAGTCTCTCGGTGCTGTTACTGTTATTGCAAATACTAACACTATTGCTACTACTACTATACTACTACCATTACTATAGCTATTGCTATTACTGTTACTATTGCTATTCCTGTAGCTATTGCTGTAACTATTATATTACAACTGAGCAACAGTAAACGTAGAAGTATTATTAGAGTAATTGTTCGAGGTTCTACATAGACTTCCCATGTACCATATTTAACACAAGAAATGGACTTCATCTGACATGAATGGTGCTCAAGTAAAGATTGTTGTGACCGATGGCTCCTGTAGCTTTAAAACCAACGAGCAGTATTGCCCTGCGATAATACCGCACCTTATTAGAAATTTACATTCATTTAGGGTCACTTTTGAAACTATTGTCTGAAAGCGGCGGAGACTAATTTATCCGGTACGCCTCTAGAAATAATAGTATTATACTGAAACACAGTTACTGCTTTTATTACTAGAATATAGCCGAAAATCACTGTGACTTCTTGGAGCTACTAGACATAATAAACAGTCTGGCGGTTGGGGTCAATGAATTTGATTTGACAATAGACAGCTAATTTTATTGAGCGTTTCCACCTCACACTAATGCTGCTTTGTCAGACATTACACTGAAATATTAGAATAGTTTCATTGGCATCAATGCACCTTGTGGGATAAACCAAATGCAGCAAACAATAGGGTTTCTTGCGTCTCCAAGGTTATCCAGTTAGTAATGTGAGTTAAAATAGATGAAGTTAAATCTTGGATGCGATTTTTGCGAGAGAATTTATTGGAAGCATCGCCCATTGGTCCAATGAAAATACATCCCACTTCTCTGCTATCAGACACATGTTCTAACTAGGTCAAAGATAAGGAGAAAAACGAAATAAGTCATCTAGCAGATAATAATCCTAACCACGCATAGATCGCAACTCTGAGATCTCCTAAAGAGGCGTAATACAAATTTTCGAATACAGTTAAAATCAAATGTGAGTTGCAACTTTTAGATCGCGGGAAGAAAGTTATATAAAATAATATTGCGTTTTCAATTCATTTCAGTCGTTCTGGAAAGCTTACAGGAACGTTCAGCCCACACTCAACAGTCAACACACAATGGCCACCTCGGCTTATCTGCTACTACTCGTCTCCAGTGTTGGATTTCTTCCGACATCGGCAACAGTTATCCAGAGCAAATTGGCGCTATCCAACAACAAGTTTGCGTTTGAGCTGTACAGGAAAATCGTGGGAAAAACGTTGTTTTTTCGCCAGCCGGCATCTCCCTAGCCCTGGCGTTGGTCTATGCCGGAGCAGGAAGTAAGACGAAATCCGAAATCGCGAGAGCAATGCACTTAAGCGATTTTAGTTCGGACGACCAAACCATCAATGAAGGCTTCAAGAGCCTCATCAAAACATTCAACCGTCCTGAAAACAATTACACACTGCAGACGGCAAACCGATTGTACGGTCAGAGTGGACGCAAGTTTAAGGCTGAATATCTGAACATAACTAAAGAGTACTACGGGGCCATGCTAGAAGCGCTGGACTTTAACGGTAACTCTTCTGGAGCCAGAGAAATAATTAACAACTGGGTGGCTGAGATGACATCGAACAAGATTAAAGAACTGTTTCCGAAGAACAGCATCACACCCGACGCATCGCTCGTTCTCGTCAACGCTGTCTACTTAAAAGCTTCATGGTTGTACAAATTTGATAGAATGTCGATGGGGCCTCAGACGTTCCACCTGTCAAAGAGCAAACAAATCGATATCTGGATGATGGTCATTTCTGATGCTTGGAACCTACGCTACACCCATTCTACTCAACTCGACTGTCAAGTCTTGGAGCTGCCGTACAAGGGGAACGAGATTGCCATGTTCGTTTTCCTCCCGAACGAAATCGACGGTCTCTCGTCGCTCGAGGGTCGTCTTGGAGCCAAGTCCTTGGGCGAAGTTTTTCGCGCCCTTGATACCGTTGATGAGGTTCATCCCACGGAGGTGTCTATGCCTAGTTTCGTTCTCGAACAGGAAGTTGATCTGAAGGAAACACTAGCAAAAGTCGGGATACATGACCTGTTTGATTCTGGTAAAGCCGATCTATCTGGAATTGACGACACTCATAGCCTTGTGATGAGCTCAGCGATACATAAGACGAACATAGCTGTGGATGAGGAAGGAACAGAAGGTGCAGCGGCCACAGGTTACCAAGCCGTAGAATCATTCGGCGGTTTTAGAGACCCTGAATTTAATTTTATTGTGGATCGGCCTTGTCTGTTTCTCCTGGTGGAAAAAACGACCGGAAGTATTCTCTTCCTCGGTCGTCTGATGAATCCATCGCAGGTCAACTGAAGGAACATCGCTGGAAAGTCTGGACGAAGAGCATCTCTCTCTGTTTTTTTTTTCTCTCTCTCTCTCTCTCTCTCTCTCTCTCTCTCTCTCTCTCTCTCTCTCTCTTTCTCTCTCTCTCTCTCTCTCTCTCTCTCTCTCTCTCTCTCTCTCTCTCTCTCTCTCTCTCTCTCTCTCTCTCTCTCTCTCTCGCACCAGCTGCAGTATCTCCTTACAACGGGCTGCATTCGTTCACACCGTGTTTGAAGAATTAATTTCTAGATTTCTCTAAGCGTTTCACATGAACATATCAACCAATCAATCAGATATTCTTTCCTAGCTCAATAAGTAACCTAAAAAGACCTGTAACATATGTGTCTATATATAAGGTGTAGTGGCGGATTCAAGCATAAATCTTACAATCTAGAGACTTTGAACTTTCAAGCACGTTTGTTAAGAGCCCCATTAATATATACTGATCTATATAAATACACAAAGCAAATAAATAGTGAAATAAATAAATAAATTAGTCGCAATGCTGATGGCTTCAGATTTATACTGGATATATCTTAGACGTGCAAGAGCAAAATGTGCGAAAGTTCTTTCTCTTGTCATTTGGTCGTCCTTCTAACAGAGCACGGTCAGTGTGCTCATTTAATGGCTAAGTCCGCTAGGGGGCTCAAGTGGAGCAAAAGTTTCGATATATTTTTCTGTTATACGTTTTTCAACCCATACCTTTGGGTAGAAAGGCCCAGCATGATAAGCATTGTCACTGGCGTAAACTTGTCCAAAATATGGGGGGGGGATTTGGTTATTCATTCTACACTTTTTGCATTGGATGTAGGCCTGCAGTCGATCTCAATTATTGGGGGGCACGTGCCCCGGCTGCCCCCCCTTCACGCCTATGACCACTGTACTTTCGAGCACAGTAAAATGTAATAGCAAAACAACATCAGTCCAGGTTTCAATAAAAGAATAAATAATAAACTAGTAGGTAAATTCTTACCCGAGGACAGTATGGTGATGTTTCTTACTTTCTCCAAGCAGGATGCTGGCGAGCACGACAACAGGTGGCATGTCTGGCCGCTTGTATCGTTGCATCTGTCCTCAGCTGTCGTAGATGTCTTCTCACGGCCTTCAGTCTCTCGGTCGTCCCGAAGTCGATTGACCGCTATCAAATGCCAAGAAGAAATTCGTTCATAATCACTATTATTGTGAACAGAGCACTACAAAAATATTGAGAATGACATAAGAACGTGAAGCATTCTTGAAGTAATCGTGATGTATTCTAACGCCTTTCTACAAACTTCAAAGTTAAAATCATAGTCTAAGTTCATGCACTGTATAAATCATAGCTGTTGCTGCGGTTTGTTATATTGTGAACAGAAGTAACAATGGTGATCATAACATAATGCTTTAACAATAACAAAAGCACTAGTAACAGTTGACTAGATGTTCATACTAAGGACCGAATCATCCTAAGGACAGAATCATCCTTAGGACTGATTCGTCCATAAGATTATTTCATTGTGAGGACTGGTTCATCCTTAGGGCTGATTCATCCTTAGGACCGAATCATCCTAAGGGCTGATTAATCCCCAGGACTGATCCATTTTTAGTTCCCATTCATTCTTAGGACTGGTTCATCTTTAAGACTGATTCATCCTTAGGACTGATTGTAGAAGTAGTAGTAGTAGTAATAGTAATAGTAATAGTAATAGTAGTAGTAGTAGTAGTAGTAGTAGTAGTAGTAGTAGTAGTAGTAGTAGTAGTAGTAGTAGTAGTAGTAGTAGTAGTAGTAGTAGTAGTAGTAGTAGTAGTAGTAGTAGTAGTAGTAGTAGTAGTAGTAGTAGTAGTAGTAGTAGTAGTAGTAGTAGTAGTAGTAGTAGTAGTAGTAGTAGTAGTAGTAGTAGTAGTAGTAGTAGTAGTAGTAGTAGTAGTAGTAGTAGTAGTAGTAGTAGTAGTAGTAGTAGTAGTAGTAGTAGTAGTAGTAGTAGTAGTAGTAGTAGTAGTAGTAGTAGTAGATGGCGATTGTTAAGCGCTGCATCCGCAAGACTAAACCTTGGTATTTGACAAGGAATTCTCCGGGATCTGAGTGCAGCGTTGTCTCTTGTCCTTCTGATCTTTTTATGTAGACCTGAATTTCGTTGGATGTCGACAGATGGAACCGCTTCTCTCTCTGTTCGCTGCTGCTGCAGCTGGGAAATTCTGTCGTTTGATTCCATTCTTCAACGACTATCGTCTGTGCACAGGATGGCGACGGCGTCTTTCGGGAAGACATCCGCTGGAAGCTGATGAGACTGAGGACAATCCTGTGTCCCGGCTGGGTCCGCAGAATCCACGGACACTCCGCGGTTCCAATCACCGATTCCCGGGTCGTGATGCTGGCCAGAAATCCCGACTCTCCGTGAATGCGATAACCGTAGTGAATTCCAGCTGGACCATATCCAGATTGAATCCTCCTCCGCCTGCATTCGTTTGTTCCTCCACTGTTACCCTGAACTGGACAGAACACAGTGCTAACATCAGGAACATCAAATCAACTGTTGCAAACAGAAGCAGTCTGAGATATTTCTTTCAATGGATTCTGTATTGCTGTGCTCGATGTTCAAATCCAACCTGCTTAGCTTATGTTAGACCTTGGCCGTTTGACGCAATCCACGGATAAATAATTACTCCTTAATTTATAAATGAAATGATTATTATTAAAAATAAGATTCGGTTTGTGGTACAGTAAGTTTCTGACCAGCTGAATCCAGGTGGCCAAAATACCTAAAGAACCTCTAAGTTCAACCGAATTTGGTAGCTATTTTCTCTCATTTCATCTCAATTTTTCGTCTTCCTCCTTGTTTATCTCAGTGTATGTCTGAATTCAGGTGGCCAAAATACTTAAAGAATCTCCAAGTTCAACCGAACTAGGCAGATATTTTCTCTCATTTCTTCTCACTCCTTTCCCCTTCCTCCTTGTTTATCTCAGTGTCTGTCTGTTCATCTGTCTGTCTGTGTGTCTGTCTGTGCGATCCATAAGAAGCGGCAGTATCAGCCTGTTTGTCGTAAGGACCTCATATCTATCAATCAAGTATGTCCGTCTACTATTAGCTTAGCATGTCCATCTTCTGGCTGTCTACTGTATGTTTATCCCTGCCCTTACCTCTGACTATAACTTTGTCTCTTCCTAATTAGCACACTCTGTTCTTCTTTTTACCTGGAACGCAGTAATAGCTGGCTTCCAGGTAAGACATTAGCTCCCGCGGACAAGGCTGTGCCTTATGCAGGTGGGCGTCAGGTATGTCCAGCTGGCACCTGTAGCGACCCGAGCAGAGGCCGTCCAGGTAACGCAAGACGTCGGATGCACATCCCTCGCTTCCATGTCGCTCTCTGACGCATCGACCGTATCGCATCCGACCGTAGAGGGCGCTGGTCATCAGAATTACTTCGTTCGGCTGACGACAGGTGGCGTTGAACTTCTCCCAGGGACAATAATCCTGGACTCCTCCTGTCAAATAACGTAATAACGTGGCTTGCATCATCACACGTGTCTTCTCATATTGACTTCAATTCAATTCAATTTTATTTGGTAACCACTTTTTAAACGAATTGACAAGAAATGCAGGCATGTGAGAAGTAATTATATCTGGTATTACAGGGGAACCTAAAGGGGTCTTAACTTATAAACCCCGCTTATCAGGGCCCCTATCTGAAGTAAGAAGTTTTTGATATCAAATCACAAAGTACTGCAGCCTATAATGTGAATTATTAGTAGCACTGTTCATAGGGATTAAAACAAATAATCGATCGCTACTGGCAAAAGTTGGCCAAACTATTCACTATTTCCTATCTAGATCTTATAAAATCTATTAAAATATTGTTATAATATAATATGAAAGGTAGTCATAAAGAGTAGTTAACTATTGCAAAAGTAGTTTAACTACTTTGTAACTACTTATTATTAAATGTACTTCCAACTGCTTGTTAACTACTTAAAGGTAGTCATAACTAGTAGTTAGTAACTACAGTAGTTACAAGTGCCCATCACTAACAATAATACTTACAACAAAACTCAAATATAAATGCTTTTCTGAACTTAAATTTAGTTCAAATACTACGAATAGATGTCATTCCTGTTTGAAACGCCCGCCTCGTGGACATAAATAAATTAGGCCTAATGCAGAAAATTTGAATATATTGTTGTTGTCTCAAGAAAATACCTTTTTTTGCTTGCTCGATCAGCAAAACCATTCTAGTAGGCTGTTAGGGGAAAATTAGGCTGCGTGGTTAGTCCCGACTACTTAAATTCTCTGCTAAATCAGCTTTATGCATACCGGTACCGTTTCTGTCACAGATGCTACAGCAACACTTCGGTATTTCGAACTTCAGTATTTCGAATTTCCAGTTATATAACGAACTTTTGCTGTTTAGTCCGTTTGTAGACGCTAGTCGGTGACTAACATAAGCCTTGTTCATGCACATGGGCTTTGCAGATGCAGCATGTACACTTGTACAGCTTCTTACCTTCAACCAATGCTATTTGAATTTTTCGTTGTTACCATACGCAATAATGTTGCAGTCTGTCAAATCTGTTGGGCTTATATACTTACCAACGGCAATCGAAACAGAAGCACATATCACGGTCAACACGACAGCACAACGACTGAGAAGCATTTCAAAGCGAACCGATGTTTGCCCCTCACGGACACAGACAGGGCTTGATGAACGTCACTGTGATGTCATTATAAATAAATCTAAGACATTCACATTCTAAAAATAAGTCTGTAGCACTTCTTCTTCGACTATGATTTTTTAATTCATGCAACACTTAATTGCGAACAGCCTCAGTCGGATCAGATCGCTGAAAACATCGTCTTCTTTCGGAACATGGACGATAATTGGAGACGCCTTACACTCGTTGCTCGTCACATCACGTCGGCAACAATATCTCCAGCTGCTTTTGTTGGGTCAAAGACAATGAGGCTACGTTCCGGCAGCGACGTCTATTACAAGAAGCCACCGCAGCATCCGGGCTTGTCTCTGATGCCTTCTGTGTATGCTGTGTTCTATTATTATCGATTAACGCAATACTCGTCGGAAACGATTGCAATCAACAGATCTCTTTCTTTTAAATTGATGGTAAACATTTGCCTGCAGCTCGACGCTGCAGGAAAGGTCAGAGCGAGTCGTGTCAGCTGGGCTTCTGGAGAGCGGCTCTTGTCTTCGGGTAATTACACGGCTCTATACACTTCAGCCGTTGCTGATGAGGCTGCTCTTAATGTCTCAACAGAAGAGGATGTCCTCGTCCGCCTTACAATCTGTAACGCTTACGACCGTCACTGGAGGCACTGTACACATGAGCCGCCAAACCGTTCCCATTTTCAGCGTCAAATGGCACGCCATCATATATATTATATATACATGGACGCCTACATATCACACAAAGACGACAGATGTGTGTATATATATATTACACGTATACATACATAGATATACATAATTATACTGTATATATATTATTATGTGGGTGTTATACAAGTTACAGGGTTTCATTTGACATAGTAGCAGTTGAAAGACCAATCTCTAAGTGGAAGTATAATAGTAGAAAACCCTGGCAGATGGTCCCTGCCAATGAAGAGCCATTCCCCTTTCTGATGCAAGTTGTTCACTCTTGTTGTATTGATCATGTTTGACTATGCTTGTCTGTTAGGCGCTGCAAAAGCCACAATTGATCATGATCATCACTGATCATGTTCATTACCAGTCTTACACGGTATTTTGAGCTTTCTTGCCAGACACTATCCATAAACTTGACGATTTAAACATAGTCGAGGTATAAAATGTCTTGCCAGTAGTCTACATAATATAATCATCTAAAATCTATACACTTTTGAATGGCCATAATTGAGGCGAAATTCTGAATTTAATCATGTGCGTGGTATAGCATTCTGGCACCTTTTGAGAAGGCTGAGAGACTTCACGTTAAAAAAAACAATTGAAATACTATCTACTGTTTAACTCTTGCAGCACTTGTAGCGCAGACAGCCGACAATGTAGAGTACCACGGAAGCAGCCTCTACTTCTTAATTGTCAATTGTACAATTACAACTGCTATCGTAATCGTGATCTCGAAATTACTAAGGCGCTATTCAAGTGCCAAACGGAGGGCACCAACTTATTCACGAGTGCTGCACTTGCATATATAAATAGAATTAAGTTACTGAGTCACTTAATAAGTTAGATCAAAGTCCAAGAAGTCAGATAGACCTACAACAAGCAGAGCTCCAGCTAGACCTAAAATTCTCTTCTGCACCGCTGTGAAAATCAGTTCACGATAAGTGAAGACCCATTTTAAGTCGACCATTGTCTTAAGCAGACGATATCTTTTGTTTTGACGCTGGCTCCGTCTCGTCTGAAGGAGATCTTCACCCAACGGCGCCTCATATATTATGATTGTCAATGAAATTGCCTTCACGTATGAATGCTCTTGTATACAAGCATACACGCATAGACACATTCATACGCATGTATAAATACAGACACGTATGCATTGCATGCAGTAAAGCATACAGAGAGACAGAGACAGAGACAGACAGACAGACAGACAGACAGACTAAGAGAAACAGAGAGAGACAGAGAGACAGAGATAGAGGGAGATAGATAGATAGATAGATAGATAGATAGATAGATAGATAGATAGATAGATAGATAGATAGATAGATAGATAGATAGATAGATAGATAGATAGATAGATAGATAGATAGATAGATAGATAGATAGATAGATAGATAGATAGATAGATACACGTAGAAGGCAGCGGAGCAGCAAAAGCGGGCTTTATTTCGGGAGAGAGATTTGAAGGCGGGGGATTGGATGAGTTAGGGTGGAAATTCTTGAAGAGATGAGGCTTTAATTTGGAGTGAAACGCCAGAGGGGCGATAGAAAGAGGAGCTATCATATCTATATACCGTATCTACTTGATCCCATGGACCATATCTATTATCTACTTCAGTCGGAATACGGCGCTGTTAGCCTCACTGCACCGCAGTTTAAAAAATTTAAAAGACTAACTCTCGGCCTGAATTTATCGTAAAGCGCCACGCGTGTAAGCAAAGCGCAGGGTAGTGCGGGAATTGTATAAAAAAGACTGGGAGTTTGAACATTTTATCCGTATTTTGCAAACTGCTGTCAACGAAATTTAAAAGCAGCTGATTTCAACGCAAGCACTTTTGAAAATCATACTCGAATCAAAATCAATTCCTTTGTTGAGAAAATTCAAAATGTAAATCACACGAGCACAACTGAGGGGGGTTGAAAATGACTCCTGGGGTGTGCAATGAAGACTTTACTGGGGGTCCTAAGAAAGACTAGGGGTTGAACCCCAACACCCGACAATTCCCATCCTGGCGCAGGGCACAGATTATTCACTTGATGTTTTTATCTAGTCTTATATCGTTGTTTCACATTACTTCCTCCGTAGCATTAGACAGTCGTATAAATTCAAGCGCATAATTAGATGTCTACAGAGGTGTCACCTGGCGAACTGGACGATAACTCTACTATCGGAGCAGTTCTGTAACATGCATTTGAAGAAGGAATCAACCGTCATTTTCACTCAGCATTCAATGGGAAATTCTCTGGAAGGAACAAATTGAATGATTCCTGTTGATTAGATAGCTTCACAAGCTGGCAACAGCTTTGATGTCAGGTTTTGTAGCGAACTGAAGATTGGTCAATGACCAGAGGCGGCGAATTTAGCGATCTGCCGCCTTAACTATAGGCCAAGTTTTTGCTGCCTCTAATATAATATTTGTCTTCTAAAGGTTTAGCCTAAACTAATATATATCAGTAGGCCCTACAATTACATGTATATTTATTTATTGTCGCCTTGCCCTCTGTTTCAAATTAAATTTCACTTCAATTAATTTTTTTTTATTTTGAAGTTTTGCCGCCCTCTGGAATGTTCCGCGCCTCGGCAAAGCCCTCATTTGTTCCTATAGTTCCTAAACCGCAGTCGATCACTTCATTAAGCACGTTATGATGATGATGATGATGATGATGATGATGATGATGATGATGATGATGATGATGATGATGATGATGATGATGATGATGATGTTGATGATGATATTGATGAGGAGGAGGATGATGATGATGATGATGATGATGATGATGATGATAATAATAAAAATAATAATAATAATCATAATAATAACAATAATAATAATAATGATAATAATAATAATAATAATAATAATAATAATAATAATAATAATAATAATAATAATAATAATAATAATAATAATAATAATAATAATAATAATAATAATAATAATAATAACGATAATAATAAAAACAGCAAAAACTTAACCAGTTCAACGATTGTACGTGCTTCTCTACGTCTTTGTTATTTACTGCGAATGCCTAAAAATAGACTCTTTGTGACGTCGTTTGTTCCGCGATTGTTCCATCTGAATCCTAAAGGTAGGCTAAGTTCTCATAAGCAGCAGACACTAAATTGTCTGTCATTCAAAACGTAATTAGAACCATTAAACTTCAAATTATCCATTAGGAACCTACTAAGAAGACTCCGACACAACTGTCACCGTTCACGTTCTAAGTTAGCAAAGAAATTGGTCACATTGCGCATCTGCTATTAACAGCCAATATATGGTTATAATTCATACGCTGGCCATATATATATATATATATATATATATATATATATATATATATATATATATATATATATATATATATATATATATATATATATATATATATATATATATATATATATATATATATATATATATATATATATATATATATATATATATATATATATATATATCATTCTAAGTTAGCAAAGAAATTGGTCACATTGCGCATCTGCTATTAACAGCCAATATATGGAGTAGGGGTTAAGTAGGCGTTTCAAATCACAGTCGCTAGGTGGCGTTAAGTAGGCGTTTCAACGCAGTCGCTAGGTGTCGTCCTGAATGCTTTAAAACCGTTACAATGAGTGAATCTGAAACCGGAGTTGACGCATTCGCCAGGTGGCGTTCTGAAAGCTTATAAACCTTAACACGAGTGAATCTGAAACCCCAACCCGTTGGTGCTATCAACAGGGACGTAACTAGCGTTGGGCTTGGGGGGCTTAAGCCCCCCCAAACGAAGTTGAAGCCCCCCAAACAAGTCAAGCCGTTGTATGCTTACGGCTAAAATTCGTATGAACACTGTATAAATGTTGCTATGTTCAAGGTTTAAGCCCCCCCCAAACGAAAAATCCTAGTTACGTGCCTGGCTATCAAGGGCCTGCCAGAGGGGAATGGAATGGTCATTCAGGGTAAATATGAGTGCATTGTCTGGCGCATTCACCAGGTAACGTTCTCAAAGCTTAAAACCCTTTAAATGAGTGATGGTTTATAATGACATAATTCATATTACGGTGCAAAATCTAGACATATCTACGAGACGCTTTTTAATTTATTAGAGCGCATTTATGGGGTACTCAAAACAACACAGATACACACACCTACAGACACAGGCACCTGCAGACACACATACAGACACACATACCCGGAACTTGCCTATACTCTGTTTATGAAACAAATTAAATTTTAAGTTAGAGAATCGGATAGAGGGTGAAAAATCCGGAATTTTGCGTACCTACACGGCATACTTCGCTTCATAAATAAAGAAACGCAGTGCTGGCCCATTTAAATCTTCAGCCATGAAGAACATACTGGGCCAAGCTGCCCATCTTAACGACTGCAGAACAAGCCACCTATCGAGTGTGGCGGAATCATTTGATAATGCGATAGATATAACAAACTGAAATATGGTTCTTCTCGTAGCTGGCACAGTAGCTACATTAGTAGGAGCGTTAGGCTTGATTGTTACGATCTCAGTTCGCCTCCCGAAGACGGCATGACTTTTGTAAATACTTTAGTGATTTAAAATCTTGGTCTATCACGGTTGGTATTATACACTGGGACCTTAAATTGCGTGGTTCCGACCCATACGGGCAGCGGTGATGAAGATTCTCATCCGATCAATGATCAAGGTCGAGGCAATACAGTCGCTATATAAAATTTGCATGTTCCCATTTCAGGTTACACGATGACTTAAGTGATGCAACCATCATTTGTGGGGCGTGGTGGCTCAGTGGTAAGTTTGACACCTTGTGACCGGAGGGTTGCAGATTCGAATCCCACTCTAGCCGTTGCGTACGGACCTTGGGAAAGTCCATCGCTCGCAATTGCTGGTGGCGCTTCGGCGTGAAAATTCCGACACAGTATCAAATGCTGTAGTCGGGAGTGCCTCTGAGTAGTAGTTGACTTCGAGAGGCGCTATAGAAATATCCGGAATAAATAATAAATCAATGCAACCAATGCATAGCTAAAGTACACACACAATGGTTTCAGACAATAAGCTACACAATGGACCAATGCAACTAGGAAATAAATTATAAAAAATAGAACAGGTTGTGCAAAGCAATCATGGAACAAACCCAACGGTGTGGTAACGCATTGGGACGTCTGCAAAATTTTGACCCCCCTTAATAATTTTGCTATAAATAAAAAAATTAAGCCTTCCGCACTATTAGAAGTATGATATGGGTGTGGTAACGCATTGGGACGTCTGCAAAATTTTGACCCCCTTAATAATTTTGCTATAAATCAAAAAATTAAGCCTTCCGCACTATTAGAAGTATGATATGGGTGTGGTAACGCATTGGGACTTCTGCAAAATTTTGGCCCCCCTTAATAATTTTGCTATAAATTAGAAAAATTAAGCATTCTGCGGTATTAGAAGTATAATACGGGTGTGGCACTACTACGAAACGTCGGCAAAATGTTGACCCCCTCCTAATAATATGCTGGTGGTGCGCTAGGAATTACAGACTCACTACTCCAACCACCTACGACGAAAACTTTTATTTTGAGGTTTGCGGGCAAGACCCAGCGCTGGTTAGTTTCTTGATTAGTTCTGCCACCACCTGGTCTTTGCTTTGACTCGGCAACTCTTTTTTTCCATTCTTGCTTTGTATATCGCGTTTCATCGTTCTATATTTCTCCTCCTCTCCCAGAATAAGCTTATACTCTTCATCGCTAATAGCCGTGTCCTCCAGCGCCTTAGAAATGTGGTCATGAACTGTGTTTAGCTTACTTTCCGCCAAAATACAAATTTCGTCGTGTTTTGAAGCTTTAGCAACAAAACTTCTACTGACAACATTTCCAATAATATCCAGAAAACTCGTCGCTATGGCCAAACTCTCCAGAACAATACCAGGAATAAAACCAATACCAGTGGCTAACATAGCTGCCCCACCCACCCCAGTTCCAAGACTAACCATAGCAAGGCCGGCCGAGGCCCCATTAGCCACATCTACAACCCTCTTATACTTCTTGCATAGCTGCCCACGACTTACCGCTTCAGACCTCAGGAATGCTTCTATATCACCAATCTTTTGCAGACGAAATGTTTGGGACGTCGTGTCCGACGAAATTGTTGCCTCCGTAAGCGTTGGGTACAAAGACATTGTTTTTTTATAGTTGCTCTATCAGTAACGTTATGTTTAACTCAATAGCTGATGTACTTTCAACGCCTCTCTTTTTACCTTCAATTCTAAAACTCGTTTGTCCTGGAATGAATATTGCCCTTGCCACATCAAATTGCCCACTTGAAATATCGACTGTACGATCGAGGCTACCACCAGCAGCTGCCGGTGCTATAACGCGAACTGTTGCATCACCACCGCAAACACCAAAGACTGTAAGCTTCCAGAAACCGCCCTCTAACGAAACCCCCTCATTGGTGGTTTGCAAACTTATACACGGAAAACGCGCAGCGGTCAATGGAAGAGTTTGCCACGCACTCGTGGTTACCGTTCCGGCCGCCGTATAGATATCACGGCTGTGGTAATCGTCAGACACGAAGTCGATGTGCTGTTGAGGCACCGCGGTCAATAGCTCTGCGGTGGGCTTCGGGATGTCGTAACCCCAGTGGGCTACATCACCTAGACTGTCTATGCTGTATTTGCACATGTCTATTTCTCCGTATTGACTGAGATACCCTCGAATCTTGTAGTGCGTGTCAGTCATATTTTTCTATACTATTGACCGTCCCCCGTGTCTAAAAGATGTATAGATCTGGAAGTGAGATATTCCAAAAGTAGCTTGTGGTGGGCTGGTGACCAAGACAATCAGCCTGAATTTTTTGTATTCTCTGTCATCAGTGAAGGTGAACTCTTGTGCAGAATTAGTCAAAGTGACAGTGGAGGAAATGAGAGGATAGAATCCCATTCCTACTTCAGGAGCGGTGAGTGGAATCCCATAAATCTTCCAGGACGTGATACGTGGTGCAGTAGGACTAGATCCCCCAGCCAGACTAACCTTCCATACTCGCACAGTCGTCGGGCATTCAATCTGTAACCAAGTCCCACTACCCTGATCCAAAATATCGGCTCTCGATGTGGACGCCGTCTTCCACTCACCTCTCACTCCCGAGTTGAATGCCATATGAGGCGGGTTAGTGGGTAAAGATTCGTTGGCTGAGGCAATAAAACCCGTTTCGGAAACGTTTCTGGATAGGGGCGGAATATGGCCGCTGTAGTTGAGAATCTTGATATTCAGCGCGTATCGCCTTTCATTAGCTATCTCACCGTCTACATACCGCTTGTTAGTCAGGTACCACGGTCCCGAGGGCGGCGTATCATTATTCGTAGTGGCGATGGTGATCAGCCGCGTCACTTGTTTAAAACTCACAGCGTCGCTATCGGATCCTGAAATTTCTGTTGGGAGTCCAGTCACTCTTTTACCACCCATAGCCAGATCACCGGTCATGGTACTGCCGGATTTGAACACGCATGCGCTCCTAACGATAACATCTTGCTCGTTGGCATATCTCTTAGCGGCGTCAGCTTTCTGGTCCGCATAGAGTCTAACGGAAGCTCCAATCTCAGCGTTTTTCACGTCAACGTATCGTTTATTTGTCACATGCAACGGTTCTGTTGGTACTCTATCACTCTTTGTCATGTTGTCGGCGATCAGCTTCGATACTTGTGCCATACTCGTCGCGTCGCTTTCGGACGTTGCTGCGCCCGTAGGGAGCCCAGTAACTCTATTGCCACCCATGGTTAAATCACCCGTCATTGCATCACCAGCTTTAAGCACGCATGCGCTCCTAACGATAACATCTTGCTCGTTGGCGTACATCTTAGCAGCTACAGCTTTCTGGTCCGCATAGAGTCTAACGGAAGCTCCAATTTCAGCGTTTTTCGCGTCCACATACCGTTTGTTAGTCAAGTACTTTGGTCCAGCCGGCACCGTATCATTATTCTTAGTGGCGTTGCTGATCAGCTGCGTCACCTGTTTCAAACTCGCGGCGTCGCTATCAGATCCTGGAATTTCTGTTGGCAGCCCAGTCACTCTTTTGCCACCCATGGTCAAATCACCAGTCATAGAATCGCCGGTTTTGAGCACATGCCCGCCTCTTACGATAGCATGCTTCTCGTCCACATATCTTCTAGCGGTGGTGACCTTCTCATCCACGTACTGTCTGTAAGAAGCGTCGCGGGAATCTACATACCGCTTATTCACCACATGCAACGACTCCGTGGGTACTCTATCGAGTTTTACTAGAGCGCCAGCGACCGCTGTTGACACTTGTTTCCAACTCGCTGCGTCGCTATCGGATCCTGAAATTTCTGTTGGGAGCCCAGTAACTCGGTGGCCACCCATAACTAAACTTCCAGTCATTACACCGCCGGATTTGAGCACGCACGCATTCCTGACGATAACATCTTGCTCGTTAACATAACTTCTAACAATAAGGTCCTTGTCATCTGCATACCGCCTAACGGAATCTCTCAGCCCCGCATTCTTCTCGTCCGTGTACTGCCTGGCATCGATAAGTTTTTGGTCTGCATGATTTTCGGCTGCGGTCGCCTTCTGGTCCGCGTATCGTACCACTTGTGCCCAGCTCGCAGCGTCGCTTTCAGACGCACCAGCGTCTGTGGGCAGCCCAGTAACTTTGTGACCACCCATTTTTAAAACACCAGACATCGTTCCACCGGTGATTTCTAAGTTGTCCTGATCTATGATGTCTGCATAAGCCTTTGTCGCGGCGTCTGTTTCCATCGTGGGCGTTCCCACGTTTGTCAGTCGAAAACCTCCAGCCGACAGAATTCCCATCATGGTATCACCCGCTTTGTGGACGAGCCCAGCTGCGCTTATCTGCCCCCCTCCCACCCCACCTCCACCGTCTCTTCCAAATTTATCAACCGGCATTTTTATATACAAAAAGGTGACGGAAGTCTAACATAGGTCAAGCACGATGTCTTCAAAATTCTTTCCGGCAGCGAGCTCTCTTAGCACGGCCAGGCAGAGATGTCCACATACCACATCATCGGGCCCCTGTAGCTGGAACGTTTGTGTTCTTATAGGATTTTTTAAATATCGAAAAATTTCGAGAGGTGGATCCAGCCCATAACTGTCAAAATAGACTGCTGTAGGTCCATCTATCCAATAGGCGACCCAGTGAGTACCATCACCAGAACCAGAATCTAAATTAACAATTCCACACTCTTTCGCACGAGCCGCGGCGGGTAGACCATCTCGCATGAAAACACCGCGGAAATGCGGCAGCGCTCTGGCAACTTTCTCTATGTCGAAGTTGCTAAGAGGTTTTAGTTTTTTTGCCCAATGTAGAGACCCGATCCTTTGCACATTGGGCAACAACCACCACGAGTCTCGCGCCCGAGATATAAACCGGTTCCGCGGACCTGAGCTTCGAGTTCGCGATTATGACGCGCGGCCTCTGCTAAAGCCGCGTCGTCGATCCGTTTTTTCTCGGCTTGGGCGGCATCGCTGGCCTGTTTCTTGCGCAGAGCCTCTGCATCGCTGGCCTGTTTGTTGTGCACGGCCTTTGCCACCTCGGCGGCCCCTCCAGCCGCGGCACCCACCGCGGTTAACCCGCCAAAAATCAGCGGGAGGAGAGCCAGTAGTGGAAGAAATCCACCCGATTTTGTCATCTTTTTCAATTGCGTTTTGGTGAATCTCAGCTCCATACCAACGCCTTCCGAAATCTTCTTCACGATTCGGGCGGCTTGAACCTTCGTAAGCGCGAGCTTATCGTCTCCACGAAGCTGGTCATGAGTGAGTCGAATCGTGGCACCAGTGCCATCGCGCGCAGCTTTAGCCAATGTTTGCTTTTGCCCTTCGGTCAGTGAAAGGCCGAACGCAACGTATTCAGTTTTCATTTTTGGAAAAAATATATCTAAAAGAGGGCCTTGTATCTAAATGTGAAAAACGATTTCTAGTAAACGACGTTGAATTTGCTACCATCCGATTCAAAATTCAGGAGTCGGTCGCTGATCAGGACGGCATATGCCGTCGTATTATTTGGTACCCCTTCGTTAAAGTCCACCTTGATTTGTATGTCCTGTACAGAGGTTTTAAGTCGTTCGGATTGCCTGCGCACGTCCAGGACGAAGATCGGAAACATATCTACAAAGTCGATTGGTGTAACTTGGCATGACGACTCACGCGCGTCTATACCGCAATATTCTTCCTTGAAGTCACGTAGGGCCTTGTAAGCGCGAGAAGTTGTCCTCTTGGTGAAGTCGAGATTCATGTCAACCACCGGGTAGCGATCGCTGTTGAGCATAGCGAAAATGTTGCGAACCTGTACATGGTCAAACAGTGCAGGATTCTGGCCTTGATGTGCATTCCTTCCAGTCTGAAAAGCAACAAGAATCCACCGCGCTTTTTCCGTGCCCGACTTAACGCTCAAACGCCAGGAAAAAGTAGTCGCTCGTGGCACCGCAATGTTGTCGCATTGCATGGCGCGGAATGCTACAGGTACCTTAACCTTGGCTTCAATCTGCTTCATAAGCATGCTTTTATACTCCAAAGCGGGTATTATATGCGGCATGAACCAGGAGAGTTTAGTCAGCGTGATCTGGCCATTGGTCGCAGCGGCTTCCTTGAAGATCGCGTCTGCATCCCCCTGCCGGCTCAGCAGTAAGGAGTGTTTAATCCCGTATACGACCTTGTGATAATCATCGCAAAAACCGAATAGATGTCTTAAGGGAACGATGAATGAGAACGTTCCAATAGGGATGGGTTTTCCAATGATCATCAGTCGACGGTTCTCAAAGCCGAGATTCAGAGTCGCCGCCGCCGCACTCGTGTCCTTTTGCCAACACATGTTTAAACCTTCGGCTTTGGAAAAATCATCGCCGTATACCAGCATGCCTTTCATCGTCGTGGCTTGCCCAGGAGACATGACATTCTCTATCTCGGTGTTGTTAGCCAAGTATCGAATCTGAGAAAACATGTACGGGATGGCGTTGTTGATGAATGACACCAACGAGTCTGCGATGTAAGCCGCACCAGTTGATGTAAGCCTGCCCTCCACAAGAAGGTAGCTCTTGGAAGGTTGCGTGAAAATGTCTTGGTTCTGGATGTCTATCTGTATGGCCTGGCCATTGTTGATAGCCGCGGGATTTTGTGACTCATACTCGCGGTATTCAAACGATTCAATGCTATTGTCATCGGGCACCGCCGAAGCGATGTCCAACATTTCACTCGGCACGTCAAATGCTGCCATTATTATAAGTAAAAAAGTTCAAGCTTCAATTATTAATCATGCTGTAAATGAATTTCATATGTGGTGAGTTAAACATTTGTTAAATTGCGTTTTGTGAATATTTTTATTTCATTTTGCGAGAAACAGACCCTTACCGCCGCGACTCGGCTTTATAGTCTTGAAACCGGATCCAGCAATGCGGCTGTTTATGTCAGCCATTGTCGGAACAACGGGTGGCGGACTTACAGCCAGTTGTTTTAAGTACTCGATGCTCTTGTCGCTGAGCGCCTTCTCCAAGCGTCTCGCTTTTACGGCATCAACAATTTGCCTGACGGCGGACGCTGTTGTGGCCCCAGCTTTCACCACTTTACCAACTACATCCGCAACATTTGTTATTACACCTTTATTAGCCGAGATGAAGGAGCCTGCACGGCCAAGGAAGCCCGCGATTTTGGGTATCCAGTCGAAAAGTCC
Source organism: Allolobophora icterica (assembly GCA_963556255.1). Classification (NCBI taxonomy): domain Eukaryota; kingdom Metazoa; phylum Annelida; class Clitellata; order Crassiclitellata; family Lumbricidae; genus Allolobophora; species Allolobophora icterica. The sequence goes on from OY744615.1 coordinate 35,210,084, forward strand.
ACCACCCACAACACGACGCCGCTTTTTAATTCCAAGAACAAACATGAGAATATTTAAGTGTGAAAATCTACGCACTGCGGATGTGAAACCTTATAGTTACTGTCTCACCGCGGAGGTTTAATTGTTCACCATTCTGGTCGGTCAGCCACACACGAATGCCCTGTACGTTGCCAGCCGGTGCAACTGGTAGGTACACCAGATTTTTCGGAGACTCGATTACCTTGTAGCCGGGCGACACATCCGGGAAAAAACTGTAGATTACTGGCAGCTGGCTACCGTTGCGATACGATCCAGAGATGATGTCACAATTTACCAGGATTGTGTCCACCCGGAGAATATCGACTGGATTTTCTCCCTCTTTATAACCTTGGCCAAGCCTCTGAGGGTTAAAACCGAGCATTTGCCTGATGGTAGATTGAGCCATATTTACCTTATATAGAGCATTCGTAATTTTTATGAAGGCGCGTAGGGTAGATGCGTTAGCTCCTATGGTAATAGGAGAATTAAAGCCGAGTGGTGTCACACCCGTCGGAGAATTTTGCTTTTCAAACTGCCTACCGATTTCATCATTAATCTGTGCGATCTCGTAGCTTCCGTCGGGCAAAATGATCGTCTTCCACGTCACACCATTGTCGGTGCTGTAGACGAACTTGTTATTTGTACTGTCTATGTTCGGGATCGAGTTATAAGTTTCAAGATTGACTAAAGCAAGCTCAAAGCGTCTTTTTGGATCCAGGTACAGCGGTGGTGAGAAAGCCGTGGTCCACCCTGTAGTATCTGAGGAAACAACTATACTAAAATTTTCCTTAGGCTGCAAAAGGTCTCGAATTTCTTCGAGCAGTTTCTCCGAGCGTTCCATCTGAGCCATGAATTTTGTTTTCTATTTCTATTTTATGAGCATGTTTCTATTCAATTCGAGTGCCAGCTCTTTGGAGATCGCACCGGAACGCAGTAACTCGTCAAGAATGGCGGAGATTTCGTTGCCGAGACCAGTGTTTCCCGCGGCCCTAGAGGCCACCAAAAGCTGCAACCTCTCTACCAGGGCGTTAGGGTCGTTGTAAAATTGCACTGCACCGCCACGAATCAGCTGGAACTTTTTACTTTTCCGGCCATGAATGGGCAGACCAGACATCTGAACGAGCTTTTTAAAAGTCTCGATTGCCTGAGGCGAGTATTGCTTAGTCTTAACGAAGCGTTTTGTTAGTAGGCTGAACAACGACTCATCGGCCGGAGATTTGAGCACGAGGTTCCCACCTTTAAACACTCTCAGTCTACCAGCAGACAGCGCGACGGGGTCAACGGAGAGCTCACCCAAGGCGTTACCTTGTAATTTCAGAGGAACGGCTGGGACACTGAAACCCTTTCCCTTTTTGATGAGGCTGTGGCCCGCTAGCAGTGTATGGATTCGCTTTTTATATTCCCTTAGGGCTTCGATATCTGCAGTCACCTCATCTACCTTTTCTTCGTCTCCTTGCTTATTGGCTTTCTTTTTCTCTTTGCCCAGGGTATGGCGATTATAGTGATTTACCTCGCCGATTATCTTTTCAGCACCTGCAATATCGGCTAGATCGAGCTCGCTCGGAGGTTTAAACCCATGCCGTGTGATTGCCGCGACGTTGAGATATTTGTTTGGATCGACTAACAATGCGGGGGGAATTCGGGATGCTGGAAGTGCTGGAAGGGCTGGAGCAGCTGTTCCTGCGGTATCACCGAACAAAGCTGCTATCGGGTTATAATTAGCAGACTCTGAAATCTGCGCCGGCAAATCCTGTAAAGCGCTGGTAACTTTCTGCAGCTCCTTAGACGTAGCCGCCTGGGATTCAGCCGTGGCTGTGGCGATTGGTTTGAAAAGCTTTGCCGCATCGTACTGAAGGTTGACTTCACCAAGCTTCTCATCCACGAAACGCTGTCTCAATCGATTTCTGCGAGCTAAATAATCCTGAGTTAACGCGTCTCGCTCCTGTTTAGACGAAACTTTTGTCCACATCGTCTTTGTATGTCGACTATATGTCGACTATATCGTGTCTTTAAATACTTGCCTTGGGCTTATAGAAGCGATCGAACCCGCAGCGATATTTTCCATCGTACACTTTAGACGTCAAATCTATGACTGCGAATCCATATGGCTGGGCAGCACACTCGCTGAAGAACGTACGGAACTCATCGAAAGACATGTCGCCGCCCACGAACGTATCGTGAATGGCTCGTAAATTCTTGCTATCCTGGTTGAAGAGGACGATAAGATTAGCATTGTCACGGATCGCTTGCTTCGGAATTCGAAAATAACTCTGCGTTAAGTAGAAGCAGTCCGCGCCACCGTGTCGACCCATAGTGAAATACCTTTCGATGGGCGACTGTTTTTCAAGCATGACGTCATCGAAAACTAGAAGGCTTCTGGCATTCTTATTTAATGATTCAACTGGAACTATTTCATCTGAGCAAGAGTGAAAGGAAGCTACTTCCTTCCCGGCAACTTTTTCGAGTTCTGTTATCCAGTCCCGAAGAAACTGATATTTTTCCTGTCCCAGAGACTTTGAGTAGAGGTATAGCCGATCAAAACGCAGGTACCCCTTCTTCAACAGAAGGTTAAGCAGTAGGTTTGTTTTCCCACATCCGCTAGGCCCACAGATTATACACCGTATGCTGGATGGCAACAACCAATGGTGGTGTTTTTTCCCATCGTCGGCTTCGAGATCGAAATTTGTTATTTCCATATAGAGACAACGAGTTATGATTGTATTCAACGAAAACAATGTATTGCCTACGATGTAAGAAACATACTGAGACTTCAAATGAAACAATTGTCGAGTTACGAAACGGTCGCCAGCCAAGAAGGGAACCTGTGCCCTCTGCGGTGCAAAGAAGAGCCAAATTTTGCCTTCTAAAGTGCGAAAGACTGGAGGTTCTCTACTGAATAGCGCTCTTAATGTTCTGCCTCTGCCAGAAATGCATTTGAGCCTTCCATCCGGTATGTCTTCGGAAGATAATCCGGGAGGTTCTTTCCAGAATACAGGAAAGTACTCTTACTGTGGACCATTCACAAAACTCGACAAACGGCTGTCACAGCGCTATCACGGTGTTAATCAGCTCGACCGTGCGTGCCTCCACCACGATGTCGCTTACGCAGTTCATAAAGATACTACGGGGCGCAACCACGCAGATGACATCCTCGCTGCAGCGGCGTCGAAGATCGCACTCACCGATGAAACTCCGGATTATGAGAAGAAAGATGCCCGGCTTGTATCGGCCATTATGTCAGCAAAGTCCAGGCTGGGGATGGGTGTCAGAACGAGCCAGCGAAAACGCAAATGAAAATCATTTGTGTATGTGTTTACCTGTTTGTAATATATAGTATTACTGAAATGTCTAAGCACCTTTCAGCCGTCTATTACAGCCCTAGAGGTTACTGGCGAGGTAAGGCTGCGGTGAAGAAACTAGCCTCAGCCGCCAAAGTTTCCGAGGCGGAGGCTCGCGATTGGCTGAAGAAACAAGCTGTGTGGCAGATTTATCTACCCGTTCCACATCGCATACCACGTCCAAAGTTTGAGGAAAATCGCCCAAACGCCGTACACCAAGCCGATCTCTTGTTTTTACCTCACGATAAAGTAGGTCGCAAGACTTATAAATACGCTCTCACTGTTGTAGATGTTGCTTCAAGATACAAAGAAGCTGAACCGTTGATTGATAAAAGTGCGACCGAAGTCGCCGCCGCTTTAAGCCGGATCTATAAGAGGGGCCCATTGACTTGGCCTCGACTCTTTCAGGTCGATCCTGGACGGGAATTTATGGGTGATTTTACACCGTTGCTGGCGAAGCACGACGTTCTTGTAAGACGCGGACAGGCCGGAAATCATCGCCAACAGGGCATCGTTGAGCGCTTTAACCGTACTCTAGCTGAGCGACTTTTCGGTGCTCAATACGCTCAGGAATTGCTCCTGGCTGCAAGGGGGTCATCCGAACGGTCAGTGGAATGGGTTCGCCGGTTGCCCGAAGTTGTGGCTGCACTAAACGATGAGCCGACACGTTTGCTCGACATGAAGCCGGTTGAAGCGATGAAAACTGCTAAAGTGACACAGAAGCCTTCTCATTCACAAATGAAAACTCGTTTGTGGGGAATGGATGAGCCTATTCTCGGACACGACGTTCTCGTCCGATATTTGTACGCTCCCGGCGAGCTCGAAGGCGGAAGCAAACGAGCCACCGATCCTAACTGGTCGCTCACCATCCACGCTATTTTGGATGTTGTTCAGCAGGCTGACCAACCGGCTTTATACCATCTAGTTGATGGGCCTGGCCGCGGGTTTGTACGTGAGGAGCTGCTTCTGGTGCCAATGGGCACTGAGTTACCCCCCGATAGAATACTCAACCGTCGTTGATTTTGTAGTGCCCGTATGCCAGCGTTGTTATCCCGTCCGGAGATATCCACTTTTTTGTGTCTAATGGAGAGAGGCTGATCTTATTCTGCTCGTGCACTCCGATCTGGTGGTCGTGGCTTCGAATCACGACTTGTGTGTGCCGCATCTCTTCTCGTTCGAACAGGCACTCCTTGTATAGCTCGTGGTGCAGATCCTTCTTCACAACTGCTCTCTGAACGCCTTTTGCTTTCCTGATCTCTGAACCGCCCGATTTTAAGATCGAGTACATCTTCGGACGCAGTCCCACGAATTCGGCTATGGCAACTCCGTTACATTCATCCTTGAACTTGCCCACGACTTTCTTGTTCTCGACGTCGTAGTATGGGCTGTCTCTAGGAAACTCGGAGAGGTCGAATAGGTGTTTTTTGTTCCACATATCGGCGTAGGCGTTCGGAGTCTCCACCTGAAATAAGAGGCTATCTGTGTCTGTATATAGCAACTGGGCTCTTTCACCGTACTCGTTTTTCACATCGTTGTACCAGAAGTCGTACATCAGATGCTTGCTGAGGTCGAGGACAGCCTGGCCGACATATACAGGTCTGTTTAACTTGAGCTTGTTCTTCAAACTATGAATCGCGGCGAGTTGGTCGTTGAAGATTTTGTGTGATATGTAGGCCGGGTCCGCAATTAGTTTACGAAGTTTGTCAACTTTTGAGGTCGGGACCAGGTTGACCCTAATTCTTTTTCTAAGATTTTCCATGGTTTTTCCGAAAACTGCATTATTAGCCAGTTTGAAGAAGTCTTTTTCAAATTCCGACGTTGCCTTCGCTCTCAATTTTGTATTCATCTCGATGTATGGAGCCATCCACGCCTCCTGTCTAAATTTAATGGCACGATGAATTTTAGAAACTCGCAGCCCCAACGAGTGATATAGTTTGAGATTTCTATAATGGACCACATACCGCTCCTTAGGTCGTAGGCTGGGTACTAACTTCACATGCTTTGTGAACTTGCCTCCCAACTCGTTCATAAGCACATTCTGATAGTCGCTCAACCACTCCTCTTGGACTGTCAGGGTCTCCGGTGCTAGGGGATAGTCGCTATGTGATTCGTGGAGGTGCTCCGGGTACTCAAGATCTACTTCAAGTAGGAAGCCTTCAGGCGCGTCGTCTGGAGTTTCCAACACTTCGTCGAGAGTTGGACTTTCCCAGCTGAATGCTCCAACTGGTAATGGCTGTTGCATCGCCCAGCCGTACAGGTTATTAGCGTCGAGATACATGATCCAGTTTTCTGGCTTCGTAGTATCATGATCTGGGCATTGCGGGTTGTTGGCTTTTGCGAAGCGCTTAGATACCATCGAGATTCCACCTCTGAGACCTTTCTCTACGAACAAATGCATGTCTATGTCTGTTAAAAGTTCGAGCTCGATTTTCGTCTTTTTCAACAAAGCGTCCCAGGCCATTCCTGGTAGGCTAAAGTAGTTTGCTGGATCTAGACTGTAGTGCTTCATTGAGGTGTCTCTGAAGGTCTCGAATACATCGGCTAGTAGAAGTACATCCGTGCGGAGATACAGGTCGTGATAGTCGCCCAGAGTTTTACAGTCGAATTCGTTCCATACTCGTTGGGCGTGTTCATAATCCGCATCAGAGATGTTCTCTCGGGACAGCCTGCTGTAGAACGCTTCTTTGGGTGGAAGTCGGTCTTCTGCGAAGCGGTTGTAATTGTCAATGTGCTCGTAACAATATACGCCCTTTCGCCTCAAAAGATCTAGTTTTGTCCTATCATCATGAACGAAATTTTCCTTTATATATGCCGTTGTCACTTTCAAATCCTCTAGCGACAGATTTCCTGATAATTTATCCAACGAGCTGTTTAGAAACTGGAGGCTGTCGATGAACTGTAGTTGTCCTATGTTGAATGTCATGTACTTCTCCATATTGTTTGGAATACAGTTAATTTCAGTTTCCTCATCCTGCGCGGCCTCACAGCCACCTATCGCTTGCATTATGAGGTGGCTGTCGTAACCTCGCAGATTGTGGAAGACCACCGGTACCTTACACTTATCTGGATATATTCGAAGTTTGAGGTTGCAGGCGTTATGAGCGGCACCTCGATATTTACCGGTAATGTGACAGTGGTCGCGAACTCTATCCGCTTCGAGCGCTTCTCCGCAGATATGACATTCAGTAGCCTCGCGGAATGATTGGCGATCAACTGCTGACATAACTATCTTAGCTGGGGTGGCCAGCCTTTGTTTGAAACTGGAGGCTAGCTCGCCTTGTAGTCGTTGCAGGAACTCTGGCACGGCGTTCTCTCCCCGGTATAGAACCGGCTTCTTCGTGCGGCCGTAGCATCGAACCACTATGTAACAGAAGCTGCATGGTTTCTGCTCAGCTATCTGTCTGGTGTTGCTTTCGTTGGGATTCATGGCCGCATTTAGGACAGGCACATTCAACGCCTCAAAGTCTGCGTAAACGATATACGGGGCTCGCATCTGTTTACGATGGTTCTGGAATTTGAGGATATTTTCATCCTCTTTTGGCATCTCGATCCGCTGAGGCTTCTTACTAATACCCTGACAATCTTTGATATGGGCATCCAGCAAGTCTTGTCTACAGAATATGTGTAGGCACCGACGACATGGATGTTTTCGTCCATGAAATTTGCTGTTTTTATAAAGCATGCGGGCTAGATCCTTGATCCAGACATAATAAAATTTTCATTTGCGTCATCGGCCAGTAGTAGAAGGTCAAGATTGTGGACACTGGCCCGGTTTGAAATGTGAATTGGATACAAAGCTGTATCCCACCCGAAGACTGAGACGCTTATAGTTGGATTTTGACGTTCGAACTTACCGATATCTGTGACCTTCACTGGAAATTCTATATCGTCAAAGTTTAGCTCCTGCAGGTGGGTCTGATACTTATAGGGGCGATTCGGATTTTGATCTGCTGGGTATATTGCGCTTAAAATGGCCCACTCAAAGCATCGGTTATCTTCATTCTTAACATTAATAACCGTGCGAGGGGGGATGTACTTTGGTGTGGGAAAGTAGCTCTTTCCTCGGAAAGGCTTATATCTTGCAACACCGAGGTCTAGCCCCACGACCCGCTTCAATCTCCACCCCGATCCCTCATTGGTGTACTCTTCGAGGAGGTTTAGTACTTCAGCCTTGGCCTTTCGTATGGCCCCTTGGATTTTCCCCGCATTGGTAACTGGTTCTGCTTTGCTTCGAAAGTAGACCGTCTTGGTAATAGTACCCGGGGTCGCGTTGCCATCATACACATTATCAACAGTCGGAGCCAGCTTTTCCAACTCAACTGTCAACACTTGCGAGTATTTCAGACCGTCTTGTTTCAACAGCTCTTCGTTGAGTTGCGCCTCAATGTTCTGCTCCATTGCACTCAAGAAAGCCAACGCATCTCCTTCCAGCCTGTGGTTAAGAGGTACTTCTGCACGGAAGTCTCTCAGAAGCTTATTGGCGAGCTCTTTGTGTAGTAGAAAGGGTGGTGGTCTACCTCTATCCTTCTTAATTAGGAGTGGATCAAATTGTGCCAGAAGGGCCTTACGTTTTGCCCCTCTATGCTTGCGCGCTGGCGGAATTGGCCTTGGAAGCAGTGGCTGTAGTAAGCGCCTTTTGACTGCATCTGGGATAGGTTCGTCTAAGATATTCTGTAGAACAGCTCGAAGAGCTGGGGGACCAGTAAACTCACCCAACAATTGTTCAATTTTTTCATTCGTAGACAATGCCATAGTTATAAATTAGTTTATATTACTGTGGCAAACTTTTCTTTAATATAATAATTATGTCGTTTGTTCAAAATGAAATTTTTGTTTACTGATATTCGATTGATGCTTGCTCATCTGTATTACCTCAATACAATAACTATGTCGTTTGTTCAAATGATAATTTTTTATTCTACTGATATATTTGATAGTCGCTTCCATTCCCTATTAAATTCACGGACTAACCCACCACGTCGTATTCTTGATTGTATAGCATAATAGCCACACTTCATACACTCACCCAAGCGGTTTTTGATACCCCTCCCACATTTAGCGCAAGGTTTTGTCCCGCAACCGTTTCGCAGTCGTGCTAAATGCTTGAAACAGTACTCCCCAATGCATCTGTGACAGCAGAGAGTTGTTTTGCCTATCATAAGCCATTTGCAAAAGTTTTGCCCTAACATTATGTATTATGTATACCACAACCTATTCATTTATTTAAATTGAAAAATGACCCGGTTTGGGCCGGCCTCGTGGGAGGTTCTCGGCCGGCAGCAAACGTTGGAAATCTCATTTCTTTACCCTGAATGACCATTCCATTCCCTCTGGCAGGCCCTTGAGAGTGCCAAAAGGTTGGGGTTTCAGATTCACTCGTTTTAAGCTTTTTAAGCTTTCAGAACGCCACCTGGCGAATGCGTCAACTCCGGTTTCAGATTCACTCATTGTAACGGTTTTAAAGCATTCAGAACGACACCTAGCGACTGCGTTGAAACGCCTACTTAACGCCACCTAGCGACTGTGATTTGAAACGCCTACTTAACCCCTACTTATGGTTATAATTCATACGCTGAACATAGCAGATGCGCAATGTGACCAATTTCTTTGCTAACTTAGAATGATATATATGATATATATATATATATATATATATATATATATATATATATATATATATATATATATATATCATTCCAGCCAATCAGATACAGCAGAAACCGGTTAGAAACTCTCTCAAATTAATATAAATAAGAGCCAGGCAGGGGATATTTCAGTCATTATATTACAAGGCCTTGTACACGACATGCTCTGTGCAGTTAAATCTATATTCTTTCTGCAATGTAATCAGTTACAATTTACACATAATTTATTAGGCGCCGCTTTTCAGGTTATGATCCAGCAAATTCTACCGGATGCAATTAATGGCATCCGTAATGCCTGATGAACGGGCTCGGCGCATGTATTGTTTTAAGTTGGGGTCCGGGGCGGGAGATATACAAACGTAGGGCGGATTATATCTAATGATTTGGCGCCTAATGTGAACAACAGATTTTTGCTTGTCAAAACCAAAAGCAGTAGAAGTCCACAGAGGCAAGTTTTTGGGCCCAAGAATGCGCCTCTCGGAAGATGTCATTCCAGCCTGGTAGGGTTTAGAATATGGATGCTTTCTCCAATCTTATATACAATCTGTCTTATTTAAAACAAAAGCAGGATAATTTATTAATTATTGACACGACTGTGACCAAACAGCGCCCTTATTCAGCGTTGGTTGGTGTACGACATAGGCATAGTTTGTGGGTGTTACAAGGGGTACCCGTACCCATCACTTTTTCGACTGGGTGGTACTGTATCTCTCACTTCATACATGATGCCAATCAATATTTTATCACTAGTGTATTTGCCCGTCATAATTATGACGTGACGACAGTGTATCATTATAGGCCTATATGTATCATTGGTTAAAATGATCTGATCGCCGTCGTCAAGACAACCGTCGTCAAGACGGCAGTACTGACGTCACAAACGGTTTCACAATAGAACAGAAGCCGTTTGTGACGTAGCGTCATACGACGGACAAATTTGCATATAAGGAAACTATTATAATTTATAGAATTGTGTCTTCCCAGAGATCTTAGTCATATCGGGATGCGGAGATATAGGTCACAGCGCAAGCTTCTATATCCTTCATAAGCTACAAACCCGTACATATACCCACTGTAGTCCTACACTTATATTTTGGCCCTGATATGACTCCTCACCCTCAGTCCTCTCCCAGTCTCAGAATCAATAACTGTCCTTGGTTAAACATATGCTCTATCCGAGCCGGCTAGCTGAAGAAAGCTCCCTAATTAACATAATATGAGCATTTGAGACGCCGTTAATTTTGACTTAAACACGTCGTGTTCCCGATTTTGCTGATAGGGAAAATGGATAAATTTGTTATTAAGCGAAAACGAGTTGATGCCATTATAGACGATAAAACTTCCGCTATGGAAGTAAGCTCATCAACATTTCGTAATCAGTTACTGGCAGGATAATATGTCCAAAATGGTCTACATGCGAAAATCGAAAGTGGTCAAGAAGCTGGTACCCCCACCTTTTAGATCACAGTTACACCCTTGGATACGGCGCTATATAAATCATTTTATTAGTCTGTTATCTTTATTAATTATCATTTATATTATTATCAATATCATTAACATCTTTCTTTCTCGTCTGCTTTCTCGCTTCTTGCACTTTGACTTTCATCCACTCCATTTTCTTTTCCATTCTTACTTTCCGTTTTGCTATTTCTAACTCCTCTTTTCTTGACCGTTCAGCTGCCCTTCCTCTCGACTCAGGACCGGCTTTTCTTCTTAAAATTGTACCGATGTCCCTTCTTCTTCTTGTCTTCACACTTTCCCCAATGCTAAAACATTTAGTAAAGCTCATCTATTCACTTCTTCAAGTTCTTTGTCGCGAACCCCCATTCATAGGCGGGCGTGCGCTGTGTTGGGCCCCGGTGCTGCGGCATGGCTGACGGGGTGAGATACTTCATTGTAAGAGGGCGCCACTCCTCTTGTCCATAATACACGGCTGGTTTTCCAATCAATCGTTCACTACGCCTAGGCACGCCTGTGGACGGGTTCCCTACTCCTAACTCTACATTCTCAGACGCCCTATCAGCATCTACTAGGAAGGTTGAACGGCTGTCCATGGTTTCCGGTCTGGAGACAAAGTTTAACCTAAAGGTTACCTCAGGATTCGAACTGGGCCCAAACACAGTTTTAAATGGAGTATCATGGGGAAATCCATCTCTACTTTGGCTCATCCTATCTGGGTTTGTGATCGTAGCCTGGGATCTAACCTCCCATTGGGCTGAGCTGCCCTCAATTGAGGCAACTGGCGCAACACAAGCCTCTTCTAAGGGCACCATCGATCTTTGAGTGACCTCTGCCCTTAAACGAGGCTTACTGAACACAAGATCCAGCCTTTGAAATTTACTTAAGCTCATATTTAATTGCAGCAACAAAACAACTTAAATTTGCAATAATTACAGAAATGATCTTTCAGTCTTTAAATAGGAATTTCTCAAAAACCTCTATGTAGCATTAAAATGTCAGCACCTTACTGGCGCTTGTTATCAATACCCTTTCAACACAATGCTAGCAACTCGTATGACATCAAACAAATCGCAATTAAGGGCCCCAACCGGCTCACGAGGGTTATCAGTGCAATGCAATGCTTGACATGCTAAAACAATTGCAGTGTCACAGCTAGACGTACTTTTCAGTGCACACGGATTTCCCAAATCTAAAGAAACTAATATGTGATTGAACTATTACCCTACGGCCAATATTTAACCTTCTTAAATCTCGAAAGAAATAAAGGGTTTGCCTGTCCTTTCGAGAACGTTCGACCTCGGCACACAGACCACTTCGGCTGAGCTCCACAGTTGAGGCACTGTCGGTTCGAGTTCACCAGACTAGGCAGGATCGTCGAAATTCGATCGAAACCGGCGAATAACTCGACTCTAATGCGTCAAACATTGAGCAGCTCACTATTCGATTTCCAACTACTCGAAACTACACAAATGTACGCTACAATTGCTTCTTAAATTGGCAATTTGGCGACAATTTCGAGCATCAGAAATACATCGGCCATCCATCATGGCGGTCCTTGCTCAACTAACTGAGAAAGCTGACATCAGCCCAGAGCGCCTAGCCTACCTTACCTCTCAGACAGCTGCCAAAACTGGGTCAGCCATTAGGTCACGATTCCGCACTTCGCCACATCTTCAGTGAACTGAAATACCCTACCAACATCCGTTTAATCCTTTCAGTGAATAATTGCTTCAGTTCGGCTTGACTTTCTGTAGACAACCGCTACGATTTCGTAAAAACTCTACCACTAATATCCATAACCATAACCATAGTTTTTTTATTGTTTCCGACAGTAGCAGAACAAGAACAAAAACTGTATAATTAGAATCATTTGAATAATCACTGTGAAACAATGGGAGTAAAGAAGAAACCGTAAAGGGAAACGAGTCCCGACTAGTAGGGTCACCCTTTCATCGTAGTGTTATTTTCGGTGGTGAGCTGAATAACTATAATTACTAGACTTATTTTAAATCTAATTAAGTCTTAACTAGTTAACTAGCACACACAATAGTTAACTAATTTTGTCATTGGTTATCATACAAGCACGCAGTCTACGCTTGAATTGGTGCATATTGTTTAGGCATCGTATGTCATTGGGAATGCTATTCCGTTTCCTAAGGCCTGCATTTCTAATTGAAAACCCACGGGTGTTAGTTCGTACGTATATGGGCCTATAATTAGCTAAGGAACGTACAGCATGAGGACTGGATTCAGACGTGGATTTGAAGAAGCTGTTAATGATGAAGGGACAATACATATATGAGCGCCTTCGTGAGGTTGTTGTAAGGCATAATATAAATGACCATATACATACATATATATTACTCGATATAGCAGATGAATAGTGCACACAAAGATACCTGTATATACATAATATAGCTTTATAATATTTATATAATATTACAATATTTAGTAATCATTTAAACCATAGATTTTAGTCAATACAGACGTAACAATTTTTCGGCTTTCCAGCTTAATCCCTGGTCAGCCATTGTCAACAGCCGAGACCGAACAAAAATACTGTATACAAAAGTGGTGCCAACTAATACAGTAACGGTAATTCAAATTTAAATATAATTAAATCATGTAGTGGAATTCT
>OY744615.1:35225683-35237645 GCA_963556255.1 Allolobophora icterica
AAAAACAATTAGTAAATACGTTATCCACTACTAGTAGGGTCACCCTTTCATCATAGTGTTATTTTCGGTGGTGAGCTGAATAACTATAATTACTAGACTTATTTTAAATCTAATTAATTCTTAACTAGTTAACTAGCACACACAATAGTTAACTAATTTTGTCATTGTTATTATGCAAGCACGCAGTCTACGCTTGAATTTGTGCATATTGTTTAGGCATCGTATGTCATTGGGAATACTATTATTCCATATCCTAGGGCAGGCATGGCGAACCTTTTTAGCTCGCGTGCCAGAGAATGGTTCCTAAACAGAGTAAAAAATTTCGCGTGCCAAAAATTTTATTAAACCAGTAAACACGGAATGAAGAATCCCCCCAAAATGAAAGCTAATATTGAAAAATCATTGCATCGTTTTTAGACGTGGCTACTTAACAATGCGATTTGGGCTATATTTATAATTTTATATGGGACATATTGCATTGTCAGTGTTACGGTAGAAGCCAGCTGTTTTTGTCTGGTTTGTATTTTGTTGTTTTCAATGTCACGCATGCAGCACTTGTATGATCGGTTAATCTGTTTCTAATATCACACTTAATGAAATTCATGGTTGAGAACAAAGATTCGCATGAGTGACTTGATGGAAAAATCGATAAAATTCTAAATGCGACTGCTTCGAGTGTGTTGTATTTGTCTGGAAGCGATATCAATGTTCGAAGAACTTAATTTTCTGCCGAAATAGGCCTATCCAATACTGTTCTTTCAAATTATCACGTTTGAGATTACAGTATATATAGCAGACTGACACAATGCAAGAGTCAAAATTCATGGTCTACCGTAGCGTTATCTATTGAATGCATTTAAAAAATTAAAGCCTAGCAGTCACTAGAATTTAATGTGATAATGAAACAGGAAAGAAATTGCTGAATGTTAGAAATAAAGAAATATAAAAAAGTATGAAAAAAAGAAAGTTCAGAGTTCAGGACTGGTGGCGTGCCAAGCAAAATCTGTTGGCGTGCCAGGTTGGGCACGCGTGCCATAGGTTCGCCATCCCTGTCCTAGGGCCTGCATTTCTAATTGAAAACCTACGGGTGTTAGTTCTAGTGTACTAGTGGATAACGTATTTACTAATTGTATTTGCGTAATTAAATATACATAGCGTATAAATATGCATAACGTGTAGAAATAACGTATTTACTAATTGTATTTGTGTAATGAAATATACATTGCAACAAATTTGGTAGTAATTTTAGTCTGATGTCATTCGACATTGAGTTATCCAAAGTGCCGAATTCACATTTTAGTTTAGTTACTGTTTTACAGAAAAATGTTACAACCGCAAGTTTATTAACTTTATTGGGTATGATCATAATGAATGTGGTCAATGGAAATTATTTATTTTGGTGAGTGGAGCTTTTATATGCTCGCTCCCCTGGTGTTAAAACCTGGATGCGCTACTGGTTAATGGTGCTGGTGTCTCTGCTGAGGATGACGCAAGTGCTGATGCCATGATGCGGGCGTCAGGTTGTGCCCTTGTTGGTTCGTCGTTGGGTTGAGGACAGTAACAGGTCTTTATCGGAATGGCACGTACCGACTATTTCGCTTCGTTTCGATGGAAGAAGACGAAGATGGAGGATTAAGAAAAAAATGAAGAATAAGGAAGAGGAGGGTGATGAAGTGGAAGATGAAGGCGAATGAAGAAGATAGGGGAGAGAGAGAGGAAGGGAGAGAGAGAGAGAGCGAGAGCGAGAGAGAGCGAGAGAGAGCGAGAGAGAGAGAGAGAGAGAGAGAGAGAGAGAGAGAGAGAGAGAGAGAGAGAGAGAGAGAGAGAGAGAGAGAGAGGAGGCAGATGGGTAGAATGAGGAAGGGGATATGGAGAACGAGGGATGGTAAGACGAGGAATTGTAATCCTAGCCTTACAATTTCTAAAGCAATATTTAAAGCTTAGCGCAGGGCACCAGCTTATTGACGAGCGCTGCTTCGTATCAGAGAAGGTTTCCAAAGATACCGTGTGAAGAACTAAGTCCAGAAGAGGAAAAGGAAAGATAGTATTAAGAACTGAGAGGAGGAAGACGAGGGCGAAGAGGAGAAGAACGAAAAAATGGAGTAGGAGGAAGAGGAATAGAAGGAGGAAAATGGAGCAAGAATAGGAGATGCATATACATTTACTGCATAAGGTTGGCAGCACCAACGGTCAGCAAAAGCGACAACAGAAACAACTTACAGATCACTGCTCCAATATAAGCTTTTTTTTATCAAATAACTACAAAGGAACATATTGTGGAATTCATGCAGGCAGTCGACCGCACATGCAGCTGCGAGCACAGAACAGACTGTTGTTGCAGTGTTCAGAGGTCGTGTGCGCCAACGAACGGAGCTCAAAGACGCACTGACAGAAAGCGAGTTGGCGGCGCATGCAAGCGTGGACGAGATACGTTGTTGGCGAAAATCCATAAATCTGCATAGTTCAATGCCTCTGCTTCAGAATATGTCATCAACGGTAAGCGCACTGTGACAGTTTTAGTATTAGTATTAGTTTATTGCGTACATCGGTAGCTAAGTGCACTTGTATTATCACTAAATTAGTTCAATGTTGAATCAACAAACAGTAAATGCATTTAGGCATCCCACAATTATAGCGCTATGGTCGTTAACCTAAGTGATGTTGAATTTCAATAAAAGCAAAAAGCACATTTGTAAGGATCTTTATTGCTCCATTAAGTTCATGACATTTTCGATTTCTACGTTTATTACATTTAGCCGATAGAATTAATTACTAGGTCAAACTCGAAGCAGAAACAGCGAATATGCGATTGCTGGAATGTGATGAATTTACGTTACATGCCGACATAATTTTCTAGCTTTTAAATCAATTTGGTAAAATGTAGTAACATAGAATAATTGTCGGCTCTCAGAGCCAGCGGTTGCATGGATGTTGTCCAATTCTGCCCAGGGTGTGTGTGTCCCATTTAGAGTTTGACAAAAGATAAGGTACACTGGTGATGGCATTAGCGTCACAGTTGATGTTATTAGCCCAGTTGTTGATGACTACATTAGGCCCATTGTAGATCCATAATAATTGTAAACTCATATTTATAAAGAGCTACTTAAAACTTAGGCGCAGGGCACCAGCTTATTCACGAGCGCTGTGTCGCGTCAGAGGGATTGTCCAGAGACACAAAGTGCAGAATTAAGTCCAGCTGCTAGATGACAGAGAGAGAGAATGAGGGGAAGGGGCTGTTAAGAAGGATTGGAAGGTGGGCGAGTGGATGGATCAGGGTAGAAATTTAGAGTGGTAAGTCTGAGGGGTGATGGATAGAGGGGTTAGCGGCGATATTGGTGGATGATGATATTAGAGCAATTGTTGATGATATTAATACCATCGCTGTTGCCTATCAGTGACATCGTGTTGGTGGTGTTAGTTTACTTAACGACGCCTTCATCTCTAAGGGTTAGGGCGTCACATATCACCACCATAAACGTTGTTAGAATTATAGTCATAATCAGTCAACTTCATTATAATATTATGTTGATGAAACCATTGTGACAGGATTCTGCTACTAACAGCGAACCATATTCAACGATGATCGAGTAAAACTAAGGGACTGTCTCACAGAGTCTTGAACCTGCACCCTGCCAATCTAAACACGGCCGTTTGACCAAACAATCAGCAACGAAGATTACTTTGTTCTTGAACGTCAGACACTTCTGTTCTGCTTCAACGAATCACTGAATCGGACCAGTTCATGTCTGCTCCATCGTCGACTGGTTACGCTAATTTATGTGTCCACTTAAGCGAGTTCTTAACTCACAGACTATCGACCAAAGAAGTACAATCAATGACGCTCTGTCGCTGGTCAACTTCATCGTCTCTTCGCATGAACTGAAAGCCAGAAGGTGTCCGTTGCACACTAAATCGTTTTCTTCTTCAGTTAGTACATTGCTGGACGAAATAATTATAAAAAAGATGAATAGATTCGTCGGATACAATAGGTCCCCATAGTAGCTGCGAACATGGACTGTTCTAACTTGAGCGACGCCCAGAAGGCAAACTCCAGCGACATCTCGTCCAAGTACGTGATCAGCCAGGCGTGCGCTCTCTTCGACTTCTTCCTCTACACTGTCACCGTTGGCCTCGTCTGCCTGCTCGGTGTCCTCGGCAACGCCCTGTCCTTCGCTGTCCTCACCAGGGATGCCCACCGATCGGCCACGTCCTTCCTTCTTCGAGCACTTGCCGTCGCCGACACCCTAGTCCTTCTGACGGCCGTTCCTCTCTACGTACTGCCGCCCATCTATCCGTACTCCGGGTACCTGGCCGACTATTATCATCTCTACATGAGGATACTGCCGTTACTCTGGCCAGTGTACTTGATACCGTACACTGCCTCGATACTTCTGACCGTAATTGTGTCGCTTGATCGGTATGTGGCAGTGTGTAGACCCTTCAACTCGGCGCGCCTCTTCTCTCCCGGAAGAGTACGTTTTCTCGTCCTACTCGTCTCGATTTTCGCTTTGCTCTACAACATCCCACGATTCTTTGAATACGAGATGGCAGAGGTGTGCATCGCAAAAAATCAGTCTCAGTCCGGATTCGAAATCAGCGCTTTTGGCGACAATCGTCTGTATCGAATCCTCTACGCCAACGTCGCCTACTTTGTGCTGATGCACGGCGGGCCACTCCTCTGCCTGGCCTTCCTCAACTCGCGACTGATCCAGGCGCTGAGGACTCGCCAGAAGCGCAAGAAGAAGATAACGATGACGGCGTCAAGGACGTCGAGCGAAAGCCGTGACATCACCCTCGTCCTCATCATCGTCATCTTCGTCTTCATGTTGTGTCAAACACCAACCTTGGTCGACCACGTTCTCTGGACAGCCATCGAGGACGACCAGCGCCAATGCGGCCACTGGCACTACTACTACACGGCCGTCGGGGACGCTCTGGCCATCCTCAACTCGTCCGTCAATTTCGTCATCTACTTCCTGACGAGCCGGAAGTTCCGCCAAAGCCTCGTCGTCTGCAGTGCACGACGACGGTCATCCACTTCCGGTCGGTGGACGGTGAGTCACGTGGACGGAAGGCGGGCCACGCGAGCTGCCATCACAGACACCAATTCGGTGGGACATAAGATTCTTCAGGCGGGCACCTGCGCTGCTTTGGCGCCAACCTCATGCACGGTAACAGGTGACGGGAGAATAGTGACGGTTGCATTCGAACACTAGGAAGAAGTACTGAACATCTGAATGATCTATAACTGCGCTCCATAAATGTTTGCTCTTCAACAGACGCCATATATATTGACAATTGCAGTGCAATACAGCATGCCAACATGGAGACAATATTGTACCCATATTCTCATATGGGACCTGTTTAGAGACGATAACGGCGCTCCATTGCAGTTTCTTCTTCAAAAGACGCTATATAAATTGACATATGCAATGCAGTACAGTATAAATGCAACGATCCCTGCCAGTATGCCTACATGGAGGACCCATATTCTCATATGGGACCCGTTTTGAGCTCATATGGGTCCGTCTAATGCCCTTGAAAATGCTGTAAAGGATTTAACCATTCTTCCAGGTTTGCTTCTGTTTACGAACCTAAAGAGGATCATTAATTATCAGTGTAATCGACGCTATCCACGATTAAGATGGTGGCTCTACATCGAGCAGTATTTCTACAAATGTCATTACTTAAATTAAAATTAAATATAATTTCATTGTAAAATTGATTATTTTACTTAGTTACTCCTAAGAAACCTTCCAAGGAATGATATGACAACTATGATGATATTTAAAAGGCGCTACATAAATACCCAGCTACATCTATACATATAATATCCATAGAGCGTGTGTCTGTCGATAAACGCTACGTCACAAACGGTTTCTGTTCTATTGTGAAACAGAAACCGTTTGTGACGTCAGTACTGCGGTCTTGACGACGGCGATCAGAGCATTTTAACCAACGATACATATAGGCCTACATACACTGCCGTCATAATATGACGGGTAAATACTCTAGTCCCTAAATAGCGTACATAATAAGAGGAACAAAATGAAGCCACGTGTAAATGGATAAAAGGACAAGCAGATGCAATGGTCTGTTATTGCGCCGTGAGCCATGAGTTTCAGCGATTGCATTTATTCCTTCAGCTGTGAAAAAGTCATTGCCAGCTGATTTAACATAACATAACATAGCACAAAATAACATAAAAAATCAGAATGAGAGTTTTATGTTGTTCAGAAAACGTGTAATCTGTGTTAGAACCACTGCTAGTTAACCTGGAACGCTAAATAGCCCATCCATCCGAGCTTCCTGCGATAGCGTCCACTGGGATAGTACTATCGTCCAAACCATTCCACAGTTCCACACTTCCTGCACTGAAGAATTCCTGCCCTAATGTTCCTTTCAGATTTATTACTAGCCGGAGAAAAGCTGCGAAAGTGCAATAACCCGAACGATTAAGATTGAACGTTTGCGAGCAATCCGAGCAATAACAACACAGACGCCCCTTGATCAAGATCCTCGACCGATCCATGCGTGTTCCATTCCAAATGGACAATCTCTGCATGCTTCTATCCGAATGCTCTACCTTAGTCTCTCTCCGAGACGTTCAATTCGAAATGACATCTGAATAATTAAGCGTGTGTGTCGAATCTTCAACACGCGGTAATTACACGGAGTCGTGTTGCTAGCGTTCGTGGCGTCTATAATGAGCTCATTCATCCTTTATAACCTGTTGATGCTCTAAACATAATTGAAGTTAAGAAAGTCTAGTAGTCCATGTAGGGCTAATTTACATCACATTGTACTTTTAAATTTCCAGCTACATGCACGTGCTGATCGTTAGAAAATCTTCAATCTTCAAATGCTCTGTTTGCTATTGATTGTGAAAGTTATCGTGTTTTCTCGCGAAGTATTATGTATAATAGTAGGTCAACGGAAGAGGATCCGGTGAGCCCATTTAGAGCTCGGTTGACCTCTTTTCATTGGTAATACATGGGCGTCCGTAAGGGGGCGCATTTGTGCCCCCTAAATTTTGAAAATATTTTATAAAAATAAAAATATTTGATTATTATGATTATTACAATAGTCCCAACACGATTTTCAATGCGAAAAGACACTTAATTATTTAGGTAAAGTCTTTGGTCATTATTTATTTTTAATTTTTTTCCTGTGCAAGTTTTTTTCTTTGCGGAAACGTCATTTGCTCCCCCCACAAAATTTTTTGCTCCCCTAAATTTTTTTTAGACCCCTCAAAAAAATTCCTGCGGACGCCCATGTGTTAATATGTGACGGTGATATCAGTTCAGTCATTTGATGTCATTATGTTACGAAGCAGAATATCAAGTCAACACATTGCAACTGATAGCAAACTTATTAGTACATAAGCCAATAACTCAAATACAGCAAACTTATTAGTAGGCCATATATTAAACAAATACAGCAAACTTTTTAGTATCTATTGAATAGTATTGATCCAATACAGCAAAATTATTAGTATCTTTTGATAAAATACAGTAAACTTATTAGTACATGTCGATAAAATAAAACAAACTTATTAGTACCTTTTGATAAAATGCAGTGCTCAAACTTATTAGTACCTGTTAATAAAACACAACAAACTTAATAGTAGATGTTAATCAAATAACTTAATTTATATCACATTGTACTTTTTAATGTCCAGCTACATGCAATGTATGAATTTGACCTTCATCCGGGATTTCGGATTTAGCTTGTAATCGATCGCTGGGCCCTTTTGTCCAGTGGCTATAGTAACGGTCCAACGACCGCCTAACCCACATAGGATGCTGATTCTATTGTGGATGCTCGTGTTGCTGCTATCCGTGCAGGTGGTGGTGGTGGTGGTGATGATGATAATGTCTATGTGCAGAGTCGTTGGCCTTTTATTTATAGGCCACGACTAGGCACCATTGTGTTTTCTGTCACAATCAATCAACCGAAATAGACCGTTTTGGTGACTCCATCGAGAGGCGTATGTCGCGTGAGGAGATCGACGACAACGACGAGATGGCATCATCATTATGATGTAAGCGTCGTTGCCGGTCGAGATAGGATGATGACGGACGAAAGCCAGTCTCCACTGGGTCAACAATGAAGGCAGCTAGGCCGAGGTGTAATCGGTCACCACACAGCCAAGGTGTAATAGGACACCTCGCGGCTATGATATAACCAGACACCGCCCGCGCTGCAGGCGAGCGACGACCCGCGTCTCGAGGAGCAATCTGACACTAATTGACGATAGCTTGACGTGGGGAGGGGGCTGACCGGTGCACGCTGAAGTTCCTACTTAACGGAAGGAAAAGGAGAACACGGGACTTGTACTACTGACGAACGCGACGTGTAAACATCGGTCGAGCGAACAACATCGAGAGGAGCGACCAGCGGCGGCGGCAGAGTATTAGTCCGTCAGATTCAGAGACTGACGCGAAAGAACGATCTGTAGTTAGGCTGTACGAAGCAACATTTGAGATAGTCCGATTTAATATCTAAACGCTTTAATACTACGTGGAAGTTCCCGTAGAGTTAGTGTATATATATTTGTTTCTTTAATTAAATTCATTTATTAATTAAACAAAGTTCGTCGTGAATCTTCTATAGAAAAGTTAGGCACGTTAAATAAAAGTGCAAGTAAAAGAACAAGCAATCGAGGGTCGACATCAACACACGGCAAACAATCGACGGGAAACC
The DNA here is from genome assembly GCA_963556255.1 of Allolobophora icterica. Classification (NCBI taxonomy): domain Eukaryota; kingdom Metazoa; phylum Annelida; class Clitellata; order Crassiclitellata; family Lumbricidae; genus Allolobophora; species Allolobophora icterica. The sequence continues at coordinate 35,234,390 of OY744615.1, forward strand.
TCCGATTGCGACATTGGCGCAGTCGACAGGGTTTTCAACTGAAGACGTCACGACGAAAAGCGGAACCGGAAACGGAACAGAGGAATCTCAACAGATCGGGACCAGCGGCGAATACAACCCTTCGCAACTGGAGAAGTCGAGTGCCGGACTCCTGAGGACGAAGGACTCGAAGCAACCGACAGCAACAGGCAAGGACGAGGAACAAGAGCGCCAACGGACGACCGACCATCGCTAGCAACGACGGACGGGAGTGGCAACGGAGGACAGCGGATCAGCCAAGATACCAAAAGACGGAGCACGCTCGACGTATCAGAGGGTAAGTCCTTACTGGTAGTCGTGGTAATCTGTGAGGTTGCGGTTGAGGTCTGGATGAGGATTGGTGTGCGAATAGCCGAGGCTTTTGCGTAGCTCCTTTTGCTCAGTTCTGTTCTTGTTGTATTTGTGGTAGAATTTTAGGACGTTGTTTTCTTTGATTTCTGACCAGCGGTGACTCTCCTCTAACTTACTTATCTTTTTCTATTAGTGAGCGGACTGTTGGAAGATGGATAAGTTGTCGGCATGGAAAATAATGATGGTGCGGAACATACCCCATCACAGACTAGTCGCATATCTGATAAAGATGGGACTAGGAGAGGAGGAATTGGATCCCATGAATATGAACCAGCTCCGAGAGGCTAGCGCTGAAATAATTGTTTCTGGACGGGAGGCCCCGCCAGAAGTAAGTGAGGAAGTAATCGCAGGTAGCCTAGATAGCATTATTAACACGACAGTGCAGAGGCAGCTAGTCAAACTCAAACGACTAAAATACGAGAGAAAGGAAGTGGAGAGAGCGGAGAAGAGAAAAGAAGAGGAGGAGGAAAGGCAGAGAAGGATCGAAGAAGAGAGAGAGAGGAGACTAGAAGAGGAAGAAGAAAGGCAGAGAAGAGAAGCGAGAGAGGAAGCGGAGAAACTGAGGAAAGAAGAAAAAGGGGAAACGGAGAAGCAGAGGAGAGAAGAGAGAGAGGAAGCGGAGAAGAGACTCAGGCTGCTTGAGGAGAGAGCGGAGAGGAGAAAGGAAGAGAAGGAGGAAAGGCAGAGAAGGATCGAAGAAGAGAGAGAGAGGAGACTAAATGAGAAAGGAGAGAGACTCAGGCTCCTTGGGGAGACGCAGGCTGAGAAGCTCAGGATAAGTAGAGAGGAGAGCAGGCTGCTTGAGGAGAAGCGGGCTGAGAGATTAAGGTTTCAGGAGAAGTTGAGGAGAGAAGAAAAAGAGGAAACAGAGAGACTCAGAATGCTAGAGGAAAAGCAGGCTGAGAAGCTCAGGCTTCAGGAGGAGAAGCAGAGGAAAGAAGAGAAAGAGGAAGCAGAGAAATTAAGGCTTCAGGAGGAGAAACGGAGGAGAGAAGAAAAGGAGGAAACAGAGAGACTCAGAATGCTAGAGGAAAAGCAGGCTGAGAAGCTCAGGCTTCAGGAGGAGAAGCAGAGGAGAGAAGGGAAAGAGGAAGCAGAAAAATTAAGACTTCAGGAGGAGAAACGGAGGAGAGAAGAAAAGGAGGAGGCAGAGAAGAGAGAGAAGGAAGTCCGAGAGGAAAGGGACGCAGAGAGGAGACTCAGAGACGAAAGGGACTATAACTTAAGGCATTCGGTCGTAGGACGAATGATAACGTATAGTGAAAGCTTGCAAGGACTCTTACCGAGATCCCCAAGCGACCATGGGCAAATCCCTGGTTTCTTTGTGTATTGTGAAAGGGTATTCGACTCTTGCACTGTCCCGGACGACCTTCGTAGCAGATTACTCTTGACCTGTCTAGATAATCAGGCCAGAACAGTGACAGCCAGAATTCTCATTGACTGGACCCAGAAATCGGTGCCTGTTAAGATACCCTGGCGAGCTGATCACCAAAAGGCGCTAGATAAACTTACGCACGATTTGAATAACGCCGTACGTTTGCAGACAATTGACTACGGCAGAGAGTTTGATCTATCGACTGACGGTTCAGACAAAGCAGTCGGAGGCTGCTTATTCCAAATTCAAGTCGATGGAACAGAACGGCCAATATATTTCGCCAGTTCTAAATTAGATGCTACGCAAGCGCGTTGGTCCACTGTGGAGCGCGAAGCGTACGCTGTAATCTTTGCGTTGAAGAAGTTTAGGAATTTGATTTGTATGTCAAGGACCACCCTCTACTCTGACCACCACCCCTTGACTTTCCTAACTGCTTCTACGCCCACAAGTGCTAAACTCGCGAGATGGGCTCTGGCACTCCAGGACTTCGATATGTCTTTTGAATATCGACCTGGGGCGCTGAACATTCCCGCTGATCTTTTGTCCAGACTATGATTGAGGAGAAGGAGGACTACCATGTAAGGCACCGCGACGACTGTAAATAATAATTTCTAACTGTGCTGATATTTTGTATTTTCATGGGAACGACGAGGACATGGTCTGGAGGAAATCGATGGAGGGAACGACATCATTCTCAGCCGGGAGGCGAACCAATGACTGGCTTTGTCCTCCCCCGGGAAGGGAGGTGTCGCGTGAGGAGATCGACGACAACGACGAGATGGCATCATCATTATGATGTAAGCGTCGTTGCCGGTCGAGATAGGATGATGACGGACGAAAGCCAGTCTCCACTGGGTCAACAATGAAGGCAGCTAGGCCGAGGTGTAATCGGTCACCACACAGCCAAGGTGTAATAGGACACCTCGCGGCTATGATATAACCAGACACCGCCCGCGCTGCAGGCGAGCGACGACCCGCGTCTCGAGGAGCAATCTGACACTAATTGACGATAGCTTGACGTGGGGAGGGGGCTGACCGGTGCACGCTGAAGTTCCTACTTAACGGAAGGAAAAGGAGAACACGGGACTTGTACTACTGACGAACGCGACGTGTAAACATCGGTCGAGCGAACAACATCGAGAGGAGCGACCAGCGGCGGCGGCAGAGTATTAGTCCGTCAGATTCAGAGACTGACGCGAAAGAACGATCTGTAGTTAGGCTGTACGAAGCAACATTTGAGATAGTCCGATTTAATATCTAAACGCTTTAATACTACGTGGAAGTTCCCGTAGAGTTAGTGTATATATATTTGTTTCTTTAATTAAATTCATTTATTAATTAAACAAAGTTCGTCGTGAATCTTCTATAGAAAAGTTAGGCACGTTAAATAAAAGTGCAAGTAAAAGAACAAGCAATCGAGGGTCGACATCAACACACGGCAAACAATCGACAGGAAACCTCCGATTGCGACAGCGTAGACCGATCTTCTTC
>OY744615.1:35237845-35262845 GCA_963556255.1 Allolobophora icterica
GGGAGGGAGGGAGAGAGGGACGAGAAGGCAGATGGGGAGAATAAGGAAGGAGATATGGAGAACGAGGGATGGTAAGACGAGGAATTGTAATCCTAGCCTTACAATTTCTAAAGCAGTATTTAAAGCTTAGCGCAGGGCACCAGCTTATTGACGAGCGCTGCGTCGTATCAGAGGAGGTTTCAAAGATACCGTGTGAAGAACTAAGTGCAGAAGAGGAAAAGGAAAGATAGTATTAAGAACTGAGAGGAGGAAGACGAGGGCGAAGAGAAGTAGAACGAAGAAATGAAGTACGAGGAAGAGGAATAGAAGGAGGAAAATGGAGCAAGAATAGGAGATGCATACACATTTACTGCATAAAGGTGGAAGCATCAGCGGTCAGCAAAGCAACAACAGAAACAACTTACAGATCACTGCTCCAATATAGGCTTTTTTTTATCAAATAACTACAAAGGAACATATTGTGGAATTCATGCAGGCAGTCCGACCGCACATGCAGCTGCGAGCACAGAACCGACTGTTGTTGCAGTGTTCAGAGGTCGTGTGCGCCAACGGACGAAGCTCAAAGACGCACTGACAGAAAGCGAGCTGGCGGCGCATGCAAGCGTGGACGAGATACGTTGTTGGCGAAAATCCATAAATCTGCATAGTTCAGTGCATCTGCTTCAGAATATGTCATCAACGGTAAGCGCACTGTGACAGTTTTAGTATTAGTATTATTTTATTGCGTACATCGGTAGCTAAGTGCACTTGTATTATCAATAAATTAGTTCAATGTTGATATGCATTTAGGCATCCCACAATGGCGCTATGGTCGTTAACCTAAGTGATTTTGAATTTCAATATAAAGTAAAAAAGCACATTTGTAAGGATCTTTATTGCCTCCATTAAGTGCATGACATTTTCGATTTCTACGTTCATTACATTTAGCCGATAGAATTAATTACTAGGTCAAGCTCGAAGCAGAAATAGCGAATATGCGATTGCTGGAGTGTGTTGAATTTAGGTTACATGCCGACATAATTTTCTAGCTTTTAAATCAATTTGGTAAAATGTAGTAAAATAGAATAATTGTCGCTCTCAGAGCCAGCGGTTGCATGGATGTTGTCCAATTCTGCCCAGGGTGTGTGTCCCATTTAGAGCTTGACAAAAGATAAGGTACGCTGATGATGGCATTAGCGTCAGTTGATGCAATTAGCACAGTTGTTGATGACTACATTAGGCCATTGTAGATCCATAATAATTGTAAACTCATATTTATAAAGGTCTAATTAAAACTTACGCGCAGGGCACCAGCTTATTCACGAGCGCTGCGTCGCATCAGAGGGATTGTCCAGAGACACAAAGTGCAGAATTAAGTCCAGCTGCTAGACGACAGAGAGAGAGAGAGAATGAGGGGAAGGGCTGTAAGAAGGATTGAAGGTGGGCGAGTGGATGGATCAAGGTAGAAATTTTGAGTAGAAAGTCTGAGGGGCGATATTGGTGGGTGACGATATTAGAGCAATAATTATTGTTGATGATATTATTACCATCGTTGTTGCTATCAGTGACATCGTGTTGATGGTATTAGTTTAATTAACGACTAATTCATCTCTAATGATTAGAGCGTCACATTCACATATCACCACGATATAGGCGTTGTTTGACTTATAGTGATGAACTTTAAATCTAACTTTCAGATCAGTCAACTTATTTTATGTTGACGAAACCGTCGTGACTGGATTCTGCGACTTACAGCGAACCATAGGCTATTCAACGATGTTCGAAGAAGACTAAGAGATTGTCATATGGTCTTGAACCTACACGCTGCCAATTTAATACAGCAGCAAAGATTACTTTGTTCTTGGACGTCAGACACTTGTGTTCTGCTTCAGTGAATCACTGACCAGTTCATGTCTGCTCTATCGTCGACTGAGTACGTTAATTTATGTATCCATTTAAGCGAATTCTTAACTCACAAACTATCGACCAACGGGTTACAATCGATGGCGTTCTGTAACGGGCGTTAGACATAGCCATCAACTTCATCGCTTCTGCATATGAAGTGAAAGCCATGGTGTCCGTTGCACACTAAATCGTTTTCTTCTTCAGTCAGTACATTGCTGGACGAAATAATTATAAAAGAAGGTGAATAGATTCGTCGGATAAAGGAGACCCATAGTAGCTGCGAACATGGACTGTTCCAACCTGAGCGACGCCCAGAAGGCAAACTCCAGCGACATCTCGTCCAAGTACATGATCAGCCAGGCGTGCGCTCTCTTCGACTTCTTCCTCTACACCGTCACCGTTGGCCTCGTCTGCCTACTCGGTGTCCTCGGCAACGCCCTGTCCTTCGCTGTCCTCACCAGGGACGCCCACAGATCGGCCACGTCCTTCCTTCTCCGAGCGCTTGCCGTCGCCGACACCCTAGTCCTTCTGACGGCCGTACCTCTCTACGTACTGCCGCCAATCTATCCGTACTCTGGGTACCTGGCCGACTATTATCATCTCTACATGAGGATACTGCCGTTACTGTGGCCAGTGTACCTGATACCGTATACTGCCTCGATACTTCTGACCGTAATTGTGTCGCTTGATCGGTATGTGGCAGTCTGTAGACCCTTCAACTCGGCGCGCCTCTTCTCTCCCGGAAGAGTACGTTTTCTCGTCCTACTCGTCTCGATTTTCGCTTTGCTCTACAACATCCCACGATTCTTTGAATACGAGATGGCAGAGGTGTGCATCGCAAAAAATCAGTCTCAGTCCGGATTCGAAATCAGCGCTTTTGGCGACAATCGTCTGTATCGAATCCTCTACGCCAACGTCGCCTACTTTGTGCTGATGCACGGCGGGCCACTCCTCTGCCTGGCCTTCCTGAACTCGCGACTGATCCAGGCGCTGAGGACTCGCCAGAAGCGCAAGAAGAAGATAACGATGACGGCGTCAAGGACGTCGAGCGAAAGCCGTGACATCACCCTCGTCCTCATCATCGTCATCTTCGTCTTCATGTTGTGTCAAACACCAACCTTGGTCGACCACGTTCTCTGGACAGCCATCGAGGACGACCAGCGCCAATGCGGCCACTGGCACTACTACTACACGGCCGTCGGGGACGCTCTGGCCATCCTCAACTCGTCCGTCAATTTCGTCATCTACTTCCTGACGAGCCGGAAGTTCCGCCAAAGCCTCGTCGTCTGCAGTGCACGACGACGGTCATCCACTTCCGGTCGGTGGACGGTGAGTCACGTGGACGGAAGGCGGGCCACGCGAGCTGCCATCACAGACACCAATTCGGTGGGACATAAGATTCTTCAGGCGGGCACCTGCGCTGCTTTGGCGCCAACCTCATGCACGGTAACAGGTGACGGGAGAATAGTGACGGTTGCATTCGAACACTAGGAAGAAGTACTGAACATCTGAATGATCTATAACTGCGCTCCATAAATGTTTGCTCTTCAACAGACGCCATATATATTGACAATTGCAGTGCAATACAGCATGCCAACATGGAGACAATATTGTACCCATATTCTCATATGGGACCTGTTTAGAGACGATAACGGCGCTCCATTGCAGTTTCTTCTTCAAAAGACGCTATATAAATTGACATATGCAATGCAGTACAGTATAAATGCAACGATCCCTGCCAGTATGCCTACATGGAGGACCCATATTCTCATATGGGACCCGTTTTGAGCTCATATGGGGTCCGTCTAATGCCCTTGAAAATGCTGTAAAGGATTTAACCATTCTTCCAGGTTTGCTTCTGTTTACGAACCTAAAGAGGATCATTAATTATCAGTGTAATCGACGCTATCCACGACTAAGATGGTGGCTCTACATCGAGCAGTATTTCTACAAATGTCATTACTTAAATTAAAATTAAATATAATTTCATTGTAAAATTGATTATTTTACTTAGTTACTCCTAAGAAACCTTCCAAGGAATGATATGACAACTATGATGATATTTAAAAGGCGCTACATAAATACCCAGCTACATCTATACATATAATATCCATAGAGCGTGTGTCTGTCGATAAACGCTACGTCACAAACGGTTTCTGTTCTATTGTGAAACAGAAACCGTTTGTGACGTCAGTACTGCGGTCTTGACGACGGCGATCAGAGCATTTTAACCAACGATACATATAGGCCTACATACACTGCCGTCATAATATGACGGGTAAATACTCTAGTCCCTAAATAGCGTACATAATAAGAGGAACAAAATGAAGCCACGTGTAAATGGATAAAAGGACAAGCAGATGCAATGGTCTGTTATTGCGCCGTGAGCCATGAGTTTCAGCGATTGCATTTATTCCTTCAGCTGTGAAAAAGTCATTGCCAGCTGATTTAGCATAACATAACATAGCACAAAATAACATAAAAAATCAGAATGAGAGTTTTATGTTGTTCAGAAAACGTGTAATCTGTGTTAGAACCACTGCTAGTTAACCTGGAACGCTAAATAGCCCATCCATCCGAGCTTCCTGCGATAGCGTCCACTGGGATAGTACTATCGTCCAAACCATTCCACAGTTCCACACTTCCTGCACTGAAGAATTCCTGCCCTAATGTTCCTTTCAGATTTATTACTAGCCGGAGAAAAGCTGCGAAAGTGCAATAACCCGAACGATTAAGATTGAACGTTTGCGAGCAATCCGAGCAATAACAACACAGACGCCCCTTGATCAAGATCCTCGACCGATCCGTGCGTGTTCCATTCCAAATGGACAATCTCTGCATGCTTCTATCCGAATGCTCTGCCTTAGTCTCTCTCCGAGACGTTCAATTCGAAATGACATCTGAATAATTAAGCGTGTGTGTCGAATCTTCAACACGCGGTAATTACACGGAGTCGTGTTGCTAGCGTTCGTGGCGTCTATAATGAGCTCATTCATCCTTTATAACCTGTTGATGCTCTAAACATAATTGAAGTTAAGAAAGTCTAGTAGTCCATGTAGGGCAAATTTACATCACATTGTACTTTTAAATTTCCAGCTACATGCACGTGCTGATCGTTAGAAAATCTTCAATCTTCAAATGCTCTGTTTGCTATTGATTGTGAAAGTTATCGTGTTTTCTCGCGAAGTATTATGTATAATAGTAGGTCAACGGAAGAGGATCCGGTGAGCCCATTTAGAGCTCGGTTGACCTCTTTTCATTGGTAATACATGGGCGTCCGTAAGGGGGCGCATTTGTGCCCCCTAAATTTTGAAAATATTTTATAAAAATAAAAATATTTGATTATTATGATTATTACAATAGTCCCAACACGATTTTCAATGCGAAAAGACACTTAATTATTTAGGTAAAGTCTTTGGTCATTATTTATTTTTAATTTTTTTCCTGTGCAAGTTTTTTTCTTTGCGGAAACGTCATTTGCTCCCCCCACAAAATTTTTTGCTCCCCTAAATTTTTTTTAGACCCCTCAAAAAAATTCCTGCGGACGCCCATGTGTTAATATGTGACGGTGATATCAGTTCAGTCATTTGATGTCATTATGTTACGAAGCAGAATATCAAGTCAACACATTGCAACTGATAGCAAACTTATTAGTACATAAGCCAATAACTCAAATACAGCAAACTTATTAGTAGGCTATATATTAAACAAATACAGCAAACTTTTTAGTATCTATTGAATAGTATTGATCCAATACAGCAAAATTATTAGTATCTTTTGATAAAATACAGTAAACTTATTAGTACATGTCGATAAAATAAAACAAACTTATTAGTACCTTTTGATAAAATGCAGTGCTCAAACTTATTAGTACCTGTTAATAAAACACAACAAACTTAATAGTAGATGTTAATCAAATAACTTAATTTATATCACATTGTACTTTTTAATGTCCAGCTACATGCAATGTATGAATTTGACCTTCATCCGGGATCTCGGATTTAGCTTGTAATCGATCGCTGGGCCCTTTTGTCCAGTGGCTATAGTAACGGTCCAACGACCGCCTAACCCACATAGGATGCTGATTCTATTGTGGATGCTCGTGTTGCTGCTATCCGTGCAGGTGGTGGTGGTGGTGATGATGATAATGTCTATGTGCAGAGTCGTTGGCCTTTTATTTATAGGCCACGACTAGGCACCATTGTGTTTTCTGTCACAATCAATCAACCGAAATAGACCGTTTTGGTGACTCCATCGAGAGGCGTAGACCGATCTTCTTTCAACAGAGAGAGAGAGAGAGAGAGAGAGAGAGAGAGAGAGAGAGAGAGAGAGAGAGAGAGAGAGAGAGAGAGAGAGAGAGAGAGAGAGAGAGAGAGAGAGAGAGAGAGAGAGAGAGAGAGAGAGAGAGAGAGAGAGAGAGAGAGAGAGAGAGAGAGAGAGAGCGAGAGACAGAGACAGACAGACAGACAGACAGAGAGAAAGACAGACAGACAGAGAGGCAGAAAAAAAGAGAGACAGAGACAGAGAAAGAGACAGAGACAGAGACAGACAGAAAGACACAGAGAGAGACACAGACACCGACATAGACAGAGAGGGAGTGGGGAAGAGAGCCAAAGAGAGACAGACAGAGAGACAGATCGAAAGAGAGGCAGAGAGACAGAGAGAAGGAGAGAGAAGGAGAGAAAGAGAGACAGAGATAGAGGCAGAAAGAAAGAGAGACAGAGACAGAGGCAGAGAGACAGAGACAGAGAGAGACAGAGAGAGACAGAGAGAGAGGCAGAGAGACAAAGAGACAGATAGAAAGAGACAGAGACAGAGAGAGACGCAATTCATAACAGACGGGAACCATTCGTATTATTACAAACGGAGGCGAACAAAGACACAGGCATTCCGCTGCCGTTCTTCGCTGTTTGCTCTAATGGCCGACGTACAATGCGACAGGATGTTGCATGACGTTTTCCAAATCGATTCCAAAACATTTCAAAACCATAATCAGTCTCGTATATACCTGCAGATTGAAAGGACCTCCAATTTATTCTCGACCGATAAAGACCAACACTCGGTACGTTTATATTCACGATCACCCAATCCTCCAATCTACCCATGCTGCAATTCGGCTGCTATCCATTCACTTCCGTTTCGACAGTTGTCATAGCAACGGTCGTTCTGTCTGTGTCGTCACAATGCAAGAAAAAACATGACGATGAAAATCAAAGCGCTGTTCAGTGGCCGATATCAAACGCAGATCTTAGGGTGCATGTAACAATAGAATGTGCTAGGAAATCAAAGTCTTAGCTCCTCTTGTGCTCGTAACCTGTCTCGGAAACAGCAACAGAGTTGTTTTTAACCACGACGTTCCTAACCACAGCGTTTTCAAAGATATCTCAACGTTTAGTAAACATGTTTTGAGCTTTCTCATGACAACCCAATCTATTCTCTTCATTCTTATTCTGTTTTGCGCAGTTCCATTCTATATATATATATATATATATATATATATATATATATATATATATATATATATATATATATATATATATATATATATATATATATATATATATATATATATATATATATAGAACTTATTGCACTCAATTGATATTGTAATGCGCTGTGTTGTACGCCTAGGCCTACTCTGTTATTTCTGACGACAGTATCGTACTGAAAATAATGCGAGTTGTTGTGAAGAAGTTCAGAATTTTCGGTCAGACGTTGATGTCGTTATCAAGATTTGGCTGTGTCAAAACACATTTACGAAAAGAATTAGAAACTCTGTCAAGCCAATAGCATTCACTGCTCACATCTCCATTGACCGATGACTGACGGCTGACTGGCTTGTTATCGTCTGGGGTTGCATTGATACGCCCTCATAGATTGATTTACTATTCTGCTGATCAAAACATTCAGAAATATATATTACATATATGCTTATATTATATATATGCTCAAATTATATATATATAATATGAGCATATATATATATATATATTATGAGCGCATATGATATATCTTTTCCCTACGTGTTAGACTACTAATATCTTATGCTAGGCTCATAGCACGTCTTCCTCGCTTTGCTCATATCTTCACATTGAAGTCTTACACTGGCACCCGATTACTTCGCGTATCCAGTTTAAGATCCTCCTTCTGGTTTCCAAGTCCCAGCTACGGCTTGCCCCTAAATACCTCTCTGACCTTATGTGGCAACCTCTCTCTGCAACTTCTGCTCGTCCTTTGCGCTCTACTGGCCGTCTTGATCTCTTTGTCCCTCGTACTATAGGACCACTCTGGCCCAACGTCGAGCTTTTGCTGTAACCTGCCTGGAATGGTCTTCCATCTCGACTTCGAACTAAACTCATAATAATAATAATAATAATAATAATAATAATAATAATAATAATAATAATAATAATAATAATAATAATAATAATAATAATAATAATAATAATAATAATAATAATAATAATAATAATAATAATAATAATAATAATAATATTCTTTATTATTTCAAACCGACAGACGCAGTAAGACTACATTGAAACATAAAAGCACAATCAAGATCTTAACTAACACACGGTTTGGCAGCCATGCAAGGCGCCGCCCTAGAGGGGGGTTACGGGAGTCGATATGCTCTCCTGGCCATGAGTGTTACCACTACTCTATCCCCCTCCCCATGATGGGAATCTCCCCTGCATCTACTCGCTTGCTCAGACGTTTCTGTTTCCACGGGGCTCATGCACTGAGTGCGCCTCTGAATAGTTTATACTGCGAGAGTCGCCTTATAAATTACTAGATACGATACGATACGATACGATACGATACGATACGATACGATACGATACGATACGATACGATACGATACGATACGATACGATCTATTGACTACGGCTGCAGCCGTTATCATAATGCACGGGGCAGAAATCGATGGATGCCCAAGACTAGTGAAACCAGTTTAAGTATAGAAGCCTGGACGATATGCGATAATTATATCAGTGAAACTATATACGCAGACCTGCATATTAATTATATATTTTAGTCCAGTAATTACGCGTTTTGAATAGACTACTGTGTAAAGCTGTTAGAAACTGTCTTTCACGCAACGAACTATTATTATGAATCTGAATTGACGTGACGTCATAATACGCATAATTACGCTCGAAATCACTTATCAAGAGGAGTAAAAACACGGGGCTCATCGGAATATTCATTTTTCGCAGTGTTCCCAAGGAAGCTTAACAGCGAAAGTATCCTATAAAGCGCAGGAAACGCATAATCTTAGAATAAGTCGTGTCGATGCGTTGACAAGACAGCGCGAAATTGTAGTAGTTGTGCGTTTAGGTTTGATCCGTTAAGAAGCCGTGAAGAATGACCGTGCCATATACCTCAGAGGTCGCGACATCAACGTTTGGATGTTTCGTTAAGCTGCTGTTCAGGTTAGTCCAGTGTACGCTATCGCTTTACTGAATGGTGGCAACGACAATCGTAATCGTAATCGTAAAGTCTACATTTCTAAAGCGCTACTCTAAAGCTAAGCGCAGTTCATCAGCTGATCAACGAGCGCTGCGTCGAATCAGAGGGGTTGTCCAGATATATGAAATGTAGATCTAAATCCGGTTGCCAGGGGGTCCAGAGAGGGGCTGCTAAGGCGGGTTTAGGTACGTCTTTCTCGACCCCCGGTCACTACTCAACTCAAGTTCTCCAACCGAGCCATATCCAACACAGAAACATGCCTGTGGAACAATCTCCCCCTGAATTCCGCGGATTCTCGGTTCCTCCATCATCATTGCAACCCGTCCTCCATCCCCCTCTTCATGTTCCTCTATTATCACTCCCTGGTTTTCCACTCAAAACTGAAGTTTTACCTTTTCAGGTACTCCTACCGGAATCATCTGATTCTCCGCCTTCCAATTCTTCTCGCCGTAAACGACACCCGCCTTCACAGCTGCTTTGCCTCGTCTCTTGATCTGCCCTCTGGAACCCTGACTCGGACCTCTTTTGGACTACTCTCTGGAAAACTCCTCTGATTTTACGTAGCGTTCGTAAACAGGCTGATGCCATGCGCTTGGCCTTCGAGTGGCGCTTTAGAAGAATGTAGATCACGTTCACGATAGACTAGATATAGATTAAATCTAGGCCGTGAAGTTTACTGATGAACAGCCAGCCAATTGGACATGACCATCAGACTTTATGAAAAAGCCATTGAATTCGCGACAGTACGCGTGACATTCTACACACAATGCATGATGAAAACAATGCATAATGTGACACTGATTGTCTTTCGCCCATCGTCAGGTCAGTCATGCAATGTCATCAATGCATGTCTAATGTAATAGCGACGAAGGTGAAACGCCGTGACCAGCCACGTCGTCTGGTCAGCCTCTCCGTGATCAATAAATCAATAGCTGTCTGTGTGTCTGACTTACAACGTGTATGTCTGTATATGTCTGCCTGTCTGTCTGCATATGCCTGTCTGTCTATCTGCTGGTCTTTCTGTGTGTCTGTCTGTCTCTCTGACTGATCGACTACTTGTCTGGCTGTCTGTTCATCTGTTTGTCATTCTGTCAGTCTGTCTGTTTGTCTGTCTGCCTGTCTTCAGATGTCTGTCTATCTGTTTGTCTGTCTGGCTGTCTGTCTATCTGCTGGCCTCTCTGTCTATCTATCTCTCTGACTAACTGCTTGTCTGGCTGTCTGTCTGTATGTTTGTCTGTCTGTTTGTCTATCTCTCTGTCTGACTGACTGAACCTCTGTTTGTCTGTCTGTTTGTCTGTCTCTTTTGGGGACGATCAATCCCACTCACAGCAGCTGACGAAACCCAGATAATGGAAAACTCTATGCACTATAATTCGTCCTATTATGTATATAAATATATATATATATATATATATATATATATATATATGTAGACCTGGTGTATGACATATTACGTTTCAAGCACGCTGAATATATATATATATATATATATATATATATATAACCACGCATGTTGGAGAGGCCAACGGCTTTTGCTAATAATTGGAGCTAATCGTGAAAGATCAGAGACCTGTATATGGCGCTTTCTTTGACAGTTCTTCAGTCAGACGAAGACGTATTCGTAGTCGCAAACTCCAAATTCCTAAAGCGCCATTCTAATGCTAAGCGCAAAGCACCGGTTTATTCACGAGCGCTGCGTCGTATCCGAGGGGTTGTCCAGAGATCGATGTCCACTGGATGTCAGAGTCTGGTTGTCGGAGAGACCAGAGAGGCAGAGCAGCTGTTAGACCAGAAAGCAGAGCAGCTGTTAGACCAGAGAGCAGAGCAGCTGCTAGACCAGAGAGCAGAGCAGCTGCTAGACTCTCTGGTCTAGCAGCTGGTCTAGCAGCAGAACAGCTGCTAGACCAGAGAACAGAGCAGCTGTTAGACCAATGAGCAGAGCAGCTGTTAGACCAGAGAGACAGAGCAGCTGTTAGACCAGAGAGCAGAGCAGCTGTTAGACCAGAGAGCAGAGCAGCTGTTAGACCAATGAGCAGAGCAGCTGTTAGACCAGAGAGCAGAGCAGCTGCTAGACCAGAGAGACAGAGCAGCTGCTAGACCAGAGAGCAGAGCAGCTGTTAGACCAATGAGCAGAGCAGCTGTTAGACCAGAGAGACAGAGCAGCTGTTAGACCAAAGAGCAGAGCAGCTGTTAGACCAGAGAGACAGAGCAGCTGTTAGACCAGAGAGACAGAGCGGCTGTTAGACCAGAGAGTAGAGCAGCTGTTAGACCAATGAGCAGAGCAGCTGTTAGACCAATGAGCAGAGCAGCTGTTAGACCAGAGAGGCAGAGCAGCTGTTAGACCAGAGAGCAGAGCAGCTGTTAGACCAGAGAAGCAGAGCAGCTGTTAGACCAGAGAGGCAGAGCAGCTGTTAGACCAGAGAAGCAGCTGTTAGACCAATGAGCAGAGCAGCTGTTAGACAGAGAGTAGAGCAGCTGTTAGACCAAAGAAGCAGAGTAGCTGTTAGACCAATGAGCAGAGCAGCTGTTAGACCAGAGAGGCAGAGCATCTGTTTTAAGCAGACGTAAGTGCAGCCAAGATGTCTATCGTGTTTTCGAAGCAAGTTTGCCAGAAGCGTTTGCGCTTTCCTGAATCCAATCATTCTGGTAAGACAAGCCTGGTTCATTCGACCCTAAATGGCATTAACCACCTGTTTTGGCGCTTACCACAGGCCCTAATACCATGGTCTGCGAGCATATACGGATCGCCGATTAACAGGAACGCATTAATTAAATATGTCGACAACTGTGTCTATACAGAGGGCCTTCAAACCTATTTAAGAGCAACTTGTACGCTTGCAAGAAATTGCCTACATTGAACGGAATACTCAAACAGTAATCGTAAACAACAAGAAGTCCATAAAAAACAAAATATTGATCAGAATCGTGAACCTATCTTCCCAAGTCACGTGCACCGCAGTTTTGACGATGTCGTCGGCAAATGTCCAAAGTAATAAGTCAAAGTTGAGCCACGACCAGCAGTAAGACAAGAGACTCATTCCAACAAATATAGGACAAAAGTTTTAATTGAATATTGTTTATCTTCCCAAGTCGTGTGCACCAGCCACAACGGGGGCGCTGTTGATCAAATCTAAATTCCATTGTCTTGTGATGTATTGTTCTGAACCGAATCGCCTATGCTATGGCAATGCATAACAACATAGCACAAATCTTTATTGTATCTCATTTAATATAGATCGATAAAAGAGATGGAAAAAAATCAATCACCATACAGCCAGTAATAGACAAATTCACATTGTTTACATGATATATCAGTTAGATGGGATATAACGTGGGGCGTGGTGGCTCAGTGGTAAGTTCGGCGCCTTGTGACCGGAGGGTTGCAGGTTCGAATCCCACTCTAGCCGCTGCGTACGGACCTTGGGCAAGTCATTCACTCGCGATTGCTCGTGGCGCTTCGGCGTGAAAACTCCGACACAGTATCAATGCTGTAGTCGGGGGCGCCTCTGAGTAGTAGTAGACTTGAGGAGGCGCTTTAGAAATATCCGGGAAAAATATAATATTCCGCTAGGTAGGACCCCCTCCGGTGGCATCATCAGGGTCAGAACATGACGAGGCAGGCATAATTAATAATGGTTTTGTAAGAAAGCAATCTCTAGAATTCTTATATAACAAATCATATAAGTAATCATTAAACAAAATATCACTAACAAGTAAAACTTAACTTATAAAATAAAGTATAATGAGTAAGAAAATAACATAGGAAGGAGAAGAGAAGAGGAGAACAACAGGAGAAGCATTGTATTGTATTGTGTTTCTTTGCATTGTATTGTATTGTATTGTATTGTATTGTATTGTATTGTATTGTATTGTACGTATGGAATTATATTTTATGGAATTGTGTGATCATTGTGACATCTTAGCAAGACGTCATGTGGTTTTAATTTTAAGAAATAGGCCTAATTGTTACATGCTAATTGATGACCTGTCTTATTTTCGCTTGTGTCTTTATTCAGGTGGCGCGGAAGTATTTACAAACTTATCTGGAAGGATTTTGTTTTCTACATTATCCTCTACTATTTGGTTCGAGTCGTTTATCGACATGCGCTGTCCGAGAAGGGTCAAAGGTTGGTCAATTTCTGACAATAAGCTTCAATAAACAGTCATTTTGGGAAGGGGTAGATGAATGGTAACAATCTTGCTCGAAGAACATAAGATCTCGAAAGACGCGGTTCGATACCCGGAAGCTCTCTATAGGTCGACTCAGCCTTCCACTCTCTAGGGGCAGCTGTAAAATGAGCGGGCGTCTAACAGGCTGCCAAGAACGTGTGCTCTATAAGATCTTAATAATTGTACTGTCATATGGTTCAATGTTACTGCGGTTTGTCAGTTAGCTTGTCAATTAATACGAATATTATATATTATATCATTATTACTCTCCTAATAGCAATCACACAAAAGGGTAGGTTTTTAATTTTTGCTTACTGTGTATTGATATGCATGTTCATTTGTTAATTGTTTTTTTTTTACTTTTTCGATAAAAAAGACTTAGATTGTGGCAGTGTTACTATGCAATGCATATAGTTTATATGTGCTTTCTAATAATGCTCTTAGGTGTCAAATTGAATCTGCTTGTATTGTCGCCACATATTAACACTGTAGTATACCAGTCGAACCATAATCGGTTTGCCGGACCCTTTTCGGTTAAGCTTTGACCTCTGCGTCATTATCCTATGCTGTTTGGTTCAAGTCGTTCTGTCCGAGAAGGGTCAAAGGTTCGTCAATTTCTGACAATAAACTTCAAGAAATTTCAATAAACAGTCATTTGAGGAGAGGGATAGATGAATGGTAAACACTCTGTGCATGTGATTCTTACAAAATTGTAGCGATTTAAAGTTTTTGATGACGAGTCGGTAAACGGCTATCAATCAAAAGCATTGTGTCGAAGCTCTTGATGAAATTTTTTGCGACCTGCAAGTACAAAGCTATGGATCTCTACAACTCATGTAAATAGAGGCAGATATCGCAATAAGCACATTCGCGCGTTGCTAGTTGACATCTCCTAGACTGGTCTATCCACATTCCAATACGTCATCCATGGGCGTCCGAAAGGGGCAAGGGGTCATTTGTCCAGATGGTGACCCCAGATTTCGAAAATATTTTGCAAAAATCAAATTTTGCTTACTGCTCAATCTGGAAGTCTTGCTTATGTTAACACTTCTAGTTGAAACCGTCTTCCGCAAGAAATGCGGCTTGAGCTCTTCAGTCTTTCTCTTTCTCTGTTCCGGAAACGCCTGACGTCCATTTATCTTAGTGATAACACCGACTTCGGTCGGAAGCGATTCTGAATCGTTGAGTGGCGCTCTTGTAAATGTTCGATTACATTTACAATTACAAGTTACATTAATTCATTCATTCATATAGGACATTTATATAATGTGGGGCGTGGTGGCTCAGTGGTAAGTTCGGCGCCTTGTGACCGCAGGGTTGCAGGACCGAATCCCACTCTAGCCGCTGCGTACGGACCTTGGGCAAGTCCTTCACTCGCAATTGCTCGTGGCGCTTCGGCGTGAAAGTTCCCGCACAGTATCAAATGTTGTAGTCGGGAGCGCCTCTGAGTAGTTGTTGACTTCGAGAGGCGCTATAGAAATATCCGGAATAAATAAAATAAATAAAATATAGGGCCTCTTCAAGAAGAACTACTCAGAGGTGCTCCCGAAGCTACAATTACAATACTATGACGATAACCTTTGCAATTACTCTGATTCCTCCATCATCGAGAACATGGTCAGAACACTGACGAGTAGCCTATTTAAAGTTTGGTAATTTTTTTAATTCTGTAGTTTGAAGAAATTGTCGAATTTCGTTGAAGGAACTTCGAGTCGTTGGCCAAGTACAGCGATACCTACGTCAGCGTCATTCCGCTGTCGTTCGTGCTTGGCTTCTACGTCCAGCAGATCGTCGCCCGTTGGCACCTCCAGTTCGACACGATTCCCTTTCCAGACTCGACGGCCGTCCTAGTGACAGCCAACGTCAAGGGACTGGACGAAAGAGGTCGACTGATTCGCAGGACGATAATGAGGTACTTGATGTTGGGTTATGTGATGACGATGCGATCCATCGCTCCGCTTGTCAAGAAACGCTTTCCCACGATGAAACACTTGACCGAAGCAGGTATGTATGTATGTATGTATGTATGTATGTATGTATGTATGTATGTATGTATGTATGTATGTATGTATGTATGTATGTATGTATGTATGTATGTATGTATGTATGTATGTATGTATGTATGTATGTATGTATGTATGTATGTATGTATGTATGTATGTATGTATGTATGCATGTATGTATGTATGTATGTATATATATGTATATGTATATGTATATATGTATGTATGTATGTATGTATGTATGTATGTATGTATGTATGTATGTATGTATGTATGTATCTATCTATCTATCTATCTATCTATCTATCTATCTATCTATCTATCTATCTATCTATCTATCTCTAGATAGTATCTATCTATCTATCTATCTATCTATCTATCTATCTATCTATCTATCTATCTATCTATCTATCTATCTATCTATCTATCTATCTATCTATCTATCTATCTATCTATCTATCTATCTATCTATCTATCTATCTATCTATCTATCTATCTATCTATCTATCTATCTATCTATCTATCTATCTATCACGACATTTAATATGGCGCCTTTTTAAGTACCTCACAAAAGCGCTGGGCATGTGACTGTCTACAAGATCTAAACAGTTAGTAAATTTATGCCGCACAGAGTCAAAGACAACAGTACCTAGGCATCACTGGATTTCCTTTTGTAGACGACAGATTTTGATGCAGCTGAATTAATTATTGACAGAGACAAGACAACTTTTATTAAAGAAATAATCTTTTTTTTAATAATCTTTTTCTTTATTAATTCAAACCGACAAACGCAGTAAGACTACATCGAGACATGACAGTACAATTATCAATATCTTAACTAGACACACTTTATGGCAGCTGGTTCTGGTTCTGGCAATCTAAACTGGTTTATTCAAATGACCTAAGAGTAACATTTCTAACAGAATTGACGATTTACATTTTTACATTTGACAACTGCCATCTGATAATAAACATAACTCTAACATTAGGATAACAAAACAGTTGACAAAAAACTGACGATTCTAGACCAGTTTACCACGTCAAGTTATTACCAAAAACAGGATACCGGATCATCCAACAGACACGAGGAAGTCAAGGAAAGGGAATAGATGTAATAACTGTTACTACGTAATACCTATTCATGAATTTATCAATCATATGAAAATGTTCTGCCTTTAAACGTATAGGTCTGATGTCTCCACAGGAGGAGAGGATTCTAGACAACATAAAAGTTACTTTCAACAAGTATTCTATCCCGTTCATCTGGGCGACGAGTTTAGTATCTCTCGCCAGAAAAGAAGGTCGCATCTATGACGACTACGCCGTCGCTGTTCTCAACGACGTAAGAATGACGTTTCTAACAAATAACATTTCTGGCAAATCTAGACTGGTTTATTCAAATGACACCATTTTCTTTGTGTTATGTCATCTTTATTGCGGTCTCTCAAAGCAAGACTTATTTTCAGTGCTTTTTTCTGGAAAAAAAGGTTCCGGAACGGAACAATAGGTTCCGGAACGGAATAATTATGGGCGGGCTAAAATCCCAAGAAAAACGGGATTGTGGATTGGGAGGGGTCTCAATAAACACTGCAAACAGTTCAAAACACTGAAATTAAATTAAAATAACTAAATTATTGTTTTTATAATTAAAATAAAAAAATTATTTTTTAGTACCTGAAAAAAGGTGCCGGAACGCTGTTCCGGCGCGTTCCGGCTGAAAAAAAGCACTGCTTATTTTTAAAATATCAACTGTTTTATTTTCCTGATTTCCTCCACCGACTCTTGAATCATTTACTTGAGCAACTTTGAGTGAAATTCGGTCATTTCTTTTGTCGTCTCCTGACAACAAACAGTGTCTGCCTAGTTGCACCTTATCAAAAGCTGCTTTGATGTACTTAGTTCCACCATTTTATTACCCAATGAAGCGGTTTTTGTTCTTTATAGTGTAACTCTGAAGTCTGAACAACGAATGTGGCTTGATGCAGCACACGTTAATAGCTCATGAATGGCCTTGTAAATAGCTTTGTGAATAGCTTTGTGAATAGGTCATGAATAGCTTTGTGAATAGCTTTGTGAATAGCTTTCTGAATGGCTTGTGAATTGTTTTGTGAATAGCTTATGAATGGCTTTGTGAATAGCTTGTGAATAGCTTAAGAATGGCTTTGTAAATAGCTTTGTGAATTGCTTATGAATGGCTCTGTGAATAGCTTTGTGAATGGCTTTGTGAATATCTTTGTGAATAGTCGTGAATAGCTTTGTGAATAGGTCATGAATGGCTTTGTGAATAGCTGCGGCCCTGCGATTGGCTTACTAATAGCTTCTAGAAATTTCGAATTTACCCTTAACATCAACACTGCATTGTCATAGTCTAACTGTTGCAACAGACTATTTGAACCAGAGTACCTTTGTGAATGTTTTCTGTTGCTTTTTCTTTAAGATGCTTAACCAAGTTCGACAAAGATTAAACCGGTTATTTCTTTTCGATTGGGTAGGAATTCCACTCGTATATACTCAGGTAAGTTCTGAAAAATGTTCTGTTAATGATACTTTATATCATACAGGCTGACACAGGGAGAGCCTCTTATTTGTGTTGCTCTTTGAGCGGTGCTATATTATCAATTAAAATTACAGTTAAGTACCATGCACGTTCACTTGTTAATTTGTGTATGTATGTATGTATGTATGTTTGTATTTATGCATATAATTATGTATGTGTGTAAACTTTAACGACGAGCTGCATTGGTTTCCCTATCACTTTTAGTACACTGTCGTGGTTAAAGTATGTATGTGTGTATATATACAGGTGTGTAGGGCTTTGTAGGCCTATATATGTATGTATGTATGTATGTATGTATGTATGTATGTATGTATGTATGTATGTATGTATGTATGTAGGCCTATGTATGTATGTATGTATGTATGTATGTATGTATGTATGACATTGTATGTATGTATGTATGTATGCATGCATGTATGTATGCATGCATGTATGTATGTATGTATGTATGTATGTATGTATGTATGTATGTATGTATGTATGTATGTATGTATGTATGTATGTATGTATGTATGTATGTATGTATGTATGTATGTATGTATGTATGTATGTATGTATGTATGTATGTATGTATGTATGTAGGTCTATGTATGTGTGTATCACGACATTTGATACTGAGCCTTTGTAAGTACCTCACAACCTGTCCATCAGGTTGTTGTCGCTAAAACGTTTGTTAGTCGTTCGTATCTTTTCGCACTTTTCTCTTGGCTTCTTGGCTTCCAGACTGATGCTGAAATTTAAAGAAAAAACAACACTATCGTTTTTCCGATGTTGCTTAGAGTAACCACTGACTGGTGTCTTCAGAAAACTTACAAGCGGTACCATGAAAGTTTTCTGAACAATATCATTGTATTCTGGTTTGAATTCTTTGTTTGGAACAGGTGGTGACTCTGTCCGTTTACCTGTACTTTGTTCTGACGCTCTTCTCGCAACAGTTTCTCCTAAGGAGAGACGGGATCGCTGGCAAAGATGTTGATCTCTTCGTACCTGTGGCCGCCATCTTACAGTTCTTCTTCTTCATGGGTTGGCTTAAGGTAAACACTCGGCAAGATCTATACAGAACTCGTGATGTACCTTAGGCGTAAAAGCTTGTTGATTTTCATTTCGTAAGTTTGTAATGTTTTTCTGAGCTCTCGGAATTCGACATTCATTCCCTCATTCATTCGAGGATTTATTTAGCGCCCCTTCTAGGGAACTACTCAGAGGCTCTCCAATGGATCTGGTGCATTATGATAACGGTGCGATAGAAATCAGTCGATTAAGTACACTAGTAAATTATACGTCGCCTCGTTCAAATAGCGACACAAAAATGAACCCTGCGGTTACTTGAATGACGATAGATGCAGGAGAGAGAAGAAATAAAACCAACCGCATCCTACAATTTCCACGGAAACATCCGTTCGTCTATTCATTCATTAATTCGGGAATTTAAGTATAGCGCCTCTTCAAGGGGTCTTCTCAGAGGCGCTCGTGACTCCAGGACGCTCAAAAGAACAGCCTTTAAGTTATAGAACAGCCTTTAAGAAACAGACCGAGGGTGCCCAAGGCTGTATTCGGAGCTCTAAATGGATCATGTTTTAGACCGTCGGGCCCACTACAGAGAAAGCTCGACTCCGTATTGTTGCAGTACGAGCAAAGGAGACTAACATAACCCATTTTCTACAGAATGGAGGTACCCCAAGCACGACGCAAAGCTATTGCCGTGATCTAACCTACAGAGGGAGCTCTGACTTTGAAGCTAATGCTGTTATGTTGAAACATTTACGTTTGCAGCACTTTTGTATTGATGATAGGCCTTATATTAGAAGTTTCCCATTGGGAGACATTATTCGTCTGTTGTCTTGTAACTTTTGCTTCTTGGGTTCAGGTGGCGGAGACATTGATCAACCCATTTGGTGAGGACGACGATGACTTCGAAATCAATGCCTACATCGATCGCAACATGCAGGTAGTCTTATATAATTATAGGCTTACAAGCCGTAGAGACATATTCCATTGAACAAACATATTTATTATTTATTATTTTGGCATATATGCAGCTTTAGTTTGGGAATATTGCATTTTGAATGCATAAATAAGTT
Organism: Allolobophora icterica; assembly: GCA_963556255.1. Taxonomy (NCBI): domain Eukaryota; kingdom Metazoa; phylum Annelida; class Clitellata; order Crassiclitellata; family Lumbricidae; genus Allolobophora; species Allolobophora icterica. Next base: position 35,258,011 of record OY744615.1, read on the forward strand.
GCAAGTTGGACTATATATGTTCAAACTTCAATCGAATCTACTGCCTGTGAATTTTTGTCATTGTTTTTGTAAAAATTCTGAGGTACATGATCATTACACGCGATCGCTCAACAAGCACCATCAAGGTAGTGTGCACACTACTGTTAAGCAGCATAGCATCGAGGTCTATGGCCTTCTATTCTGGAATTCCTTGCCTGTTGAACTTACTGATTTATCTAGTATACACCAATTTAAACATAAACTGAAACTGTATCTCTTGGATGCACACACATGATTGCATTATGTGTTTATTTGCACAGATACTGTTTGGTTTTTTCCTGTTTTTTCCTGTTTTTCATCTTTTATGATAGATTTATGTATACAGATTTAATCTTGTTTAGTATACTGTTGTCACCAATTGATGATTATATGATTGTATGTATTATGATTAATGTATGAAGGGTGACCCTGATAGCGGAACCTCATGTTCCTTATGGCGCCATTGTATGTGACTGTTTGGAAATGCATTTTCTTCCATGGTGATCAATAAAACAATCTGAATCTGAATCTGAATTATCCGCTGACCCACGTCCTTGTATTGTATTGTATTTTATTTAAACATTTATAAAACGCCTCTAGGAGGGTGAACTGTTCAGAGGCGCTCCCAGTGCGCAAGGCCAACAGAAAAGAAATAAGTCTTGACGAAAGCAAAAGAAGACGAAGGGTTACCTATTAAAATTTGAGAGCGAGTAGAAGGAGACAGTGAAATCATTACGTGAGTGCATCGGCAGCCAGTGCGATTCCTCCCGCATGAAGCTGGATATATGCCAAAACCAAGGTATACCTCCAATCAGACGGGTCGCAGAATTTAAGGTAAAATGCAGTTGGTTACTGCGGGAAAGAGTTAGTCCTGCATACAAAGCGTTGCTATAGTCAACCTTTGAGTATATGAACGCATGCATGAGGGTGAACAGACTACTTACTACCAGTTGGCATATTCATGCTTTGTGAGTGTAATACTATCCAACTGACAAAGTGATTTCCAGTTGCCATACTAGTATCCAGTTAACATAATAACATCCAGCTTTGGCATACTGCTTTCCAGTTAGCATACTTGGCCGTCGATGGAGTACACGCCGACCACCCTCCCCTCGTGAAGGACATGTATTGGGGCACTCAACGGTTCGAACTGCCTTACACAGAGGCTACGCTCGACCTACGAAAGAAATCAGTCATAGATCTCCAGGTTGAGGCTGGGTCGGCTGCTGGGGTCACGTGAGTAATTGCGATTTGTAGTTGTAGTTTCATTCGAACATTTATATAGCACCTCTTCAACGGTAACTCACGAGAGTTGCTCTCGATCTGATAAAGCAAAACTCATATTCGAAGAAGCGCTTACGGAACAGAGGACAAAATAGCCGAAAATTTCATGTCCTGTAGGTTGCTAGGCAACTTATTTCAGAATACATCGGCTCACTTTTAATTTATTTCCCATTGCTTATTTACTTACCCTATTTTCCATTGCCTCTTCCTTATTCTCTATTGCCTATTTGCTTATTTCTATATTGCCTTTTCCTTGTTTTCTAAATTGCCTATTTGCTTACTGGATGCGTAATAGCAGTAGTGGCAGTAGACTACTACTACTAGTAGTAGTAGTAGCAGCAGCAGTAGCAGTAGCAATAGTAGTAGTAGTAGTAGTAGTAGTAGTAGTAGTAGTAGTAGTAGTAGTAGTTGTAGTAGTAGTAGCAGTAGTAGTAGTAGTAGTAATAGTAGTAGTAGTAGTAGTAGTTGTAGTAGTAGTAGTAGTTGTAGTAGTAGTTGTAGTAGTAGTAGTAGTAGTAGTAGTAGTAGTAGTTGTAGTAGTAGTAGTAGTTGTAGTAGTAGTAGTAGTAGTAGTAGTAGTAGTCGTTGTTGTTGTTGTTGTTGTTGTTGTTGTTGTTGTTGTTGTAGTAGTAGTGGTAGTAGTAGTAGTAGTAGTGGAAAGTAGTAGTACTAATAGTAATAATAATAATTATAATAATAATATAATAAATAATAATTAAAACAGCAACTCAGACAACAGCATTGTCTTGAATCGCCTTTGTGTGCTTCGTGTAGCGTTCCAGATTCGAAGAGTGGTTTCGTTCACGCGGACAGTTCTCTCCAGGATTTATTACCGAAAACTGGGTCAGTTCAAACGGCATTTTAGACCGTAATATCAATGACTCCCATGTAATGGTCGAAATGTAGGGGTAGGCAAAACATTGTTACACGCCCCTTATAGAAATTCCTCCGAAGCGAGGTTCACGGCGATTATTCGACTGAGTGGTACATATGACCACCAAAGGCATTCAATGACCAGACGCTTTATAACTTGCGTTAGTCTTAATTTACGGACCTTTTAATCTTAAACTCCAAATTTCGAAAGCGCTACTCTAAAGCTAAGCGCAGAGCACCAGCTTAATCACGAGCGCTGCGTCGTGCTAGAGGGGTTGTTCAGAGATGGTCAAGGGAAGTTCGGAGTCCGGTTGCCAGAGAGATCAGACAGAGACAGAGACAGACAGACAGACAGACACAGAGACATAGACAGAGACAGACAGACAGAGACAAACAGAGACAGACAGAGAGACAAAGAGAGAGACATAGAGAGACAGAGATACAGAGAGAGACACAGAGAGACATAGAGAGAGAGAGACAGAGAGAGAAGGCAGAGGGCTGAGTAGGCGTCAGGTAGCGTGATCTCCTCCATCTTCGATTAAGGCTGATCGAGTTGAAGTTTCTTTTTGTCGTTCTGTGTTCGAAATCGTAAAATTCATCGTCTGTGTCATCACCTCCCATGTCGTCGTCATCATCATCGCCGTCATCAATCCAATCGTTTTTGTCGATGTCGTCGTAATCATTGTATTTGTGCTTCGTCGTTTTTCGAAAGCCAGGTTTTACAACTTCCTCGGAAATACAGTTTGTAGAGGAAACTAATAAACCTACCTTACCTTACCTTGAGTTTACCTGGAGGTTGTACTATGTAGGTAACTGGGACCATGACCCGCAGCTAAACTCTTAACCATACACCGGTCTCCGAAAATATTCTAGGCCACCTGTAGGCGTAACTTTCTATTGTGACGGTGGTGTGCCGTTACCACCACTTATAAAAGAGGAAGAGACAGCAACTACCATTTTTTGGCCCCGTACTGAAATAGTTTTGCCACATGGCAGCGTTAGTTTAGTATGAAGCAAGTTCATGCAACGACAAATAACGTCGGTGAATCCTTGTGTATAATAAACCATCGCAAGGCTGATAGATGCCTTCGTGTTAGTTTACTTACTTATTGTTTCATGTGGCATAAATTGATGACGTCATTCATATTCGTGTAGTAGACAGCGTAGGATGGAATTGGTTACCACCACTTTGTGTTGTGGGGCAAATTTACACCCTTGAGGCCACCTCTTTAGAGTTTAATATCCTAATGGAATTTGTTATGAACTGAAGATTGTTGGGTCTCCCTAATAGAGCATCTGGCTTCCCATTTTCCTCTTATGTCGGAAAACCTAATGCAACCAGTCCTCACCTTACTGTGTCATAATCTATCTTACCTACTTTTACTTTAAATGTTTAAACCTACCTTATTTACATTGCCTTGCCTTAATTATACCGCTACTTACCTCACCTCCCTTGCCTTACCTTGCCTAACAAAATCTTACTGTGGAAATGCAGGAAGAAGTTCAGCCTAGCAGGACTGAGGACGACGGACAGTCTAAACCAAGAGGCGTCGGAAAAACAAGAACTAAAGCACAAACTGAGTACAGTCCAGTCAGTGGAAGAGTCGGAGAGTGTGTATTCACTGAAGAAGAAGAAGACAATGGAAAAACCTGAAAAACCGGAGAAGCCGGAGGAAACGCCCAAACTATATGGGGTTTTGAAAACGACCTCCAGGCCAGAGGAAGATGTTCCTACACACCTACAGAGGTCTGAAACGGCGCCCGAACTTATGCCAGGTAAGAAATTCTGATACAGAAGGCTACATTGTCACCAGGTAAGAAATTCTGATACAGAAGGTTACATTGTCACCAGGTAAGACATTCTGGTAGAGAAGGCTACATTGTCACCAGGTAAGACATTCTGGGAGAGAAGGCTACATTGTCACAAGGTAAAACATTCTGGTAGAGAAGGCTACATTGTCACCAGGTAAGACATTCTGGTAGAGAAGGCTACAATGTCACTAGGTAAGACATTCTGGTAGAGGAGGCTTCATTGTCACCAGGTAAGACATTCTGGTAGAGAAGGCTACATTGTCACCAGGTAAGACATTCTGGGAGAGAAGGCTACATTGTCACCAGGTAAAACATTCTGGTAGAGAAGGCTACAATGTCACTAGGTAAGACATTCTGGTAGAGGAGGCTTCATTGTCACCAGGTAAGACATTCTGGTAGAGAAGGCTCCATTGCCACCATGTAAGGTATTTCGATGGACCATTTATCATATGATGAGCAACATAAGAAGAGATCTTCTTGTCCATTCTCTGCATTTAGTTCACCAGCGCCGCAAGACCATTCTGTGTAGTCGTATTCTTGCGTTGTCAGATCCGAAGCCACCGAAACCCGCAGCAGGAAATATTAGTCAGAAACAACATACCGGTACACGAGGCACCAGCTATCAATTGATACATCGTGTACTAGTATCGCGGCGGTACATAAGTTTTCCTGAGCAGACGCTATATAAATTTGCACCCCTATGATTTCGATTACGAATTGACTGGATACGTCTAATGGGTTGCTAACTAATGCCTATAGTTCTAAATAGCATTTAACATCGTGTAGGCTAACGCAGGGAGCGCCTCTGATTTTTGCTCTATGTAATTGTTCAATTTAAGAAACAATTA
>OY744615.1:35267845-35287845 GCA_963556255.1 Allolobophora icterica
TCTGGAAAGACTTCCTTCTATTTATAATCCTTTACTACATGCTCCGATTTCTTTATCGAAACATTTTGGGCGAAGCTCAGAAAAGGTAATAGAGGCCGTTGTCGCCTGACGCTATTTAAACTTACATACGCAAAGCTGTTCTATCTTCTGAATTGATATAATAGAGATAAGCGCCACTAAAGTCTTGTTAGCTGGAATCTGGACTCTTCTCTTGGATTACTCTCTGGAATCACCCTCTGATTTTGTTGTGGCGCCATTGAATAGGATGGTGCCCTGCGCTTAGTCTTCGAGTGGCGCTTTAGAAGTTTGGAGATTACGATAACGATTAGCTACTGACATCATACAAGCTTTGGAAGCAAGTAGAATTAGCACTGCATTAATAGGCTGCTTAGTTTGATATTTAAAATTTTGTTTTACAGAATACTCAGTTGTAAGTGGCGCAACAAGAGAAAAGAATTCAGCAAAGGCTCTCTCTCTTTCTCACTCTCTCTCTCTTTCTCACTCACTCACTCTCTCTCTGTCTCTCTTTCTCACTCTCTGTCTCTGTCTCTGTCTGTCTGTCTGTCTGTCTGTCTGTCTGTCTGTCTGTCTGTCTGTCTGTCTGTCTGTCTGTCTGTCTGTCTCTCTCTCTCTCTCTCTCTCTCTCTCTCCCTGTCATAGTAGCCAAGAGAGATCTCTTCTCTTTTAACTGTAGCACGTGATTCCTATTGCAGAATATTCGAACATATATCGGAATATGCCAAATCCTACACAACCCTCATCCCCTTCAGCTTCGTGCTGGGCTTCTATATGCAAGTGATCTTCCAGCGCTGGCAAGGCATGTTTAACTTCATCACCTGGCCAGACCGGATGGCTCTGGCCGTCACGGCCAATATCAAAGGCCTCGACGAGAGAGGTCGTCTTTTGAGAAGGACAATCATGAGGTATCTGATAGTCGGATACGTCATGAACCAAAGATCTGTCTGTCCGAGCGTCAAGAGGAGATTCCCCACTTTGAACCACTTGACACAAGCTGGTAATGAAAGATAAGCCTATTTCTAGTCTTACATGTGGATGTTGTAGTTGTCATCATCATCATCATCATCGTAGTCGTCGTTGTCATAATCATTATCATCATCATCGTTATCATTATCATTATCATCATCATCATCATCATCATTATTATATTTTGCCCGAGGTAGGAGAATCCCTCAGGCTCCTAGAAGCAAACAGATTATTATTATTGTTATTATTATTGTTGTTATTATTATTATTATTATTATTATTATTGTTTTTATTATTGTTGTTATTATTATTATTTTTATTTTTATTATTACATAGTGGAAGTGAAAACTGATTTATCTTTACAACATCAGACATCATTTCTGTGGCGCTGGACTCGACGATGGTAAAGGAAGCGAGTCTATCGCCTAGCTAAAGAGCCATCTGAAAGACGATGAACCTACATGTATTCTGAGACGATCTCGTTCCCTCAGTATTTATGGAGCCATTTAATATGGTGCACGATGGCTGCCGCTCAGTGCTAACTTTTATTCTTCCTCTCCTTCTTCTTTTCGTTCTTATTCTTTTCACCCTTCTTCGTCTTCTTCTCCGTTTTGTTCTTCTTTTTCGTCGCTTTCTTCTGTTTAAAATATTTTACTACTATTTTTCTTCTTCTTCTTCTTCTTCTTCTTCTTCTTTTTCTTCTTCTTCTTCTTCTTCTTCTTCTTCTTCTTCTTCTTCTTCTTCTTCTTCTTCTTCTTCTTCTTCTTCTTCTTCTTCTTCTTCTTCTTCTTCTTCTTCTTCTTCTTCTTCTTCTTCTTCTTCTTCTTCTTCTTCTTCTTCTTCTTCTTCTTCTTCTTCTTCTTCTTCTTCTTCTTCTTCTTCTTCTTCTTCTTCTTCTTCTTCTTCTTCTTCTTCTTCTTCTTCTTCTTCTTCTTCTTCTTCTTCTTCTTCTTCTTCTTCTTCTTCTTCTTCTTCTTCTTCTTCTTCTTCTTCTTCTTCTTCTTCTTCTTCTTCTTCTTCTTCTTCTTCTTCTTCTTCTTCTTCTTCTTCTTCTGATCATCATCATCATCATCATCATCATCATCATCATCATCATCATCATCATCATCATCATCATCATCATCATCACCACCACCACCACCACCACCACCACCACCACCACCACCACCACCACCGCCACCACCACCACCGCCACTGCCACTGTCACCATCATTATCATCACAACCATTGTCACCAATATTGATAACGATTTGACCCAAGGTAAGCGAACGCTCCTACTAGTATCACAATGTTTATCGAAACATTCATGCTATCCGAGCGAGGCTCAATTGAGACGGGAATAGCAATTGCTCTCGACTGTCTGAGCAGATCTCAACGGAGGATTTGGAATAGAAACATTTGGTGGGCACCAAAATAATTCGCCTGTTTGCATATCACCTATGAGCCTTCATGAAGACCTATATATGTTCAGACTGACCTCGGAGAAGAGACTGGACGCCGTCCAACAGTGATGCCTGATGAGAATCATGTGAATGTTATAATTATACTGCAACATCAGAAATGCAGAGGTTTTCAGACGCAAAAGACTAGACCCAGTCTCTGATTAGATCGAATGTAGAAGTGGGGCGTGGTGGCTCAGTGGTAAGTTCGGCGCCTTGTGACCGGAGGGTTGCAGGTTCGAATCCCACTCTAGCCGCTGCGTACGGACCTTGGGCAAGTCCTTCACTCGCAACTGCTCGTGGCGCTTCGGCGTGAAAATTCCGACACAGTGTCAAATGCTGTAGTCGGGAGCGCCTCTGAGTAGTAGTAGACTTCGAGAGGCGCTATAGAAATATCCGGAATAAAATAAATACAATAAAATTCCAGATGTTTCTCCACGTTACAGGGTGTGATAGGACCCGATTAAATGGCTCCAAGTCTTGAAGATATTTGGCCTCCGATGAGCTGAAAGAAACCGGTCGGACGGCCAAGGAACACATGGACCCGGATGGTGGAGACGGATATATATATATATATATATATATATATATATATATATATCCACTGAATTTCCAGCTATATAAACTCAGGACTGTGACGATTGGCGAAGAGTAATTAACACGCAACGCTCCGCAGTGGGGCACGCCATTGATGATGATATTAATGAATAAATTAATGATCATTATTGTCTGTTGTCGGATTTGCTTGGTCAGGTTTACTGACGGATCAGGAGGAGAATATAATGGAAGAAATTCCGCAGAACTTAGTTAATAAGTACATCATTCCGTTCTTGTGGACAGTGAATGTAATCGCATTGGCCAGAAAAGAAGGACGCATCTACAATGATTATGCCGTCTCTGTTCTTAATGAGGTAGGTTGTCTCCGCTGTCAATCAGGTAGGCGGTCTCTATTCTCAATCAGTCTCAGTCTCTGTTGTCGATGAGGTAGCTTGTCTCTGTTCTCAATGAGGTGGGTTATCCTCAATGAGGTAGGGTTGTCTATTTTCTAAATAAGGTAAGCTTTTTCTGTTCAAAATAAGGTAGGTTGCCTCTGTTCTAAATCAGGTAGGTTTTCTCTGTTCTAAATCAGGTAGATTGTCTCTGTTCTAAATCAGGTAGATTTCCTCTGTTCTAAATCAGGTAGGTTGTCTCTGTTCTAAATCAGGTAGGTTGTCTCTGTTCTAAATCAAGTAGGTTGTCTCTTTTCTGTATAAGATAAGCAGTTCTAAATCAGGTAGACTATCTGATCCCTCTGTATTTTCAGTCATTGATTGAATAATTATTTCATTAGTTTTTAAACGATTGCTTACAGTTTCGAGGAGTGTTTGTCGTTGTAATTGTAATTGCAACTGTTATCTGGGATCGGAGATGGTTAGTCTCTAATGGTAGCCGTTGCCGTAAGTTAAAAATTTCTGTAGCGCGACTTCAGATTCTATCTCTCTTATTAGCATTACAAAATCAGATGTTTAGTTACCTTAATCTTCCTTTCCATCTTGACATTCGCTTTCTTGTTATGTCATCGATCCGGTTGACTATCAATTTCTGTTTTGTATCGTCAGGAGTTGCTTCAATATCGTATGGGTTTGGGAATGATACTGCGCTACGACAAAGCCAGTATACCACTTGTCTATACGCAGGTAAGATCGCTTCTGTCACATGCTCAGTCAGGTTAGATAATATAATGAACGTTATGGTGAAGTGTTAAGGCAAATAAAGTTGTGTTAAGATAAGGTAAGTAAGGAAACTAGCTAGGGAAAGGTAAAGTCGTATACGGAAAGTCTGTAGATTGGTTAGATTAAGTTAAATTAGGTTGAGGTAGGGTAAGGTAGGGTAGACAGAGTATGGCAGGGTAGGTAACTGGTAGTGTTGGTGGTGATAGTGGCGGTAGTGGTGGTTGTGATAGTGGAGTTGGTGCCGTCGATGTTGACGGCTGTAATATCCACTTGTAGGTAATTCTGCTGACTCACTCTTTTCTGCACACTGATGAATTCTGACAAGAATAACTGTTAATATTAACATTATTGTGTTAGTGTCAATGTTAAATAAAACACTACTATCGCTGGTGCTACAGAAGCGATGGGGGTGGGCAAGCATTTGCACCTGATTGTGCAATGCTAGTAAGAGAGACAGAATCTTAAGTTGCGTTATAGAAATTTTACTTATAACTACGGTTTCCATTTCAGACAAGCGATGATGGACGCGTTGGCATTTGCGCGTTTATTCTGCGATATAACAATTTAAAGCCTACAGACGGATTTGAGGCGTTGATGAATATGGCTGCTTTGTAAATATTCCTAGTAAATAGATCGATTTTATTCGACGGTTTTTTGGTGTTTTTGACAAAGGTAGAGTGATGCCCATTAGGTTTAAGCTACTAATTATAACTACTAACATAGACCTATAACTAGTTTTTTAAAACCTAGAATATTGTAGATATAGTCGCAACACTGTGGTTGAATGAATAAAAGGAGAATTTGCTCGTCATTAAAATAAAAAAACTAATTGGAAGAAAACTAGTAGATGTATAATGGGGCTTTGAGTGCAGGGCCCTCTAAGGGCCCCAAGACCAATGGGCCCTTACAGCAGATCGACCTTCAAAGGGTCTCCAGAGGCCTACGAACCCATATAGCATATCCACTTTCTCCTGTGCATTTTAGAACAAAATATACGGGCCCTTAGCGCAGGGCCTTTAGTAGGGCGCATTTTTATTTTTGGACAACCCGGTTTCGACAACCACAATTCTACATAGAAATATAGTGCCAAGATGGGCAAGAAACGAGAAACAAAACCAAGTCCAAACTCGATACACCAACCAAAGCCAAGACTAGCCCGATATACCAACCATACCCCAGACTAGCCAGATGTGCCAACCGAAACCAAGACCAGCCCAATATACCAACCAAAGCCAAACCCAAATAGATGTACCAACCAAAGCCAAGGCCAAACTCGATATACCAACCAAAACCAAGACCAAACTCGATATACCAACCAAACCCAAACTAGATCTTCCAACCAAAACCAAGACCACCCCGATACGCCAACCAAAACCACAACTAGCCCGATATACCAACCACAAACCAAGACCAAACTCGATGCACTACCAAAAACCAAGAGCAAACTCGATATGCCAACCAACACCAAGACTAGCCCGATGCACGGACCAAAACCAAACCCAAACTAGATGCACCAACCAAAACCAAGACTAGCTCGATGCACCAACCAAAACCAAGACCCGACTCGACATACCATCCAAAGCCAAACCCAAACTAGACGCACCAACCAAAATCCAGGACCAGACCAACATACCAGCCAAAACCAAGACCAAACCAATACACCAACCAAAACAAAACCCAAACTAGATACACCAACCGAAGCCAAACCCAACTATATGCACCAACAAAAACCAAGACTAGCCAGATGTACCAACCAAAACCAACCAACACTAGCTCGATGTGCCAACCAAAACCAAGAACAAACTCGATACACCAAACTGCATATACCATCCAAACCCCAAACTAGATGCACCAACCAAAAACCAAGACCAGTCCGATGTACCAACCAAATCCAAGGCCAAACACGATGTACCAACCAAGAACCAAGACCAAACCCGATATGCCAACCAAATCCAAGACCAACCCCGAATATACCAACCAAGACCAAGACTAGCCCGATGCACGGACCAAAACCAAACCCAAACTAGATGCACCAACCAAAACCAAGACTAGCCCGAAATACCAAAAAAAACCAAGACTAGCCCGATGGGCCAACCGAAACAAAGGCCAAACTCGAAATACCAACCGAAACAAAGGCCAAACTCGAAATACCAACCGAAACAAAGGCCAAACTCGAAATGCCAACCGAAACAAAGGCCAAATCCGATGCCCCAGCCAACACCAAGGCCAAAAACCCAAATACCAACCAAAAACCAAAGACCAGACCCAATACACCAACTTTTCCAATGGATACTCCAGCCCAAACCAAGATCTGCACTAGCAGACCACTCCGAGACAAGATCTACACCGATATGCCTGCCCGATGTCTACACCAGTCCCAGCCAATATCTGCACGAGTACAAAGTTTCGCCACAACCCCACTAGGTGCCATACGATATTTCCAAAACTACTCGTCGTCGAAACAACCAATTGAACAAATAGTTGTCGAAGAGAATATAGATATTTCGTTTGTATACTGGTTGTCGGAAACAAACAAAGAGATATAGTAGTGCAAAGTACAATAGTACAAATTCCAAAACTACTCGTCGTCGAAACAACCAATTGGACAAATAGTTGTGGAAGAGAATATAGATATTTCGTTTGTATGCCAGTTGTCGGAAACAAAACAAAGAGGTATAGTAGTGCACAGTACAATAGTACAAATTCCAAAACAACTCGTCGTCGAAACAACCAATTGGACAAATAGTTGTGGAAGAGAATATAGATATTTCGTTGTATGCCAGTTGTTGGAAACAAAACAAAGAGATATAGTAGTGCAAAGTACACACAATAGTACAATGGCTGTGCAAGCAACATTCGAGAGTATAGGTATTCGAACCAAGAAGTCGATATCGCACCACCTATTGGTCGAAAATGCCTACGAGAACAACCTCTTGTCGGACATTTCCAGAGTCGACTACCTAGCCAAACACAGGGGCAGCACACACCTTCGCCCACTAGACGGTCTTCCAGTATTTGTAGACGATATATATGTTTTTGGCTATCTTTGCAAGGAGGACATCGTGGAAACCAAAGGACAAATTCTATGTACCACAGGAGATACCGGTTCTGCAAAGAACATTTTGTCTCGCGTTGTACTTGCGGTGCGCACAGCAATGGGCGAAACAGACGATGGTGCTTGTCGTCGCATACCAACCAACCTCCTCCAAACCATTGCCCTCCACAAAGAAGCCGGAAGCACAATTCGTGCCACAGTCGCAAGGATCGAAGAAAATACGGACTGTGCAGCCAAAGCCAAATGGCTGGAACTATACGAGGGCAAAGAACCAGTCGGCCTATTTGTGGCAAAGGTAGATGTTTCCGAGATTCCCATAGAGGAATTGCAAGCGGCACTACCAACATTCGAGAGGCAGCTCCTATCCCACGGCTATGGGCTATATTCTATCGACTACACCCAAGACTTCTCGGGTGTCCTCGATCGCAAAACCCTCGTAGAATATCTATGCAGGACACACAACTTTCGAGAGCAAGGCGATTTCTACAGCGCGATGTGCTACAAAGAAGGACCAACAATTTTGGACAACACCAACAGCGTCGGAAACCATGTCTGCACATGGATCCAAACTACCCCAAATGGTGGCACCACCCGCACAAAACTCTACAACAAAATTGTCTCGAATTTCGAGGCGGGAGATGTCCAAGCCACAATTGGGGCCCATCTCTCCGAATATGTAGATTGTCCAAACGAACATCTTCGCAAAACCTTCCACCACCCAGATGTACAAGAAAGAGGATGCACACGAATCGAGGTATCGCTATACGGATGTTTCGGCGACCAACTCTCTACAGACACCGCCAAAACTGTTGTAGACGAGGTACTAGAGTTGGTATCTCCGAACAACGATGGACTATTCGTTGTGCAAACCCCGGAACAACAATGGAGGAACCTCGCTGCAGGTCTAGATAGATGCCTTGTTTTGGCCAATCGTCCGCAAGGCGAAATCTATGTAGCTTGGTATGCCCATACGAGAACCGGCAGAGTCGCGGGTATACGAGTCGCTCCAACACAGACTACTATAGACGACGATGGAAAGTGGGAGCGAGCCGTTTCTTGGGCTGCAGGAGATTTCGGATTTCGCGCCTGCCCCATCTTCCGCATAGACATACTTTCTATCGAACCGGAAAACATCGAGATAGCACCTCTACAATGCTACACCAAGGACCAGGATTCTAGGACAATTCTAGCTGCTAGCAAAATGCCAATGCAACTACACGAAAGAGCACCAGATCCGGCAATACTTCTTCCAGAAACTCTGCATATTTCGTGGATTTGGAGAAAAAAGAAGACCCACTCCATCGGTGTCGAACAGTCCGAATTCGAACTACAGACAGTAGCAACGAGCAGAAAAATCTCTATGCTTTCGAAGGCTGGTAGAGAGGCTCGCTTGCGGGACATAGAAGACGCTCTATTGGCACACGAATGGCGACAACAAACAGTACATCTTCGAGAGGAACAAGTTCTCCGCGAGAAAGAACAACACCAAAGACGAAAGACCGAGTTGGAAGAAATGCGCGCCTTTGTCGAGATGCAGAAGCGAAACAAAGCGCTTTCGATACAAAGATACGAGAAAGTAGTATCTGCCCTACAAGGACCAACAAAGAAGGTGTCGAACCTAGCAAAAGCCGAGACATGGTGCTGCCAAGTTCTCGGATATATTTGTCCAAACAAGAACTACAAAACTTTCCCAACCCGCCAGACCGCCGAAGGTATTCGAGTTGTTCTAGCACCTCGCGAACCCGCAGCACACGACGACGAGGGGGAGCCAATAGTTGTATGGGCCACCAAAAGTCTATCGAAGATTCTCGAAGGATGTGCCGACGACTTCCAAATAGAGATGGCGAAAAACAAAAACATATGCTACCTGCCCGAAAACAAGGAGTGCAGACTGCATATCGATATTCTACCACAGAAGTCGTTTCTACCCACTGCAACAAGAGAAGACGAAGAATTCTATAGAACACCCACCACCATATTCTGGAATCCGATTGTAGTGGTTGTGGCACCAACGCCTGGAAAAAAGAAGGTTTTGCAAGAACTAGCCGACAAAACCCAGGAGTTCTGCAGCCAAATAGCAAAGCAAGAACTGGAAGAAGCCAAGACTCGTATGTTTGTCGCCCCATCCCCAATCGCAAAAGACTGCGCCAGGACAATCGACTTGGAAGAAGGAGAGTATGGCTGCCGACAATACGCACTAGCAATGTTTCGTGGGACACCTCGAATAGTACTATTTCTCTACTCTATTGGCCAAGAAGCAGAAAAAGACTGCACGGAAATACCAGTCTATGGTTTCTTCCTACAAGCCGAACTCGAGAGACTCGGTGGTGCAAAAGCACTAGCAGAAGCCCGCGCCCCAATTCGATGCCATCTTGGGAAAGAGAGGACAACACCACAGAAAAGGAAGGATCGTCTAGCCACAGTTGCCATCGTACTACACACAGACCAAGAATAGACGCCCCACAAATGGGTTGTATCGCAAACGCCTATTGTACAACCACAACTCCCTGCTCGATGCAGAATACGGCACAACTATTCCAACCAACTACATAGAGTCCACCAAGTCTCCAATCCAACCACTCTCGTGCCGTATCCGCAGAGATGTGTCCTACAATTTTCCCACCCAACTCTGGATCCAACTTTGCAACAAGAGAATCCAACTCCTTTCGACTATTCCACTCTTTTCGACAAGAGCTACTATCGTACATCTCCCTGCTTTTTCGGAACTCGTTTGGCGGAAACTGCAGCATACGACCACCTGGGAATCTTCGCAGGTCCATAGTTGTGGAATATCTCCTATTCCAAATAGATATACTTCTACAAGTGGGAGAAAAAAGAGATCGCTTGGCCACAATCGTCGCAGGTCCACAAAAAAAACTAGAAGGCAACGAGCCCTTCTCGAATACAAAACAAATATCCACGATGCCAACCAACAACATAGAGCTCTCCAAATTTCCACCCACACCAATATTGTGCGGTCTCCGCAGAGATATGTCCCACAATCTGTCCCAACGAAGCTACACCCAATTCGGCAACGAATCTACGAATATCTTGCCGATCCAACCACTCCTTTCGAATGGTAGATTTCTCGTGCTTTTCGAAACTCGTTCTAGTTCTATATTTTTTGTCTCCCAAAAACCATAGACGAGAGTGGTAGAAACATATACACAGCAAAACCAAATCGACAAAAAGGATTGCAAACACCACCAACAACAACTCCCTATTCGATGCAGAATACAACACAACCAAAACAAAACAGCCCACCAACGAAAACCATTGTTCGAAAGATCTATACCACAAACTCTACAGGGAATGTCTGTTCGAAAGCAGGAAGATACGACACACACAAGCAACCATTCGAAGCTTTTCCCCACAAAATCGGAGTATACGAGCGCCCCACCTCTACATGCATTCTCTACAACGAACCAGAAACATTCTAGGCCGGAAAAACACCAACAAATAGAACCAACTATACGAGATGTCTCCAGAGGACAAAACCACCACCAAAACCAACCCAACCACTCTTGTGCGGTTTCTTCCAAGATATGGCCGAAGATTTCCATCCCAGCCTCGAAGTTCTGTCTCGCAGCGAAAGATCGCAGTTCTTCTCGACAATTCCTCTCCCTTCGACAAGAGCTTCTTTCGTAGGCATCCCGACTTTCCCAAAACTAGTGGAGTGGGGAAAAAACCACATACGACCATACTGGTATTTCTGCAGCTCCATACTTGTCTCCTATTCCAAAGATGTGTATTTCTCTAGGTGGAGCAGAACAAAAAATATCGCAAGAGAAAAATCGGATACAGATACTTCGCATCGCATATTCGAGAACATATGGCCCCGAGAATTCCACATGCGGAAACATCTTCTATAGGCCTATTCGCGAGTTCCACAATCGGATCCGAGAATTCCACATGTAGAAACATCTCGCATAGCGAACGCCCATCCCCAATTCGATGTCGCGGGACAGAACGAGTAGGATTTTCCACGAGCGGACAACTAGCCAGCCACAAGTCCGTCTCGGATACAGAATACGAAAAACCGATGGCAAACAGCCACAAAGAGTTCTTCCAACTTCCCGTCTATCCACTCTTGTGCCGTTTCCACAGAGATATGCCCCACGATCTCGCCCAACGATTGTATATCCAACTTTGCAGCGAAAGATCGAAGTTCTTCCCGATTTTTCCACTCTTTTCTACAGGATCCACTATCGTAGATATCTCGTGCTTTTTCGAAATTCGTCGAAGGGAAACGATGGAGGACGCCGGTTTTGGAATATTTGCAGTTCCATTCCATCGAACTTTGCAGTATACAACTATATTCCAAACAACCAGCCAAGTTCTACACAGGTATTCGAGTTTGCGAGTTTGTCCTATATGTATATTTGGGGCTCTATCTTGTCTCTATATGCTGGATATATCTGTTCTATATGTATTTTTGGGGCTCTATCTTGTCTATATATGCTGGATATCTGTTCTATATAGATATACGATGTAGATATAGACAAGATATAGACAAGATAGAGCTGGATATCTGTTCTATATAGATATACGATGTAGATATAGACAAGATATAGACAAGATAGAGCCCCAAATATACATATAGGACAAACTCGCAAACTCGAATACCTGTGTAGAACTTGGCTGGTTGTTTGGAATATAGTTGTATACTGCAAAGTTCGATGGAATGGAACTGCAAATATTCCAAAACCGGCGTCCTCCATCGTTTCCCTTCGACGAATTTCGAAAAAGCACGAGATATCTACGATAGTGGATCCTGTAGAAAAGAGTGGAAAAATCGGGAAGAACTTCGATCTTTCGCTGCAAAGTTGGATATACAATCGTTGGGCGAGATCGTGGGGCATATCTCTGTGGAAACGGCACAAGAGTGGATAGACGGGAAGTTGGAAGAACTCTTTGTGGCTGTTTGCCATCGGTTTTTCGTATTCTGTATCCGAGACGGACTTGTGGCTGGCTAGTTGTCCGCTCGTGGAAAATCCTACTCGTTCTGTCCCGCGACATCGAATTGGGGATGGGCGTTCGCTATGCGAGATGTTTCTACATGTGGAATTCTCGGATCCGATTGTGGAACTCGCGAATAGGCCTATAGAAGATGTTTCCGCATGTGGAATTCTCGGGGCCATATGTTCTCGAATATGCGATGCGAAGTATCTGTATCCGATTTTTCTCTTGCGATATTTTTTGTTCTGCTCCACCTAGAGAAATACACATCTTTGGAATAGGAGACAAGTATGGAGCTGCAGAAATACCAGTATGGTCGTATGTGGTTTTTTCCCCACTCCACTAGTTTTGGGAAAGTCGGGATGCCTACGAAAGAAGCTCTTGTCGAAGGGAGAGGAATTGTCGAGAAGAACTGCGATCTTTCGCTGCGAGACAGAACTTCGAGGCTGGGATGGAAATCTTCGGCCATATCTTGGAAGAAACCGCACAAGAGTGGTTGGGTTGGTTTTGGTGGTGGTTTTGTCCTCTGGAGACATCTCGTATAGTTGGTTCTATTTGTTGGTGTTTTTCCGGCCTAGAATGTTTCTGGTTCGTTGTAGAGAATGCATGTAGAGGTGGGGCGCTCGTATACTCCGATTTTGTGGGGAAAAGCTTCGAATGGTTGCTTGTGTGTGTCGTATCTTCCTGCTTTCGAACAGACATTCCCTGTAGAGTTTGTGGTATAGATCTTTCGAACAATGGTTTTCGTTGGTGGGCTGTTTTGTTTTGGTTGTGTTGTATTCTGCATCGAATAGGGAGTTGTTGTTGGTGGTGTTTGCAATCCTTTTTGTCGATTTGGTTTTGCTGTGTATATGTTTCTACCACTCTCGTCTATGGTTTTTGGGAGACAAAAAATATAGAACTAGAACGAGTTTCGAAAAGCACGAGAAATCTACCATTCGAAAGGAGTGGTTGGATCGGCAAGATATTCGTAGATTCGTTGCCGAATTGGGTGTAGCTTCGTTGGGACAGATTGTGGGACATATCTCTGCGGAGACCGCACAATATTGGTGTGGGTGGAAATTTGGAGAGCTCTATGTTGTTGGTTGGCATCGTGGATATTTGTTTTGTATTCGAGAAGGGCTCGTTGCCTTCTAGTTTTTTTTGTGGACCTGCGACGATTGTGGCCAAGCGATCTCTTTTTTCTCCCACTTGTAGAAGTATATCTATTTGGAATAGGAGATATTCCACAACTATGGACCTGCGAAGATTCCCAGGTGGTCGTATGCTGCAGTTTCCGCCAAACGAGTTCCGAAAAAGCAGGGAGATGTACGATAGTAGCTCTTGTCGAAAAGAGTGGAATAGTCGAAAGGAGTTGGATTCTCTTGTTGCAAAGTTGGATCCAGAGTTGGGTGGGAAAATTGTAGGACACATCTCTGCGGATACGGCACGAGAGTGGTTGGATTGGAGACTTGGTGGACTCTATGTAGTTGGTTGGAATAGTTGTGCCGTATTCTGCATCGAGCAGGGAGTTGTGGTTGTACAATAGGCGTTTGCGATACAACCCATTTGTGGGGCGTCTATTCTTGGTCTGTGTGTAGTACGATGGCAACTGTGGCTAGACGATCCTTCCTTTTCTGTGGTGTTGTCCTCTCTTTCCCAAGATGGCATCGAATTGGGGCGCGGGCTTCTGCTAGTGCTTTTGCACCACCGAGTCTCTCGAGTTCGGCTTGTAGGAAGAAACCATAGACTGGTATTTCCGTGCAGTCTTTTTCTGCTTCTTGGCCAATAGAGTAGAGAAATAGTACTATTCGAGGTGTCCCACGAAACATTGCTAGTGCGTATTGTCGGCAGCCATACTCTCCTTCTTCCAAGTCGATTGTCCTGGCGCAGTCTTTTGCGATTGGGGATGGGGCGACAAACATACGAGTCTTGGCTTCTTCCAGTTCTTGCTTTGCTATTTGGCTGCAGAACTCCTGGGTTTTGTCGGCTAGTTCTTGCAAAACCTTCTTTTTTCCAGGCGTTGGTGCCACAACCACTACAATCGGATTCCAGAATATGGTGGTGGGTGTTCTATAGAATTCTTCGTCTTCTCTTGTTGCAGTGGGTAGAAACGACTTCTGTGGTAGAATATCGATATGCAGTCTGCACTCCTTGTTTTCGGGCAGGTAGCATATGTTTTTGTTTTTCGCCATCTCTATTTGGAAGTCGTCGGCACATCCTTCGAGAATCTTCGATAGACTTTTGGTGGCCCATACAACTATTGGCTCCCCCTCGTCGTCGTGTGCTGCGGGTTCGCGAGGTGCTAGAACAACTCGAATACCTTCGGCGGTCTGGCGGGTTGGGAAAGTTTTGTAGTTCTTGTTTGGACAAATATATCCGAGAACTTGGCAGCACCATGTCTCGGCTTTTGCTAGGTTCGACACCTTCTTTGTTGGTCCTTGTAGGGCAGATACTACTTTCTCGTATCTTTGTATCGAAAGCGCTTTGTTTCGCTTCTGCATCTCGACAAAGGCGCGCATTTCTTCCAACTCGGTCTTTCGTCTTTGGTGTTGTTCTTTCTCGCGGAGAACTTGTTCCTCTCGAAGATGTACTGTTTGTTGTCGCCATTCGTGTGCCAATAGAGCGTCTTCTATGTCCCGCAAGCGAGCCTCTCTACCAGCCTTCGAAAGCATAGAGATTTTTCTGCTCGTTGCTACTGTCTGTAGTTCGAATTCGGACTGTTCGACACCGATGGAGTGGGTCTTCTTTTTTCTCCAAATCCACGAAATATGCAGAGTTTCTGGAAGAAGTATTGCCGGATCTGGTGCTCTTTCGTGTAGTTGCATTGGCATTTTGCTAGCAGCTAGAATTGTCCTAGAATCCTGGTCCTTGGTGTAGCATTGTAGAGGTGCTATCTCGATGTTTTCCGGTTCGATAGAAAGTATGTCTATGCGGAAGATGGGGCAGGCGCGAAATCCGAAATCTCCTGCAGCCCAAGAAACGGCTCGCTCCCACTTTCCATCGTCGTCTATAGTAGTCTGTGTTGGAGCGACTCGTATACCCGCGACTCTGCCGGTTCTCGTATGGGCATACCAAGCTACATAGATTTCGCCTTGCGGACGATTGGCCAAAACAAGGCATCTATCTAGACCTGCAGCGAGGTTCCTCCATTGTTGTTCCGGGGTTTGCACAACGAATAGTCCATCGTTGTTCGGAGATACCAACTCTAGTACCTCGTCTACAACAGTTTTGGCGGTGTCTGTAGAGAGTTGGTCGCCGAAACATCCGTATAGCGATACCTCGATTCGTGTGCATCCTCTTTCTTGTACATCTGGGTGGTGGAAGGTTTTGCGAAGATGTTCGTTTGGACAATCTACATATTCGGAGAGATGGGCCCCAATTGTGGCTTGGACATCTCCCGCCTCGAAATTCGAGACAATTTTGTTGTAGAGTTTTGTGCGGGTGGTGCCACCATTTGGGGTAGTTTGGATCCATGTGCAGACATGGTTTCCGACGCTGTTGGTGTTGTCCAAAATTGTTGGTCCTTCTTTGTAGCACATCGCGCTGTAGAAATCGCCTTGCTCTCGAAAGTTGTGTGTCCTGCATAGATATTCTACGAGGGTTTTGCGATCGAGGACACCCGAGAAGTCTTGGGTGTAGTCGATAGAATATAGCCCATAGCCGTGGGATAGGAGCTGCCTCTCGAATGTTGGTAGTGCCGCTTGCAATTCCTCTATGGGAATCTCGGAAACATCTACCTTTGCCACAAATAGGCCGACTGGTTCTTTGCCCTCGTATAGTTCCAGCCATTTGGCTTTGGCTGCACAGTCCGTATTTTCTTCGATCCTTGCGACTGTGGCACGAATTGTGCTTCCGGCTTCTTTGTGGAGGGCAATGGTTTGGAGGAGGTTGGTTGGTATGCGACGACAAGCACCATCGTCTGTTTCGCCCATTGCTGTGCGCACCGCAAGTACAACGCGAGACAAAATGTTCTTTGCAGAACCGGTATCTCCTGTGGTACATAGAATTTGTCCTTTGGTTTCCACGATGTCCTCCTTGCAAAGATAGCCAAAAACATATATATCGTCTACAAATACTGGAAGACCGTCTAGTGGGCGAAGGTGTGTGCTGCCCCTGTGTTTGGCTAGGTAGTCGACTCTGGAAATGTCCGACAAGAGGTTGTTCTCGTAGGCATTTTCGACCAATAGGTGGTGCGATATCGACTTCTTGGTTCGAATACCTATACTCTCGAATGTTGCTTGCACAGCCATTGTACTATTGTGTGTACTTTGCACTACTATATCTCTTTGTTTTGTTTCCAACAACTGGCATACAACGAAATATCTATATTCTCTTCCACAACTATTTGTCCAATTGGTTGTTTCGACGACGAGTTGTTTTGGAATTTGTACTATTGTACTGTGCACTACTATACCTCTTTGTTTTGTTTCCGACAACTGGCATACAAACGAAATATCTATATTCTCTTCCACAACTATTTGTCCAATTGGTTGTTTCGACGACGAGTAGTTTTGGAATTTGTACTATTGTACTTTGCACTACTATATCTCTTTGTTTGTTTCCGACAACCAGTATACAAACGAAATATCTATATTCTCTTCGACAACTATTTGTTCAATTGGTTGTTTCGACGACGAGTAGTTTTGGAAATATCGTATGGCACCTAGTGGGGTTGTGGCGAAACTTTGTACTCGTGCAGATATTGGCTGGGACTGGTGTAGACATCGGGCAGGCATATCGGTGTAGATCTTGTCTCGGAGTGGTCTGCTAGTGCAGATCTTGGTTTGGGCTGGAGTATCCATTGGAAAAGTTGGTGTATTGGGTCTGGTCTTTGGTTTTTGGTTGGTATTTGGGTTTTTGGCCTTGGTGTTGGCTGGGGCATCGGATTTGGCCTTTGTTTCGGTTGGCATTTCGAGTTTGGCCTTTGTTTCGGTTGGTATTTCGAGTTTGGCCTTTGTTTCGGTTGGTATTTCGAGTTTGGCCTTTGTTTCGGTTGGCCCATCGGGCTAGTCTTGGTTTTTTTTTGGTATTTCGGGCTAGTCTTGGTTTTGGTTGGTGCATCTAGTTTGGGTTTGGTTTTGGTCCGTGCATCGGGCTAGTCTTGGTCTTGGTTGGTATATTCGGGGTTGGTCTTGGATTTGGTTGGCATATCGGGTTTGGTCTTGGTTCTTGGTTGGTACATCGTGTTTGGCCTTGGATTTGGTTGGTACATCGGACTGGTCTTGGTTTTTGGTTGGTGCATCTAGTTTGGGGTTTGGATGGTATATGCAGTTTGGTGTATCGAGTTTGTTCTTGGTTTTGGTTGGCACATCGAGCTAGTGTTGGTTGGTTTTGGTTGGTACATCTGGCTAGTCTTGGTTTTTGTTGGTGCATATAGTTGGGTTTGGCTTCGGTTGGTGTATCTAGTTTGGGTTTTGTTTTGGTTGGTGTATTGGTTTGGTCTTGGTTTTGGCTGGTATGTTGGTCTGGTCCTGGATTTTGGTTGGTGCGTCTAGTTTGGGTTTGGCTTTGGATGGTATGTCGAGTCGGGTCTTGGTTTTGGTTGGTGCATCGAGCTAGTCTTGGTTTTGGTTGGTGCATCTAGTTTGGGTTTGGTTTTGGTCCGTGCATCGGGCTAGTCTTGGTGTTGGTTGGCATATCGAGTTTGCTCTTGGTTTTTGGTAGTGCATCGAGTTTGGTCTTGGTTTGTGGTTGGTATATCGGGCTAGTTGTGGTTTTGGTTGGCGTATCGGGGTGGTCTTGGTTTTGGTTGGAACATCTAGTTTGATTTTGGTTGGTATATCGAGTTTGGTCTTGGTTTTGGTTGGTATATCGAGTTTGGCCTTGGCTTTGGTTGGTACATCTATTTGGGTTTGGCTTTGGTTGGTATATTGGGCTGGTCTTGGTTTCGGTTGGCACATCTGGCTAGTCTGGGGTATGGTTGGTATATCGGGCTAGTCTTGGCTTTGGTTGGTGTATCGAGTTTGGACTTGGTTTTGTTTCTCGTTTCTTGCCCATCTTGGCACTATATTTTTATGTAGAATTGTGGTTGTCGAAACCGGGTTGTCCAAAAATAAAAATGCGCCCTACTAAGGACCCTCTCTGAAGGCCCTGCGCTAAGGGCCCGTATATTTTGTTCTAAAATGCACAGGAGAAAGTGGATATGCTATATGGGTTCGTAGGCCTCTGGAGACCCTTTGAAGGTCGATCTGCTGTAAGGGCCCATTGGTCTTGGGGCCCTTAGAGGGCCCTGCTCTCAAAGCCCCATTATACATCTACTAAACTAAATGGAATTAAGGCCGGATGTTGTTGATCTAATTATCTTTAATAATGGTGAAAGAAGGCTAGGAGTCACTGGGTTAAACTGTAATCTCATCTTTAACATTTTGCTTTCCTTGTAGGCTATCACGCTTGCCGTCCACATGTTCGTTCTCTTCACTTTGTTTGGAAGCCAATTCCTGGAGATGAGACAAGATGGCGGTGAGGGAGACATCGATCAGTACGTTCATCTAGGAGCCTTACTTCAATTTCTCCTCTACATGGGATGGATCAAAGTAAGACTACCACGCGAGGTGGTATAGTCGTCAGCTTCATATATCATGCTACTACTACTGCACCTACTACTACTACTACTACTACTACTACTACTACTACTACTACTACTACTACTACTACTACTACTGCTACTACTACTACTACTACTACCACTACTACCACTACTACTACTACTACTACTACTACTACTACTACTACTACTACTACTACTACTACTACTACAACTACTAAATATACTACTACAACTTGTACTAATGCTGCTACTGATGATGATGGAGATGGTGATGATGATGATGATGATGATGATGATGATGATGATGATGACGATGATGATGATGATGATGATGATGATGATGATGATGATGATCATGATGATGATGATGATGATCATGATGATGATCATGATGATCATGATCATGATCATGATGATGATGATGATCATGATGATGATGATGATGATCATGATGATGATCATGATGATCATGATCATGATCATGATCATGATCATGATGATGATGATGATCATGATGATGATCATGATGATCATGATGATGATGATGATCATGATGATGATGATGATCATGATGATGACCGTGATGATGATGATAATAATAATATAGTGATAATGATAATTCGAATGGGAAATAAACAAGAAGCGTCGAGCTGTGTGTGTCTGTCTCTATGTCTGTTTCCCTGAATCATTCATTCATTCATTCATTCATTCATTTTGATAATTTATATAGCGCCTCTTCAAGAAACCTACTCAGAGGTGCTCCTAATCCAGCCACGGTCAAAAAGGGAAGTCTTAAGGAAGCGGTAGAAAACAGGCGAACTTCCTCGTGGAAATAAGCGCAAAGAAGGTGGGAGCCCATTCCACAAAGAGGGGCCAGCCACTGAGAAGGCACGACGCTGTTTAACTGAGGAGCGGGACCGAGGAACTAACAGCTCACCCCCAGTTGCAGAACGTAGAACTCGACGGGACATTAGGCTAGAGAGCGGACACCAGAGATCAGATAGGTAAGACGGAGCTTCACCAGAGAGAGACCGCCAAACAAGAGAAGCAATCCTATAGGAGATGCGCTGTGAGGCAGGAAGCCAATGCAGGACATCACGCATATAAGCTGAAACTGGTGCATATTTTGGGATATGGGCATTGGGCAATGAGCCGAGCGGCAGAGCGAAGAACCCGGTCAAGCCGCCCAATTAGAGTCAATGGATGTCCAGTGAGAACAGAGCAGCAATAGTCAACTCTACTGGAGATAAAAGCGTGAACAAGGATCACTGCCGCGTCATAAGAAAGGGACCGCATTACAACACGCAACTGCCGGAGCTGGT
>OY744615.1:35292845-35330345 GCA_963556255.1 Allolobophora icterica
TTTAAGCTCTGATACAACCAGTATATTACCGATACCGTAATTATTCTGGAATGATTGAGTGGCGGAACCGATGAGAATAATCATGCTGTAGAAGTAGGACTACGTTATCATGTGTGTAAGCCTATGTATGTATGTATGTATGTATGTATGTATGTATGTATGTATGTATGTATGTATGCATGTACGTATTGTGCCTTCTAATGCTTCTATTACATTCCATTCAGTGATTTCAACAGCGCCACTATCGTAATGATTAAGTTGCAAGAAATTCTTTGACCTTCCAGCGAAACCACAGACGAATGTAAAAATTATTTGAAGAACCATGGTTGAAATGAAATACTTCAGAAGTCAGGATATTGTCAGGTGTTTACTTCATAATATCAGCCAACTGAGTTATAATGAGTACGCTGATCGTACACTGTCGGTGGGAAGATGAGCCGGCGAGGGAGTGGACTTTCTACCAGACTTCACAGGCCGAGGCTAAGAGAATGAAGTCGCTAACACATTATACCTATGGCTGCTTAGAGCTAGCGTTTAGGACTACTCCTCTTTCTCCTCCTCCTCCTCCTCCTCCTCCTCGTCCTCATCCTCTTCCTCTTCCTCTTCTTCTTCTTCTTCTTCTTCTTCTTCTTCTTCTTCTTCTTCTTCTTCTTCTTCTGCTTTATCTTCGTATTCTTATTCTTCTTCTTCTGCGCTAACTCTCCTAGTAACTGTCATAAGCAAAAGAGGTTGACAAATAAAGACTTAATGAGGCTAACTTTAAACGAAATTGATTCTGACTAGACCAGATTTTATCATCTTTTCAGAAATGTTGAAGAAGTCGGCATCTGGTACTTTGGCGTATCCGAAGAAGTTCCTTGAGACGGTTGAGCATCAGTTTCACCCTTCCGACGATCTGTTGGAGCCTTCGGATCCTTTCGGTAATCGCTTCCAGGTGGGCAACATATAAATTTATCCGCAGATCATTTTATCCGTAAGGTACAATGTCCTTACTAACACTGCAAAATACCTAATTATATGTAATAACTTCTAAAGCGCCATTGTCGTAATGCTAGAAGCGTCAGTCGTTGGTCGCTACTATATATGCAAAAATTCCAGGGTGAGTCAGAAGCAGAATATCCTCAGCGATATAATAAAGTAGTGGAACCCCATACTAATGATACAGTCCAGTTTACCTAAGCCGAGTCCGAGTCAAGTCCGAGTCCATCTAAACCGATTCCGAGTCGAGTCCGAGTCCTGAGGTGTTTGAGTCCGAGTCACTAAAGTCCAAGTTCAAGTCCAATTATATCCACATCAAAATACTCTAAAACAGGCAACTTAATGATATAGAAAAACTACTAGAGTCGGACTCGAGTGTTACCGATAGACCACCGTGTCACACGTATACAGACGTAAAAAAAACTACTTAGCGCCAGTGATGGGCAATTATAGTTATCTGTAAAGTTGTTAACTTTTAGTTAAACTTAAATTTTACCTAGAAAAAAAACATCTTAGTTAAAACCAAAGCTTAACTATTTTTAGTTTAATTAACTTATTTTCAAAATCAGTTGCCAACTTTAGTTAAACTGTTTTATTTTAGTTGAAAAATAGTTTAAGTTCAACTAAAAAATTAGTTTAGTGCCCATCACTGCTCAGCGCATGTCTGCAATGTAAAAATAGACCCAGTGGTTTGAAGGGTGCCACGTCTGTGAATAGTATCGTGACAAGACTAGTTATTGATATCAATAAGTTTTATTATGAATATTATTAATAGATAGTGAATAACCGTGGTTAAAAAAAACACCACGCTAATTCTAAGTTGTGGCTCTGGCCAGAGTCTATACCCTCTCCCGTCCATCTTTTCCATCCCCTGGACAGAATGTTCCTCTCTGGATCGTCTCCATTATCCATATTTATTTGAAATTCTTCCATGGGCTTTCCGTCTGTCTAATCTTAGCTAGGACTGATTCTAACCTCTACGCCTGACCTCTGCACTCCTCCGGAATGTAATGCTTCTCTGTTCATCCTCGTCATACTGGGCTGTTCTAGCTAGTCAACCTCCTCTCCCTCTCCCTCCCCCTCTCCGTTTCCGTCTCCCTCTCCTTCTCCTTCTCCCTCTCCCTCCCCTCTCCCTTTCCCTCTCCATCTCCATCTCCCTCCCCTCTCCGTCTCCCTGTCCCTGTTCCTGTCCCTCTCTCTGTCTCTCTGTCTCTCTTTCTCTGTCTCTCTGTCTCTGTCTCTGTATCTGTCTCTGTCTCTAAGGTCTATAGTTTATTTAAATGGATCTTCACAACGAACCAGTAATGATTCGATTAATGTTTCTTTGAGTTGTTACTGGCACAACTTGTCGTCCATAAGGACGTCCTAAAAACTGACCTTTTGTGGCCCACTCTCCCTTGTCCGCATTTGTCCGCATTTGGCATTACATTCGTAACATTCCTGCCTTCCCTTGTGAGGACGTCCAACGGAATACCAAGTCCTCGATCTAATTTTCGCCTGACTGAGGTTGGTGTTTAATATAAAACCTATAGTTTTCCAAATGAGATGCGGACGTCCGCATTTGGCATAACTACCGGTCTCAGACGAGGGCTTCGACCTGTGTCTCCTTTTCCTTTTCCGAAAATGATCGAAGACCACAGTACTTTCCATTAGTTCCATTAGTAGGCCTACAATGACTGGTTCTGATACATCGGGCCGGGAGCGCCTATGACGAGTTTGCTTTGAGGCGGGGCTTTATAAGTTCGCAGCAACTGTAGTTACAGATAGCCTACAATTACAATTACAATTCCTCTCCAACGTCCGCATTTAGATAACCCTCTCACCTGATTTTTACGGACTTTTTACTGGACGCCCTAAGTACTGGTATAGTTGTGTGTTAGTCAGAATGTATATATATATATATAATATATATATCACAAGCGGTTTGCGTGACAGGAAGTGGACTACAAAGACTCGGAGTCGCATTTGAATACAGAGGACAAGGAGGGAGCTGCAAGGGTTCAACAGGATAAAGTCGGGGATGTTGACCATGGCGACAGTCTGCTCCCGAGAGCGTCCTCATCCGAAGCAGTAGCGGGGCTAACACGATTCTTCTCCCATCATAACGTCTTCCGACGCAAATCGGACCTAGAGAGAAAAGGTTCAACTGCTGGCATCATCGGAACTCTTGAGCCTTGGAAAGCCAAGACACTAAAGAAATCTACAGCACAAGTACCACCACCGCCGCCGCCACCACCGCCGCCGCCACCACCACCACCACCAGAGCAACACCCACACCCATAAGTCACTTCCAAAGTAGCAAGTCATCTATCGGCCTGCATTTGTTATTCAGATATGCTAGGTCTAGCTACTTTAAAACTTCCTTTCTATAGCGCTTCTGTTCGCTAGTGTTGTTGCGAGTTTTACTGAATGGAACTTTTTGTATTGTATTGTATCAAAAGTTTTGTTATTACCCGTGACTTTTTCAGTTATAGTTTTGTTATTATTCGTTACTTTTTCAGTCATCGTGCATTGTTTGAACACGTGGCGCTTGAGTTTTTGTTCTGCTTCCGTTCTATAAAACAGAATACAAAGTTCTATTCTGCATTTGACTACTTGAAATCTTTTAAGAAATTGTCACGGTAACGATTGGTTATTTGATTGGGTGAACATATTGTTACGCAGCCAGTTTCAAACTTAGTACGAAAATTGGGCTCCGATTGGATTTTATTTGTATGGATCGACCCTGTTTTCGCATAGATGTAGTCGAAACTTTGCTAGCTATTTTCGTTTGACCCACATTGAACCCACAGCTGGTCCTATGTTGCAATCAGTGGCACTTGGCGGCCCGCTATCGGTCCAGTAAACGCAACTGTCTGGGAAGTTAATATCTGAACAAAGCCTGTGTTAATTAAGGGTAAGAAAGATGAAATTTCTTATAACAAATTGAAGGTAATCTGAAACCTGTCATCATAAGACTACGGTCGAATTGTAATTACAATTGTAACGGCATGAATACAACGTCTCTTCAAGAACAACTCTAAGAGGCACTACCGAACTTATAATAAACCTATGTATACATGTACATGTAATGTAATGTAAATCTCTGAAATTTGTCATCGTCACACAAAATCCACGTCAGGGAGACAAGCTCATCACCAGGGGCGTAGCTAGCTTTTCATGGGCCCGGGTGCAGGGTGTCCCGCATGGGCCCCTGTTTAGCCTTGTAAGGCTTGTAGCCTTGTGTTCTTACCAATACTGTCATGGATTCCTCTGTATGCCACCCGCCACATAGGACAAATGCCAAATCAAGGCCTTAGGTCACACCACAGTATAAATAATTACACAGTACGTCAACTCGCATTGCAGCCTGTTGACTTGTTTTTGGGGTGAAGCCATTTTGAAAATGCAATCTTGAATTATAGATTTAAGCTGAAGTAAACGTTAAAAATAATATTGTTAATTCCATTGAAGTCCTCGATGTTGTTGTAACGTTTAAAAAAATATGTTATTTGATGGATTCCGGTGTATCGGTGTGTAGTCCTCAATGTTGTTTTAACGTTTAAAATATTTGATGTGATGGATTCCGGGTTATCGACGTGTAAACGTATCGTTTTCAAAATGGCGGTCGGTCACACATTCTGACTGCTGCATCTGCCGGGAGTCGACGTACTGTGTAATAATATTAATATTGTGGTCACACTGATAAAATTGCGTAACATATCGCTATTATACAGATAAATCAAAGATATAAATAAGACAATAAGCAAAATTAGTTATTCTGTTTACTAACTTCATTGTAGGCCTACTAGTACTATGCTGTTTGTGTACTGCCTACAAAAACTAAACAATTACATTTGATATTTAAGTATGCAATACAACTCATTCACAGAATAAACATGAATGCTGCAAGAATGAGACGGATAAATCACATTATATTTTCAGTTATATCTCAATCAGATTTAACACATGCCACTTCGCATACTTGCATTGCATGCAGCGACTCGGACTTATTCACTTATAGTACTAGTACTTAAAACAATGCCATGGCATTATAGTGTTTTCTTTCTAGCCTTTTGTTCAGCAAAAAATGTCAATCATCCTCGCTACGTTAATCATCCTTGCACGCTGTACAGTCTGTTGTCGGTACCGATCCAGTCCCAGAAATTGTTGCAGAGTCTGCCTTAGTAATTTAATGAAACTGGAGATTTTTGGCAATTTCCCTGATTCTGTTTCAATCTGTTGACGTCGTTTACGCTTCGCAAATCCGATTATGTTTTGATGTAATACTCGTATTACGTCGTGCAGACATAGTGTTTCATAGAGAACAGTTTACACTTCAACAGCCTGCTAATTTGAATTATTTGACGCATTACGGCATAACATTTAAATTTGGCTAATTCACTTCATTTTCTCAACTTAAAACTGCATTATTAACAATCTTTATTATCACTCCATCGATATCTATATTTAGGTCTAAATATAGATATCGATGTATCACTCACATAATTTGTGCACATAAACTCTGACGTCATTATACAGTGTGAAAGTCGTCACTCCAGACGCAAAAACAAGTTATAAGGAGTTATGTACGGTGGCTGGCAGCTGGCTATGTTAAGGAATAAGGAGCATGCAAGTATGTCGACTGTCGAAGCATTCTAACAACACAACTATAGATCTGTCACAAAATAACAGTACTCTGGTAGGCCTGATGTGAATTAGATTAATTGTAAAACGAAACTTTCAACTGTGGTTATGCAAAATTGTCTGGTGTCTCTGTGGGCCCCTGGAGGTCGTGGGCCCGGGTGCCTTGCACCCCCTGCACACATGATAGCTACGCCCCTGCTCATCACCAGCGCTTTATCAAATGAAGCCAGGTTGTTTGGTCCGTAGCCAACTGACCACTGTTGCCTTTTCATAACCCGCTGCAGGGATTTCATTCAAGACTATATGTGCTCCTCTTATAGAAATTAGATTCTGATTCCTACTCTACTCGCCGTTCCAATTATAAACATAGTTACCGTCTGACTGTCAACCTGAAGTGGAAAAGCTGTGGGATGATGAGTAGAGGACTCTGAGGTAGATGACAATGAGTGAGTGGTAGTATTGGTTGAGGAACAACTGACAAAATGCGGAATTCAGAGGGAAGTTCGTTCTAGAGTTGACGTGCAGTGTGCGATATGGATCGGTTGGAAAACTTGAGGCGAGTAATGACTGGGGGAAGGAGAGAGTGAGACGTGTGAGGATGAACCGGGGTGACTGGATGGTGGAGAGTTCGCGAAGGTACTTAGACTGGGAGTATTGCAGTGAGTTTTAGGTTAGGGACAGGACTTTGAAGTGGATGCGCTCGGGGATTTTCAGCCTGTGGACTGATAATCAGTGATTGAAGAATGGGAGTGATTTGGTGATGCTTAGATGTCCTGGTGATGAGAATTCTGGATGAGTTTTAAACGCTTAATTTGAGGTTTATTCGAGGTCATGTTGTACTGAACACGCGCCCCAATGACTACTCACGCCCCAATGGCTACTCCTTGGAAGCATGATTCTCAAGTCTAAAGATCATTTGGTTGAGGCGCAGACATTACAACAGTAACTCATCCTCTTTACATCCCAAGAAGAAGAAGAAGATTCAAATCCCTGCCAAGGCAGAAATTTGTGTCGAGATTTCTGCACTACCTGCGCCCTTAGCCAACTCAGTTACAACAAATACACTGACCGCACACTGTCGGTTGGAAGGTGAGACAGTGAGGGAAAGGACTGGTGACCCTCTATCATATGCCGAGTTTAGGAAAAATGAAGCTGCTAACACTCCATACCCATGTCTAGCCCAGGGCTAGTTTAAGGACCTGCTTCTTCTTTTCTTCTTCTTCTTCTTCTTCTTCTTCTTCTTCTTCTTCTTCTTCTTCTTCTTCTTCTTCTTCTTCTTCTTCTTCTTCTTCTTCTTCTTCCTCTTCTTCTTCTTTTCTTCTTCTTCTTTTCTTCTTCTTCTTCTTCTTCCTCTTCTTCTTCTTCTTCGCATTCGTCTTTTTTCTTCTTCTTCTTTTCTTCTTCACCATCTTCTTCTTCGCATGCTTCTTCCTAACCTTGGAATGGAGGACTGAGTGAGCGCCTATTGGCGTTGCATTCGTTGAACACGGACGGACACCAGTCCGAGTTCTAGCCTGACTTGATGTAGCTTATCTTCACTGTCACTGACAACGTCGTGTCAACAAAGGACCAAATGACAACACCAGCGTCATGTACGGCTCTCGAAGTCACTCGGCTACCTGTGACCTGTGACTGAATTAAAATATTTAATTCTGTTTTCTGTAGATCACCTCCGAGTGATGAAACAATATAGATAGTGCATAAACCGCGAAGTTAATTCCATTAGAATTGTTTCCACCGTGAAATTAATCCGACTTGGAACCCAATCGGCTGGTGTTCACATGTCTCTTGATTGAAGCTGTGCAATGTTTATTGTTCCTTATTTGTTGATTATACTAGGAATAACACAAAAGCAAACAACTATAGCACAGTACCCTACAACTGTATTTGCTATTGCCCTTCTTCCAAAGTTGAGAATAGCACACACGACCATACAACAGAGCATCGATTGGCATTGAGTAATTTGTGAGTGAAGGATTTGCTCAAGGTTCTTAAACAGTGACCGCTTATAAGAGGAGGCTCGAACCCATATTCTCCATGTTAAAGGCCGAGTGCTCTATCCATTCAGCTATCGGGATCCCATTCCCATCTGTGAACAACTTATTGTAGTAAGTGGCGTAAACGTGCCCACTGCCCGGGCAATTAGGGGCAGTTCCTGGGTTGAATTTCATTCTGCCTGGTTTGTGTAAGCCCAGATAAATCGAGAAATTGAGACATTTTAATTTTCAGTTTTACATTGCCTCATTGGCACGAAGGTGCCATCGTAGATCGAGATGGCGAATTAATAGGTAAATGACGTATAATACGTTATACGTCGCGAATTTTAAAAATTAAAGTGAGCCACAGATTGGCTGGAACGCGTCGAACGATCGTACATCAGCCAATCGGCTCTTCGATTGAATATTTTTCTACACGTGTTTTTTAACGAGTATAGTAATTAATATGCTAGCTGAAAAGAATTAAAGAAGATATAATTATAGGCCTACTAGTGTATTTGACCGTCATAATTATGACGGCGGTGTATATCGTTGGTTAAAATGCTCTGATCGCCGTCGTCAAGACTGACGTCACAAACGGTTTCTGAATTTCACAATAGAACAGAAACCGTTTGTGACGTAGCGTTTATCGTCGGACGGACACTATATGGATATTATATGTATAGATTGATTTTTGTTGTGTTTGTGTGTAATTTAATTAAAATTTCTTCCTGGATTAACCGTGGCTACTCTAGAACAAAGAAAGAAACGAGAAAATGAAGAATTGGCAGCAGCATCGTCTGGATCGCTAAAGTTGTCAGCGCTCGGATTTATTAAGAACCCAAAAAGGAAGAACACGGCTGTCTCATGCTTGGAACATCGGATGACACAGCGTCTACGTCAAATTCAATAGGCAGTCGGCAAGTTAATCCACCCCAATCAGATGTCGGCGTCGTTACAAACTCAAGAAATGAAGAGATTAAAGAAGATCAATCTCTGCAGAAGTTCCTGAGGACATTTTCAATTCTAAAGGAGAACTAAATAGCCCGGTTCAACCTAAATTACCTAAATTCCCATGAAAATATTTTGGCGTGACTAAATCAGTCAAGCGTCGTTTTCAAAGTTCTTTCTTTGCGGAATTACCATGGTTGGAATATTCTGTTCAGCAGGATGCTGCATATTGTTTTTGCTGTCGTTACTGGAGCACAGAAAGTTCATCGTTTGCTGAACCTACAGAATGTTCTGACTGGCAGCATGCAACAGATGAGCAGTACGGCTTAACTCTTCACAACTCATCTGTTAGTCTCTTGATGTTGTCGCTTAGTTGTCTGTATGGCCTACATGTTTGAACTATCTTAACTGGCTGCAGACTGATTACAGTTTTCGTATTGTTAAGTTTCTAATGTAGACCTAAAAATGTGAATAATTTTTATATGGTAGCAAATTGTTGAATGCTATAGTCAGTGAATTATTTTAATTATAATAACATTATTATAGTTGCTAACTTGCCACTTTCGAATTAATAAAAATGACTTCTACCAATTCGTACTTTAAATTATCATAATTATGATTAATGTTGAGTTGATCTCCTGTCCGGGTTCATGTTGACTCTAGTAACGCCACTGATTGTAGTAATAAGTGTTAAAGTTCGCTGTTGTCTAGCAAGTTAGCTCATCAATATTCATAATACAACAACAGTTTTCACCGTTGAATGACGCCACGAATTACAAAACACAATTGCCATAGTAACTAAAACGTAGGCCAATTATGACGTTTTATAGGATTGCGGTTAATCCTGAGGACGAATTATAAAATCTGTCGGTGATCAGTTTGAATTTCTTCAGTTGCTGAATTCTTCAGTAGTCTTTCAAAATGACAGTGAGCTACACTCATCAAGTGGCGACGGCCAACTTTGGGTTCTTCTTTAGACTGTTCTTCAGGTAACGAAAGCCCGGAAAGATTTATTTCCGTGTAATCTGTTCTTTCGCTCATTTTCTCCTTCTTTCTTTTTGTTCCGTTCTCGCCGAACACAAGTGGAGGAAGAGTAGGCCTATATTATGCCAGCCCTAAGCGGCAGTAAACTTTAGTAAAGGTTATAAGGTGTTAGCGACTTCATTTTTCTTAGCCTCGCCACATGAAAGCGAGTGACCAGTCTTCTCCATCGCCGCATTATATTCTCACCGTCAATGTACGGCCAGTGTATCCATGTAATAGAGGAGTCGACTAGAGATTCACATGAAACCGAATCTGGAAACATCTTCCTGCCTTGACGGGGATTCGAATCCCGACCAATAGTTTGATGGTCCCAACCAGTCGTAGGGCTACTAACAACACGCTGACCGCTAGTTTTTATTATCGTTGCTGCATGATAATAGCAGACCATACTACCGTATGGACGCCTGTTATACAGTGACGCAAAACAGAACACTACTACGTTTGCCTTTTATTCTAATGTAGACGGTTTGAAACTCAGTGTATCACCTTTAAGTAGCAATTCGCCTTACCTGTAAGGTTGTAATTGTGATTGGAAATGTATTAATAAGAGGCGCTCCCGATCTAACGCAATGAAACCACGATCGAACAGAATGGTCTTCAAGCGCTTGCGGAAAACAGGTAAAGAGAGGCCAAGGAGTTCATGTCGCAGGTTGTTAGGCAACCTATTCCAGAAGGTTGGGCTGACTACAGCAAAACTTCTGTGCACTTCGACGCACGGGGAGCGCCTCTGATTGGTGGGCAATTATGGGTAGAGGCGCTTTATAACCAAGTCGTCTTTTGCGTTTGCTTTGTTGTCCTTACGCCTCATCAAAAAGCTCCATCAACCTCAAGGACCTTGTCTCTGAGTAGGTTTACTACTCCAAGAGACGTGTAAGTAATGAGCTCTTACCGTAGTTATTTATTATATAGAAAGTCAATTCTCACCATATTCGCAAATTAAATAAAAACGAGAACTGATGTTGTCACGGTCTATAATTTTTAAATTTCAGATGGAGAGGAAGTATTTACAAGTTGCTGTGGAAAGAATTCGTTCTATTTCTAATCCTTTACTACATGCTCCGATTTCTTTATCGAAACATTTTGGGCGAAGCTCAGAAAAGGTAATAAAGGTCGTCGTCTGGCGCTATTTAATCTTACGTTATTTTTCGGAAATGACCTGACCATGGGTAGAATGCGCTAATTTGTTCTCCGAGTGAGAACGGCGATGGCCCAGTTTCGTTCCTTTGTTAGTAATGGTTTTCATTGTTGAACCAGCTTCCTCCTTCGGTCTGGGCTGCAGTACTATCTGCCACAGCTTTTCGTTGTATTAAAATTGCCTTGATTGCCGTGGACTTTCGCACTGGGAGCGTCGTCTAATTATTATTTTTTTTTAAATTATTATTATAATTATAATTATTAGTATCATTATTATTATTATTTTTAAGCTTGGAGCTCATGGTCCTCATCCCCGGTGTGTGGTGTGAATGTGCCTCTGAAATCTACGGCGTTAAAGCGCTGAGTGGGATTGATATTCGTTGGAAAAGGTATGCTGTCTCCCTTGGGTCGCCGGAAATAGCAGTCCAGCGGCGTTCCAGCTCAGTTAGAAACTCGCGTCCCGCGCGGTTTATGGGACCCAGTGTTTCGATCGCGACCGGTACGAACTCGTGTGTAGTTTGGAGAGATTCGTATTTTAAACGCTTATTATTATTTCTATTGGTTCTTAAAAGTCTTTGTCTTGGTCTTGTTTTTGAGACCGAAACTCTTGATCTTGGTCTTGAGGTTCAAAGTCTTGATCTCGGTCTTGGTCTTGAGGTTTAAGATCTTGGCAACAAGATTGATTATTATTATATTATTTTCAAAGATGTCCGCCACTTGTTATCTATTTATTGACATCGTGAAGCGGGAAGCAATTAGGTTTAGCATTTGAATCGTTAGATAGGCTTCTTAGTATGCACAGTTCGTTATTTGAAGCTTTACAGAATAATCAGTTGCACGAGCCATATATAAGTAGCATCCCCCACATAAAAAATCAGCATCGGCTTACATTACTACAGCATGCAGCTTAACATGTAATGTAATGTTCGAACAGCACGTCATATATGACTACTGTAGATCTTAAGCTATTTCAACAATAAATTCTCTAGGTTCAACTTTAAGTCTAAGGTGATTCTTATCCCAGCACATAGGCCCTAACAGAGGCTCCCTTAATTTATTATTTCTTGATCGCATACTAAAATTTTACTTTCAGGTGTGTTTAACGGAATGATATTTGTTAAAATGTTTAATGATACTACTGTTAACATTTTTAAATTTTAAATCTTATTCGCAAAAATTAAACTGAATGGTGACTCGAAGGCAGAATAGTTGAGGAGATTCCGAGTTATGTTAATTGCTAACCAGAATCAAAATATCGAAATTTTAAGTGTAAGTTGTGTTCAATTGCAAAACATTTGAAAAAGCTTGAGTTATACTAATTCCTATATAAAATTTTAAAATTAAATTTCTTCATCTTCTTCTTCAAGTTCTCTGCACTGTCTCTCTCTGTTTCTCTGTCTCTCTCCGTCTCTCTGTCTCTGTCTCTGTGTCTGTCTCTTTCTGTCTCTCCCTGTCTCTCTCTCGCCAAGAGATCTCTCTCCCTTTTTAACTGCAACACGTGATTCCTATTATAGAATATTCGAAGATATCTCGGAATATGCCAAATCCTACACAACCATCATCCCCTTCAGCTTCGTGCTGGGCTTCTATATGCAAGTGATCTTCCAGCGCTGGCTAAACATGTTTAACTACATCGCCTGGCCAGACAGGATGGCCGTGGCCGTGACGGCCAATATCAAAGGCCTCGACGAGAGAGGTCGTCTTTTGAGAAGGACAATCATGAGGTATATGATTGTCGGATACATCATGAACCAAAGATCTGTCTGTCCGAGCGTCAAGAGGCGATTCCCCACTTTGAACCATTTGACACAAGCTGGTAACGACAACTAGGCCTATTTCTTATCCTACTTGTTGATGTGGTTGTCATCATCATCATCATCATCGTCATCATAATCATAATCATCATCATCATCATCATCATCATCATCATCATCATCATCATCATCATCATCATCATCATTATTATTATTATTTGTTTCCCCGAGGTAAATGTAATCCCTCAGGAGTCTAAAAAATTATGCTAGGAGCTGTTGTTGAATGTCTGAAAAATCAAGCCTCGTCCTCCGCAACATTAGTAAAAGTGCCACGAAATGCGATGGCGTTGTAGCGCTGGATACAGATGGAAAAGCGCTGAAAGAGAAAAGTTACCTCCCGCGGGAGGTAAATTATTATTATTATTATTATTATTATTATTATTATTACTTTTTTAACACCCGAGGTAAAAAGAATCCATCAGGCTCTAAGAAACTATCCCTCAGTACGTCCCCAAACTGGAGTTAAGTGTCCTCGTCCTCGGTGATTTGCGTATTATTATTACTAATATTATTATTACACTATCTTTCCAACATCCTTGACACGACGATGGTTGAAGGAGGTGAGTCTAGCGCCCATCTCCAGAGGCAGCTGAAAAACGATGCTGCCATGTTCTGAGACGAATCTTGTGCCCTCAGTATTTTGGGGTCATTTATTATGGTGCGCGATGGCCTAGTGGTTAGCTCGGTGCGCAGTTAATCGAGTGGTCGGAGGTTCAATTCCAGGCTGCTCTTCTTTAAATTCTTCTTTTCCTTCTTCTTCTTGTTCTTGTTCTTTTTATTATTCTCCTCTTTCTTCTTCTCCTTCCTCTCGTTCCTTTTCTAATCCTTTGTCTTCTTCTCTGTTTTGTTCTTTTTTCGTCATTTTCTTTTTTTTATATTAATAATATTATTCGTGTTATTGATGTTATTGTTATTATTCAAAGCAAGGACAGTAACCTATAACTGCAGGTAATATGGAATGACTACCAAAGAGTTTTCAGCCAATAGACTTTCTTTGGAATAATGGGACAAATGGCTGAAAAGTGATCACTACCAAGACATTAGCTTTCCAACGTGATTTATTGATTCAACTATTTGTATACGCTTCTTATTATAATTGTACAAAGTGTGCGTCTATTAATTAATGGTGGCTCTAGACAAAGGGCTACGAATGGCATCTCAAAGTCTCTATGAATGTAACAAAGAAGCTGGAATCAGCATACTTCGCGATATACAAACAGATATTATAGGCCTCAAAAGTTAGATACGACATAACAGGTGCTCAAGTGAAACGTCAAAAGGATGCCAGAAATTAATTCTTCAAACACGGTGTTAACGATTGCAAGGCGTTGTCTGGAGAAACTGCAGCTGATGCATGAGAGAGAGAGAGAGAGAGAGAGAGAGAGAGAGAGAGAGAGAGAGAGAGAGAGAGAGAGAGAGAGAGAGAGAGAGAGAGAGAGAGACAGAGACAGAGACAGAGACAGAGACAGAGACAGAGACAGAGACAGAGACAGAGACAGAGACAGAGACAGAGACAGAGACAGAGACAGAGACAGACAGACAGACAGACAGACAGAGACAGAGACAGACAGAGACAGAGACAGAGACAGAGACAGAGAGACAGAGAGAGACAGAGACAGAGACAGAGAGAGACAGAGAGAGACAGAGAGATGGGTGGGTGGGTGGATGGATGAATGGACGGACGGACGGACGGACGGACGGACGGACGGACGGACGGACGGACGGACGGACGGACGGACGGACGGACGGACAGACAGACAGACAGACAGACAGACAGACAGACAGACAGACAGACAGACAGACAGATAGATAGATAGATAGATAGATAGATAGATAGATAGATAGATAGATAGACTGACAGAAGATAGATAGATAGATAGAGAGAGTAATGAGAGAGAGAGTGGGAGTGAGAAAAGAGAGAGAGAGATAGAGACGGATAGAGAGACAGATAGAGAGACGGATAGAGAGGGAGAAAGAGAGAGTCAGGTAGAGAGATAGAGAGAGAGACAGAGAAAGATAGACAGAGAGACAGAGAAACAGAGAAACAAAGAGAGAAACAAAGAGAGAGAGATATGCTCTCCGTCCAGACTTTCCAGCGATGTTCCTTCAGTTGACCTGCGCTGGATTCATCAGACGACCGAGGAAGAGAATACTTCCGGTCGTTTTTTCCACCAGGAGGAACAGACAAGGCCGATCCACGTTGAAATTGATTGCAGTGGAAATCATAGCCACTGGAATTGCAACTACGCGGTGGCAGCCGCGCCTTCCGTTCCTTCCTCATTCACGACGATGTTCACCTTATGCAACGCTGTGTTCAGCACAAGGTTATGAGTGTCATCAATTCCAGATAGATCGGCT
This sequence comes from Allolobophora icterica, assembly GCA_963556255.1. Taxonomy (NCBI): domain Eukaryota; kingdom Metazoa; phylum Annelida; class Clitellata; order Crassiclitellata; family Lumbricidae; genus Allolobophora; species Allolobophora icterica. The sequence goes on from OY744615.1 coordinate 35,307,727, forward strand.
TTACCAGAATCAAACAGATCCTCTATCCCGACGTTTGTTAGTGTCTCCTTCAGGTCAACTTCCTGTTCGAGAACGAACTTAGGCATAGACACTTGCATGGAATAGACGTCATCGACGTAATCGACGGCGCGAAAAACTTCGCCCAAGGACTTGGCTCCCAGACTATCTTCGAGCGACGAGAGACCGTCGATTTCGTTGGGGGGGAAAACGAACATGGAGATCTCGTCGCCGTTGTAAGGCAGCTCCAAGACTTGAGAATCGAGTTTAGTGGAATTGGTGTAACGTAACCCGTAAGCGCGTGGCATGTTCATCATCTGGACTTTGTTTCTTTTGACTCCGATAGATGGAATGTTTGAGGCTTCGTCGCTCTTCTGTTAAATTTGTGCAGCCAGGAAGCTTTTAAGTAGACGGCGTTGATGAGAACGAGTGATGTGTCGGATGTGATGCTGTTCTCCGGAAACAGTTCCTTGAATTTGCTCGACGTCACCTTCGCCACCCAGTTGTTGATGGTTCCTCTGGCCGCAGAAGGGTCACCCATGAAGTCCAGCGCTTCGGGCGAGGTCCGATAGTAATCGTTAATCACCTTCAGATAATCAGCTCTAAACTTGTGCCCGCTCTGAGCGTACAGTCGGTTCGCATATGAAGAGTGTAATCGTTGTCAAGGCGGTTGAGCGATTCGATGAGGCTCTTGAAACCTTCATTGATTGGCTCGTCCGTCGAGCTGTAATTGCTCAGGTGCATTGCTGTCGCGATTTGGGATTTCGTGTCACCCCGTGCTCCGGCGTAGACCAACGCCAGAGTTAGGGAGATGCTGGCTGGCGAGAAAGCAACGTTTTCCCCAGCGTTGTCTTCTCCGATTTGCCTGTAGAGATCAAAGGCAAAATCGTTGTTGGATAAGGCCAATGTGCTCTGAATTACTCTTCGGATATCACCAGACTGTCTCGCAGCTAATCCACGTGGCGCCAGTATCGCGAGAAACGCAAGATCCGACAGGAGTAGCAGGCAAGCGGAGATGGTCATCATGTCGAGTTTCGGGCGAACTTTTCCGTTAGCTTTCCACTATGACAAGAATCCTATAAAGCATAACGTGACAAATTGAGTACGAAAAACATTACTTACATAAATTTTTTCTCTGAGACTGAAAGTTACTACTCTCACACACGATTGTAATTGTAATAGGACTCTGCATTCCTATCTGAAGTCATCCGGGCCGATAATGGTTGCGCGATAATGATTGCTGGTCTTTCACCTCTTTCGTGCGACAAGGCGTGCACATCGCACTTTCTAGTGCATTGGACTGACCTGCAACATTCTTCCATCGAATATAGGCCTAGGGGCCGTCCACATATTACGTACGCACTGAGGGGGGAGGGGGGTCGGATTTTGGCGATTTTGCGTACGGGTGCGAACGGGGGGGAGGGGGGGACAAAAGTGTACGTACGCAAAATAAATTTCTAATTATGACGTCCACATTAGCCTATTTATAACTCTGTATTGTCCTATAGTCGTCCGATGGCATTTTATTACATTATATAAAAGCCATGTGCAGTTATTCTGTGCTGTGAACGAGACACCTATAATTTGTCTATATTGGCCCTCACTCATCCTTCAATCTGGCCTAAAGTGCAGACTTTCGAGACACTTTCTGCAGCTGGTCTTCGGGGGGGGGGTGCGTAAAGTGTACGTACGTGGGGGTGTGGAAGAAAGTACGCTTGCGAACAGAGGGGGAGGGGGTACAATTTTCCCGGATTTTCGCGTACGTAATATATGGATGGCCCCCTACTTACTGCTCCGCCATTGTCTTTACAACCTACCTGAAGTCCAACTTTTTAGAACAGTTAGATATACATTGGGCGATATAGATATGGGTGCTCGACGGTGAGGTATGCATGCACATGTGAAACAGTAGCATTACTAGATTCAAGATGGTCCTGCCTTGTCTGCTGCGATTAACTCGTATGCGCTGAACCTAGTTTACAGAAATTCAACTGCAGCTGGATCTATGGACTGCATCAGCTTTTATCAGCACAGCAAGCAACACAAGAGATTCAGCGGATTAGCTTATTTGCATTTTAAAGATAAGGTAGAAGACGACACCTCGTATTATTCAAAATCATTGACGAATGCATTAGATAAGCGAATCTTCTACAGGACATTGAGGAGCCGATGCAACTTAAAAATTATTATGACATATGCATTTTGAAATTCTAATCGGTTCTTTATCAGAACAAGCACGAATGAGCAAAAAAAATCTGTGAACTTATAATACATTTGATAAAATCTGCCTGAATGCTTTCGCCGCATGATAATTTTAGAAAAGACTCACAAATCAATGAACGGTAAGTAGTGTGGGTTTGCAATTTCAACACATTAAAATGATCCGATGAAGATTAAAGCACATATGGAATAAATGCCTCTATTACATATTCTCATTGCTTTTTCCAGCCGGAACACGCCGGAACGGCACCGTTTTTCAGCTACTAAGAAATAATTTATTTATTTTAGTAATTAAAGCAATAGTTCAGTTATTTTAATTTAATTTCAGTGTTTTAAACTGTTTTCAGTGTTTATTGAGACCTCTACCAACCCCCAATTCCGTTTTCTCAGGGTTTAGCACTTCCATTATTTCGGAACCTATTGTTCAGTTCCGGAACCTTTTTTCCTAGAAAAAAGCATTGCACATTCTCATAAGTGTGGTGCAAAGATCAAGATTATGGTGTATTATAATACACCATTATACATCATCGTCATCTTTGCACCACAATTATAAATGTTATTAATTGGTTTTCATTGGCTGAACAAACGAGAATTATAACCGTTCGACCCAAGCAGGGGCGTCTACCCCTAAGTCATTGGAGCAACTTCCCCTTCCCCCTCTTTTTCCCCTCTTCTCCTTCCTTCCCCACCCCTAAAATGGTGGCACACACACTGACATATCTCCCCCCTCCCGTATTTCTTGGATGGAGCATTTGCTCCACGGTTTCTATGGTGTAGACATCCCTGGACCCAAGGTATGTGAACCCCTCCTAATAGTATCACAATTCTTCTCGAAACATTTATGCTACCCGAGCGAACCTGAAGTGAGACGGAGAATATTAATTGCTCTCGACTCTATGTGAAAGCAGATGAATCAGGGAATCTGGAGTAGAAAGATTTGTCTGGGCACCAAAATTCGTCTGCTTGCGCACAACCTATGAGCCTTTATCATGGAGATCTGAACGTTCACTTGGAGAAGAAGCTGGACGCCGTCCAACAGTGACGCCTGATGAGAATCCTGTGAATGAATTTTATATACTCCTGCATCACAATTGCATAGGTTTTCAGGCGCAGTCTCTGATTAGATCGAATGTAGAAGATTCCAGATGTTTGTCCACGTCGCAAGGTGTGATAGGATCCATTTAAGTCGCTCCGAGTCGTGATGATGTTTTTTCCTCCGAGAGCTGAAAAAACCGGTCTGACGGCCAATGTACACATGGACCCGGATGGTGGAGACGGATATATTATATACCCACTGAATTTCGGGGTATACATACAGCCTGGAAACAAACTCAGGACTGTGACAATTGGCGAAATGTCATTAACATGCCCCGCTCCGCAGTGGGGCACGCCTTTGATGATGATATTAATGAATAAATTAATGATTATTATTGTCTGTTGTCGGATTTGCTTGCTCAGGCTTACTGACGCTTCAGGAAGAGAACATAATCGAAGATATTCCGCAGAACAGGGTCAATAAGTACGTCATTCCGTTTTTGTGGACAGTGAATGTAATCGCATTGGCCAGAAAAGAAGGACGCATCTATGACGATTATGCCGTCTCTGTTCTTAATGAGGTAGGTTTTCTGTGCAATCAATCTGGCAGGTTGTCGCTGATCTCAATCAGATGGGTTTTCTCTGCTCCAAATAAGCTAGGTTGTTTTTGTTCTTAATCAGGTAGGTTGTTTCTATTATTATATCTTCGTTTATTTATAAAGTTCTCACTGGCAGAACGCAATGAGGTACAGTTAGTTCACTTGAGTACTGTTAAATAGCTAATGGCCTTTTTTAAAAACGTCATGCAAGTGATTCTGTTCTCAATGAGGCAGGTTTGTCTCTGTTCCTAATCAGGAAGTTTGTCTCTGTTCTAAATAAGGTAGGCTGGGTTGTCAATCAGGTAGTTTGTCTCTGTTCTCAATGAGGTAAGTTGTCTCTGTTCTAAATCAGGTAGGCTATAATGATACCTCTGTAATTTCAGTGATCGATTGAATAATTATTTAATTAGTTTTTAAATGATTGTTTACATTTTCGAGGGGTGCTTGTCGTTGTAACTGTAATTTCAACTGTTATCTGAGATCGGAGATCGTTAGTCTGCGATGATAGCCGTAGCTGTAAGTTAAAATTTCTACAGCAAAGCTTTATATTCTGTCTCCCTTATTAGCTTTACAAAATCAGGTGTGAATGCTTGCCCACCCCCATTGCTTCTGTTTCCAATGGTAGGTTGTCTCTGTTCTCAATAAGGTAGGATTGTCTATTTCTAAATAAGGAAGCTGTTTCTGTTCTAAATAAGGTTGGTTGTATCTGTTCTAAATCAAGTAGGTTGTCTCTGTTCTAAATAAGGTAGGTTGTCTCTGTTCTAAATCAGGTAGGTTGTCTCTGTTCTAAATCAGGTAGGTTGTCTCTGTTCTAAATCAGGTAGGTTGTCTCTATTCTAAGTCAGGTAGGTTGTCTCTGTTCTAAATCAGGTAGGTTGTCTCTGTTCTAAATCAGGTAGGTTGTCTCTGTTCTAGATAAGGTTACCTATCTGATACCTCTGTAATTTCAGTCATCGACTGAATAATTATTTCATTAGTGTTTAAATGATTGTTTACATCTTCAAGGGGTGCAAGTCGTTGTAATTTTAATTGCAACTGTTACCTGGGAAGGCTGGGATCGAAGGTCGTTAGTCAGCAATGGTAACCGTAAGTAAAATTTCTGTAGCGGAGCTCTAGATTCTCTGTCCCTTCACAATCAGGTGTCCAGTCACCTGAATCTTTTCCATCTTGACATTCGCTTCTTAGTTATGTCATCGCTCCGGTTGACTGATTTCTGTTTTGTATCGTCAGGAGATGAATGAATATCGAATTGGTTTGGGAAAGATACTGCGTCACGATAAAGCCAGTATACCCCTGATCTATACGCAGGTACGAACGCTTATTATTATTTATTATTATTATTATTATTATTATTAATTAGCTTTTATATAGCGCCCCTTCAAGGTTATCTACTCAGGAGCGTTCCTAGTCCAACCACGGCTAAAGAGAGTAGTTTTTAAGTTTGCAAGAAACAAGGTAGAGTGAGTCATAGGGACCAGGCGAAGTGCAACAGGAAGGCCATTCCAGGTTGCAGGTCCAGCGACCGAAAAAGAACGTCGCTGCATAATGGCTGTCCGCGTGCGGGGGACCAATAGCTCGGCCTGGTCAGCCGAGCGAAGAGCAGATCTCCGCAGGACCCCCGAGGTAGAGCGACACAACTCCCGCAGGTATGGGGGAGCAAATCCCTCTAGACAACGCCTAACCAGTGCAGAGACCCTATAGGCGATCCGCAGCGGGAAAGGGAGCCAGTGCAGAACATCCCGCATATAAAGAGAAACCTGGCCAAATCTGGGGATGCGACCAATAAGACGTGCGGCTGCACGCAAAACCCGGTCCAAACACCCAAGGCGAGCAGCTGGGAGGCCAGCGTAAAGGGCGCTACAGTAGTCCAGACGGGAAACCACAAACGCATGGACAAGGGTAGAAGCAGCTGCCTGCGTCAGAGTGCGGGAGACTACCCTTAACTGACGAAGTTGATAATAAGAGTCCCGACAAAGCAAATTAATATGTCGCATGAATGTGAGCTCTTGATCCAGAATTGCACCAAGATCCCGTACTGAGGAGGCAAAGGAAACCCAGGGAAATTCAAGTGCCAGACCCTCAAGGTTAATTTTTGCAAGCTGTTGGCGCGTACCAAACCAGATATATTGGGTCTTTGCCGGGTTTAACCGTAGACGGTTTGAGGACATCCAGGCCTCCAAATTCCCCACGACTCGGGCGATCTCTCGAACTGCAGCAGCAGCAGCCAATGGTGAGCAGCATAGATGTTAAAAACGTTTTTTTCGTTTTTTATTTTTTTCCAAAAAACGTCGTTTTTTTCGTTTTTTATTTTTCTTGTCGTTTTTCCCGTTTTTTATGTAACTTTATTTATTGATTTATTTACTGTCTGACAGTGTCTGTTAATGTTTTTCAGTTTCTGTTTAATTTTGTGTCTGATGTCCCTTACGTCGTCTCCGTACTTTCAAGGATTCAGCTAATTTACCTCACTATTTACGTCATCATTTTGAGAAATAAATACTTTATGAAAGAGCACAGTACCAGAAATACAATTTTATAAAGTTATTTCTAAGTTATCTAAAATACCAAAAGAAAATGGTGCGGAATGGATTCACGTTACTTTGATTCACGAGAAAGACAAAAACTCAGCATTGGTTAAATTGACCTCCAAGCGTATGTATTTACTGTGAGAAAGTTTACACTATAGGCCTATAATCAATACCTACAAAGTTTAGTTTTTAATTGTGTCAGTTTAGTCAGCATGAACATATGTGGACATATGTTTACAATACAAATTTGAAAAAATTTCAATATTTTTAATTTCTCAATTTTTTATTAGACCAAACCTATAAGAAATAAAATAATTGTTGTAGAATGATGTTATTTAGTGTTTACTATAAAGTTGTGTTATTTGCTGATTAAATTCTGTAAACAAGGTTTTTAATTTTAAATTGCAGTAGGGCCTACAAGATGCGAGAAAGTCAAATTATTTTCTTTTGTCGTTTTTTTCCCGTTTTTTTCCGTTTTTTATTTTTTCGAAAAAAACGACGTTTTTTCCGTTTTTTATTTAGTTTCTATCGTTTTTAACAACTATGGTGAGCAGTGGACATACGCTTGGAGGTCATTCGCATAGGACTGACTTAAGACTGCACGGTCGCTTATGTCACATGCTCAGTCAGGATAGACAAGGTAACGAAATTAATAGTGAAGCGTTAAGGCAAATAAAGTTGTTTCGATACTGGAGCTAAAATAAGGCAAGGTAAGGAAACAAGCTAGGGAAAGGTAAAGTAATTTAAGTAAGGTCGGTAGATTGGTTTGGCTAAGTTAAATCAGGTTGGGGAAGGATAAGGCAGGCCAGAGGGTAGGGTAGCGTAGGTAACAGGTGATGAACTACTGTTGTGGTGGTAGTGGCGGTAGTAGGGGTTGTGATAGTGGAGTTGGTGCCGTCGTCAAACATGAATTCTATGCTGATGGGTGTAATATTCATGGTACTACCACTTGTAGGTGATTCTGCCCACTCACTCTTTTCTGTATACTGATGAATGTTGATAAGCATAACTGTTAATTTTAATATTTTTGTGTAAGAGGTCAATTTAAATGTAACAACATGTGCTATATAAGCGGTGGTGGTGGGCAAGCATTTACACCTGAGTTTGTAACTAGTTACCATTACGGACTATGGATGATGGAAGCTTTGGGATTTGAGCGTTTACTCTGCGAAATAACAATTCAAAGTTTTCAGACGGATTCGAGGGTTGATGAGTATGGCTGCGTTTTACATATTTCTAGTAAACACTTTGATATTTCTTTAACAGCTTCTTTGGGTGGTAAAGTTTGCAGAAGTAGAGTGTTGCCCATTAGGCTTAAACTACAAATTACAATTACTTAGACCAGATATGTTGTTGACCGAATGTAGTAAGTGCCTAAAAAGGTTGTGAGTCACTGCCATGGGTTAAACTATAGACTCATCTTACACATTTTGCTTTTCTTGCAGTCTGTCACGCTTGCCGTCCACATGTTCGTTCTCTTCACACTCTTTGGAAGGCAATTCCTGGAGAAGAGACAAGATGGCGGTGAGGGAGACATCGATCAGTACGTTCATCTAGGAGCCTTACTTCAATTTTTCCTCTACATGGGATGGCTTAAAGTAAGACTATCCGGCGAGGTGGCATACAGTGTTTAATCTAGACACCTTTGGGGGGAATCCCCCATGATTTATGTCCCCCAGAGGCCAGCAATATTTTAATGTAGACACCTCTTGGGGGAAATTCCCCCCAGGATACATGTTGTGCTCCCCCAGAGAGGATTTAACGAGTAATATAAGAATAAAATTACAGAATAAGATATATGAAAGTTTTGAGAGATGAATCCCTTAAAAAAGGTCGTGAAAGTTATAAGTTTCCGAAAAAAAAGGTAGGAAAGTGAGGAAAGTGGGATGAATTACTAAAAAACAGAAGAAAAAAGATCATCAACTTTTTCTGAAGATGAAATTCCCAGAAAAAACACGGATGGAATTTATGCCGAAAGATTTTTGGAACTCGGATGAAATTTAGCAAAAAGGTCGCCTTTGTTGGTACCCCAGACAAACCTTGTTTCCCCCCTCAGAAGAGGGGGACTAGATTGAACACTGGGTGGTATAGTCATCAGGTCCATAAATACATACATACTACTACTACTACTACCACCACTGCTACAACTACAACAACTACCACTACTAATACTTGTAGTACTACTACTATTACTACTACCACTATCTGCTGTATATTGATGATAATGACGATGCTGATTATAATGACAATAATAATAATAATAATAATAATAATAATAATAATAATAATAATAATAATAATAATAATAATAATAATAATAATAATAATAATAATAATAATAATAATAATAATAATAATAATAATAATAATAATAATAATAATAATAATAATAATAATAATAATAATAATAATAATAATAATAATAATAATAATAATAATAATAATAACGATTTAACGCCGTCGCTTTTCGAGGCACATTTGCACAGTTAATCGTGGACGAGGACCGCTAAACTCTGGATCTTAACGCTTCTAAGTCAGTTTCAAAGTGTCTGATGGTTCATTTTAAATGATAAAATTTGTTTATAATAATAATAATGATAAAAATAATAATAATAATAATAATAATCTTTAGATCGAAATGAACAAATAGGAAATACACTAGAAGCGTCTAACTGTGCGTGTCTGACTCTTTGTCTGTTTCCCTGTATTGTTCTGTCTGTCCATTGTATTCTAGTGTTTTCTCGTGTATTGTATTGTGTCGTATGCTATTGTTTCAGTTGGCTGAGATGATGATTAACCCGTTTGGAGATGATGACGACGACTTCGATATGAACACCCTCATCGATAGAAACATCCAGGTCCTCTCCTTCAGCCACGAGGCTACTCTTATCACTTTATTTTATATTACCGTAAATTATAAGCAGTGCTTTTTTTCTAGAAAAAAAGGTTCCGGAACTGAACAATGGGTTCCGGAACTGAACAATTATGGAAGGGCTAAAAATCTGGAGAAAATGGGATTCTGGGTTGGGAGGGGTATCAATAAACACTAAAAACAGTCCACAACACTTCAATTAAATTAAAATCACTAAATAGTTGTCGTCGTCATTATCATCATCATTATCATCATCATCAGTATACTGTAGACAGTAGTAGTAGTAGCAGTGTTAATGGTACTGGCAATGACAGTAGCAGTAGTGGTAGTGGTAGTGGTAGTAGTAGTAGTAGTAGTAGTAGTAGTAGTAGTAGTAGTAGTAGTAGTAGTAGTAGTAGTAGTAGTAGTAGTAGTAGTAGTAGTTGTAGTAGTAGTAGTAGTATTTTTGGCATTAATATTATAATTATCAGTGCTTTCATCTAGAAAAAGTTTCCGGCTCGAGAAAAGAGGGATTAGGGTTTGGGCAGTGTTTCTGTGAGACCCTCCCAAGAAAATCTTTGACTTGACATTGAATTAAAATGACTAAATTATTGTTGTATTCAAATGAATAAATTATATTTTAGTAGCTGAAAAAGGTGACGGAACGCCATTACATAGCATTCCGGCAGAAAAAAGCACTGTCTATTATTGTTATTTTATGTACAGTACTGCTATTTTGTGGTTGATGACCTTCACTCGGGTGTTCCTCCTCTCGTCAAGGACATGTACTGGAACCAGAAGTTTTTCCAGCTTCCATACACCGCGGCTTTTGCAGGTGAACAACGCAGCGTAAACACAGAACTCGGATCAGCAGACTCAGTCAAGTGAGACGACACACAGTTCTTTAAGTGTTAATCAGTTCATTCATGCGAGTAACAGTTCCATTCTGAGTTGTTTTTTTCTTCCTCCTATGTTGTCGCAATTCTTACCTTTTCGAAAGCACTCGTGTCTACTATAACAGAGTTTTTCAAACTGTGGTCCGCGGACCCCTGGGGGTCCGCGAAGGATATGGTGGGGGTCCGCGAGAGCGTTCTGAAAAAATGTGATGTTTAACACTGCATGGTTTTAGCATTAACAGCCTGTGTTTTCAAATTCATACGCTACTTATAGTATGCCTTTAACTGTATGATCCACAAGGATCCAATTGGGTATTCGATCACACCAGTTTTGTGATGCTGCTGATAGTTATTCTTTGCGTACTAGGGCCTACAGTGACGTAAATAAGATGTAGGCTTATGGTCACGTTACATTTCTAGCCTAATAAAACGTGTTTTAATAAAATTTAATATATAATTTCTGCTAATCGACTGCCAATCATTTCTGCACCCAATGTAAGCGCGATGTATTTGAAGCCTTCATCAGAAGTAGGCCTACAACTAGATTCCATTTAAAAAGGTTTAAGATCGATATTCACAAAACAAACTTTGAAAGTCTGCAAGTGTTTCATTTAGAAAATCAACACTGAATATGAGTCTGATTGTTTTTTCCATGGAAGAAACACTATAGCTCTAGCTAGGACTCTAGTAGTCTAGTTGTGTTTACATAAACGCTATATTTTCTTCTCATTGTAACGCTGGACTGACTTGGGTTTTCTGAAAAAACACACTTGCTCTATAGTCTGTAGCATTAAGTATTATAATTACAGGACACAGCTAGTTAGCTAAAAAAAATGTCTAGTGGTTCCTCCAGTGAAGGCTTCATTTGCAATATGCTGGTCTATTTCCTGATTGTGTACTCTGGACTTGTAGAATTAGAAATTTGTGGAATTCGCCAGATTTTAGCCTTTAAATGAACGATAAGACAGAGATTTGCAAAGCATATCCCTATTTCGTTCACGTTCGCTGTTACATGCTAACTATATAATTTTGCTGTTCGTATTAGGATAACTTTCTGAAACGTAAGAAAACAGTGCTTAGGCCTATCCAAAATAGCACCAATTATGGACAGTTTTTGCGAAGCAAAGCAAGCACATCCCTCTCGCTGACATTAGGGCCTACTGGTTTTTGGCAAAACCGATGTTATTCATTTCTTTAAAAAATGACTGTGTTCCATAGTTATTGCAGGGAGTTAATAACAATTTATTTAGTGTTACTTTTTATATTATAATAGTCCTTAGCGTCATAAACAAGCAGGCGTGTATTGTGGAAATAGTCTGTCTGCCTGTTATTTTTATTAAATTTTAAGTGATAGGGGCCAACATTTTGCTTTGTAAATACTGGGGTCCGCGAGCTATGCCTAGAAAAAAATAGGGGTCCCTGGTCCAAAAAGTTTGAAAACCTCTGTACTATAAGATGATGACCCGTTACACGTCATAATATAATATTAAATGTTTATTTGTTTCAAACACATATGGATTCAAAAGTCTTCGTTGCTGTTGTTAGTGGTTTCCTAAATGTAATCGTAATGACGACATTTTATATAGTATCATCAGTAGCGAGCTACTTCTGCAGTGGATTGCTTCGCACTGTTAACTGTCAGAGCAAAATGGTTAGCGTTACATAGTAAGTACATCTGTAACTTTTTCAACATAAAGTATGTCTTGGAGTTGCTTCTGAGGACTGCATTTTCACCTGTATTTACCTGGACGTTTCATAGCGCTGTCGCAAACAGATTATATCTTGAACGTTTCGTGGACGAAGCGTTAGAGCTATGCAAATTCTACATCAAGTGATTAGGCCTAAGTAATGTAAAGGCCAAATCGCATGAGACCTACATTACTTTTGCATTGACATGACTTGACTGCGTTTACCTATCAGTCGTCTTCCGTGACTTATTGATCAGGCAATCATGGTTATGTTTTCGTGCATTAGTTTAGTGAAGCGTCGATTGTCGCTTTTTGGAATCTTATAAGTTACAGTCATTCTTATTCTTGAGTAGCTACTGTAGTCAGGCGCTACTAATCTAAATCTTTGTGTTAAACATTTCAGAGTCCCAGAAAACAAAAGTGCCTTTGTGCCAACGTCTGATGGTCCTGTTCAACCAAACAGGTATCTAGAGATACTATGGGGCATTTTATTTATTCATTAATTCATCTATTCATTTGGGCATTTTATTATCAAAGCATTTGATTTGCAGTCTGTCAAGATCTCTCTCGACGCGACTGAACATTAATTAGTGACACGATTGATCGCCAGGTGGCTGACAGATAATGAAGCAGACGATCTATGAATCAATCTGTGGCTTTGGTTTTAATTAACTTATCGACTCACATTTGCATCTGTTCTCACTGCTCACTTTTACTCACTTTTACTCACTACTGCTTGTCATACAGATAAACTATCACCTTAACACGTGGGTCAGTCATTCAGCAATTGACAATTACGATTACGAAAAACTGTCCTGTGCTCCTCCATTCATTGGGACTTAGACTGCAGTTGTGTTGCTTTCCAAAACAGGAAGTTCTCTTCAGTAGCGCATCAGAAGCTACCTCCAACCCCTGAAGAGCCATTAGAACATTCCGCTCTTTCCCATGACGCAGTTCACGGCCGTGGAAAATCTACAACAATAGGTAGTCTTATACGGTGTCTAAAATACTCAGTAATATTAAGAGCTCACTCTTCCTCAAACTGTACTTATATTGAACTGGTCAGGGAAATTTCAGGTATTAGACTGATATCGTGTGTAGCTGACTTGATCTCTCAAAAATTCATACTACGCGCTGCACACTGCAGACAAATTTAAATTTAATTTAACGACGCCGGAACGATTGAGTTGGGGGAACCGATGAGAATTATCACGATGTAGAAGTTGTCCTATGTAGGTCTACGTTATCATGTGTGTAGGCCTCTGTATGTATGTATATACGCTTGTATGTACTGTGCCTTCTATTGCATTCCATTCTAATGATTTCAACAACGCCAGTATCGTAATTATCAAGGTAGAAAAAATCCTCTGACCTTTCATTGAAGCCACAGACGAATGTAAAACTCAATTGAAGAACCTTGGTTGAAATGAAATAATTTAGAAGACGGGTTAATAGTTTATTGTTAGATTTTTACTTCATAATATTAGCCAACTAATGAGTACGCTGATCGTACACTGTCGGTGGGAAAATGAGACGGCGAGAGAGAGAACTGGACACCAGCCTTTATAGACCGAGGCTAAGAAAATGATGTCGCTAGCACATCATACCCATGGCTGCCTTAGAGCTAGCTCTTAATACTACTCCTCCTCCTTCTCCTCCTCCTCCTCCTCCTCGCCCTCATCCTCTTTTTCTTCTTCTTCTTCTTCTTCTTCTTCTTCTTCTTCTTCTTCTTCTTCTTCTTCTTCTTCTTCTGCGCTACCTCTCTTAGTAACTGACATAAGCAAATGAGGGTGACAAATAATGACTGAATGAGTCTATCTGTAAAAGAAAGTGATTCTCACAGGGCCAGATTTCATCATCTTTTCAGGAAGGTTTAAGAAGTCGGCATCTGGTAGTCTAAAGTATCCGAAAAAGTTCCTCGAGACGGTTGAGCATCAGTTTCACCCTGACGTAGGGCTTGTGAGGATTTCGGATCCTTTCGATAATCGCTTCGAGGTGAGATTTGTCGATCGAACAGTTTATCCGTAAAGTACAATGTCCTTACTAACACTGAAAACTATCTAATCTTATCAATGAACTTCTAAAGCGCCATTGTCATAATACTAGAAGCACTAGTCGATGATCGGTAGTCGATCGTCTACTATGCAAATTCCAGAGTGAGTCCGGAGCAGAATGAATATTGTCAGCGATTTATTAAAGTAGTAAAGTAGTAGAGCCCCATAGGGCCCTTACCCCGCGTGGCACATAGTGGGAGGTGTCCATTTCCTTTACTAGACCCTTGAGCCGGTAATGGACGAATTCAAAGGCCCTGGAAACGGGGGCCACTGGATCGCAAGACTTATCGTTCACTTCCCAGTTTAAGCCGGTACCAAATTAACCTGCTTGGTGACCGAGTCAGGTATGCACAAACAACAGAGTCGAACCTACAACCACACGCTTCGTGAGCACACGTGTTACCGATAGACCACTGCGTCACACATACAGACGTACACACATACAAAACAACTATTTAACGTATGTCTGTCACGTAAAGACAGACCGAGAGGTATGATGGATGCTACGTCTGCCAACTGTATCATGGCCAGAATAGTAATTGATATCATTGATATATAGTGAATAAATGTGGTAACCAAATACAGTTACAATTTCAATTCCTTTCCGGAATTCGCATTTAGATAACTCTTTCACCACATTCCTGTACGGACTAGAATACTTTTGTATGAGTCTTGATAGGTATATATAACAAGTGGTTTCCGTGACAGGAAGTGGATTACAAGGATCCGAAGCAGCATTTGCACAGAGAGGGGAAGGAAGGAGATACAAGGATCCAAAAGGATAAAGCCCGGGATGCTAAACATGGCGACAGTCTCATCTCGAGAGTGTCCTCATCCGGAGCAGTACGATTCCTCGCTCATCATAACGTCTTCCGAAGCCATCCGGAAATAGAGCGAAAGGGTTCAACTGCTGGCATCGTCGGGACTCCTGGGCCTCTGAACCCCAACACACGAAAGAAATCTACCACTGATTATCCATCACAAGTGCCACCACCACCACCACCACCACCACCACCATCACCACCACCACCACCACCACCACCACCACCAGAGCAACACCCACACCCATCAGTCGCCTCATGGTACCTTCCACAGTAGCAAGTCATCTAGCGGTCTACATTTGTAGTTTAGATATGCTAGGTCCAGCTACTGTTAAACTTCCTTTCTATAGCGATTCTGTTCGTTAGAGTTGCTGTGACTTGTGCGAAATGGAACTTGTTATTATTCGTTACTATTTTAAGGGGTCGTTGTGTTATTATCCTTGTTATTATCCGTTACTATTTTAAGTCGTTTGAACTCGTAGCGTTCGAGTTTTTTCTGCATCCGTTCTATAAAACAGAACACAAGTTCTATTCGGCATTTGATACTTGAGTTCTTTCAAGAAATTGTTACGGTGTCGATTGGTTATTTGATTTCGTGAACATATTGTTACGCGGTTAGTTTCAAACTTATTACGAGTTGGGTTCCGACTGGATTTTATCTTTAGGGATCGACCCTGTTTTTGTAACCTGCTAGCTACGTTCGTTTAAGTCACACTGAACTCACAGCTGGTCAGCTGTTGCAAGCAGTGGCACATGGCGGCCCGCTATTGGTCCAGTGGACGCATCTGTCTGGGAAGTGAAATCGTAGGATTTTAGATCTCTGATATTTTGCAACGGCAGACATCACTGGGTGCAAGACAACATATATGCGGTCGATCAACAGAATGGGTGGGTGGTATCCGAACAAAGTGAGTCCTATTTAGTGGCAAGAAAACGATTTGAAGGTAATCTGAAACCTGACATCATAAGACTGGGGTCGAATTGTAATTGCAATTGTAACGGCAGTTCATACAACGTCTCTTCGAGAACAACTCTTATAGGCGCTTCCGCAGACTGACAATACGCCAGTGCATGTAATGTAAATCTCTTAAATTTGTCAGCGTCACAGAAAATCCATGTAAGGGAGACAAGCTCTTCATTTGCTCTATATCAAATGAAGCCAGGTTGTTTGGTCCGTATACAGCTGACCAGCATTGCAACCGCTGCTCGGGTTTCATTCAAGACTAAGCGCTCCTCTTATACAAATTAGATTCTGATTCCTACTCTACTCGCCGTTTCAATTATAAACACCATCGACCGTTACTATCTGACTGTCAGCCTGCCTTAACCTTCTTGTATCTCGACTTGGAAAGAAACCTGACATTTTTTGTCTATAGATTCTATTTTGACTGAACGCCTGTGAATAGGTCGTCACCTGAGATTTCGATTTTTGGGGCGCTGTACAAATCTCCAGATTATGATTACAGTGGTTTTCTATATATCGCCCCTTCGAGATTATCTACTCAGGAGCGATTACGATTACGAAACCCTGACCTAATAAAAACGGTTTCCATAAGTTTATGTATCGATCAGGATCCAGAATCAAATAATGACGAAAAAGTTCAATTCGTGAACTGGTAGGCATCATAACCGCGAGGAACTAACGAGGTTCACAGCAGGATTCACTTACGAACATGCGATGTCCAAGTGAACTCTCGACATCGCATGTCGCGAGTTCACTTGGAAAATGTTTTACAAAAAAAGAACCCGGTAAGAATTTTTCAAATCTATTTACAAGAAACCTATTAACGATAAGAAAAACAAATATCTGCAAGGACCCTCTCTAAGACTATAAATGTTCATAGTACAGTCCCCATAGAAACAAAATCAAAAGAAACTCCCATGAACAATGCGATCCAGTCATACGGACTTTGTAGAAGACCAGGTCTAAGTCTTCTCCTTCACAAATTAATGGGGCAGGCCTTCCTGTATCCAACACAGACAAGTCGCGGAAGGCCGATTCAATTCCCTCCTTCCAGGTCGCAGTTCCTTTCAAGGATTCGCATCACACGCCTGAAATTCAAGATCAACTGTCAACAACGGGTATACATGTGTAAAATAACTAGCCTCTTGAGGATGCGACGATCACAGGTCACCAAAATACACTAACCAAATCACAAAACCCCTATCTCACACAAGCCTAGAAACGCCGAGCGCCATTCAATTATCGGGATCTCATTCCCAGCTGTGAACAACTTACTGTATTATTATTAGTGTTAAAGTTCGTTGCTGACTAGCAAGCTAGCTCATCAGTGTTCATAATACACCGCTGAATGACGCCACGTATTACAAAACACAGTTGCCATAGCAACTAAAACGTAGGCTAATTGTGACGTTTAATAGAATTACGGTTAATCCTGAGGATGAATATCATTATCCGTCGGTGATCAGTTTGAATTTCTTGTGTTGCTGAATTCTTCAGCAGTCTTTCAAAATGACTGTGACCTATGCTCAACAAGTGGCGACGACCAATTTTGGGGTTTTCTTCAAACTGCTCTTCAGGTAACGAAAACCTGGAAAGATTTCTTTCCGTGTGACTGTTCGCTCACTCATTTTTTCGATCTTTCTTCTTGTGCCCTTCTCGCAGAGCAGAAAAGGAGGAAGAGTTCATTACACCACCCGTGACAGGCAGTGAAGGTTACGAGGTGTTAACGACTTCATTTTACTTAGCCTAACCATATGAAAGAGAGTGGCCAGTCTTCTCCCTCGCCGTCTTTTCTTCTCACCGACACAGGGGCGTCTATCCCCCCCAAGTCATTGGGGCAACGTCCCTTTCCCCTCTTCTTCCCCCTCCCTATTCCTTCCCCCTAAAATGGTGTCACACACACTGACAGATCCCCCCATTTCTTGGATGGAGCATTTGCTCCAAGGTTTCTATGGTGTAGACGCCTCTGCACCGACAATATACGGCCAGTGTACCCATGTAATAGACGAGTCGACTAGAGACTTGTATGAGGCAGAATCTGGAAACATCTTTCTGCCTTGTAGGGAATTCGAACCCCCATCCATAGTTTGATGGTCCAAAAAACTCATACTAACAGCACTATGACCTCTAGACTTTATTATCGTTGCTGACTGATAACAGCAGGCCATACTACCGTAAGGACGTATGTTACACAGCGACCCAAAACAGACCACTACTACGTTTGCCTTTTGTCCTAATGTACTCGGTGTATCAGCATAAATTAGCAATTCGCCTTACCTGTAAGGTTGTAATTGCAATTGTGACTGGAAATGTATTTATCAGAAACGCTCCCGACCAAACGCAATGAAACCACAATCGAACAGAATGGTCTTTCAGCGCTTGCGGAAAAGAGACAGAGAGACTAAGGAGTTCATGTCGCAAGTTGTTAGGCAATTTATTCCAGGTGGATGCGGTGACAACAGCAAATCTTCAATGCTGGACCGAGAAAGATCGGCCCGGTGGAACAACCAAGACACCTTGCGTTTACAGCTGCTTTTGATGTCTTTTCGCTTCAAACAAAACCTCCATCAACTTCGAGGACCTTTTCTCTGAATACTACTGCTCCAAAAGATCTGTAATTAATGAGCTCTTACCTTACGTTATTTGTTAGGCTAAACAGAAAGTCAATTCTCACCATATTCGCCAATTAAATAAAAACGAGAACTGATTTCGTCACGGTCTGTGCTTTTTAAATTTCAGATGGAAAGGAAGTATTTACAAGTTGCTGTGGAAAGACTTCGTTCTGTTTCTGATCATTTACTACATGCTCCGATTTCTTTATCGAAACATTTTGGGCGAAGCTCAGAAAAGGTAACGAGGCCGGCGTGTGACGCTATTTAAGCTTACGTTACATGTGCAAAGCTGTTGTCTATAATTCGGAAATGACCTGATCACGCGGAGAATGCGCCATCTTTAGTCATTCAAATCTCAGCTGAACACCTATCTTTTTAAACTTTCATACGACTGTCATTGACATTTGTAACTCATGTACAGCGCCCTTTTCTTCGGCCTCGACTCTGTTACGGCGCTATATAAATCGTCTCATTATTACTACTACTACTACTACTACTACTACTACTACTACTACTACTACTACTACTACTACTACTACTACTACTACTACTACTACTACTACTACTACTACCACTACCACTACCACTACCACTACCACTACCACTACCACTACCACTACCACTACAACTACCACTACCACTACCACTACCACTACCACTACTACTACTACTACTACTACTACTGCTACTACTACTACTACTACTACTACTACTACTACTACTACTACTAGGCTACGTACGAAAACTTGCTATATAATCTCTCTTAGGACAGGCAATAACAAATTTCAGGCACCTTGGAAAACACATTTTCAGATTTTTAAAGCCGTAAACGCTGTCTTAGGATGTGCAAACGTCTAGTTATTAGTATTAGAGATGTCCGCCACTTGTTAGCAATTGACAACGTGCAAGCGGGAAGCAATTAGAATGAGCCTTTGAATCGACACATCAAATAACGCACTGTGCAGGCTAAGAAGCCTATGTCGCGACGCCAGATAGCTTCTTAGCATGCACAGTGCGTTATTTAAAGTTTTACAGAACAATCAGTGGCACAAGCTACATATTTGTTAAAAACAGATAAAAAAAATTCAGCAGCGGCTTACGATACAATAGGGCCTACCACGCTGTACAATGCAGCGTCAACATGTAACGTTATGTTCGTACAGCACATAATATATGATTAGACCTTAAGCTATTCCAATTGTAAATTCTACAGGTTAAACTTTAAGGTGATTCTAATAAGAGGATCTCCTAATTTAGTAATTCTTGATCATTTACTAAAATTTCACTTTAAGGTGTGTTTAACGGCAAGATATTTGCTAAAACGTGTAATGATACTAATTTTTAAATTTTAAATCTTACTCGAAAAATTAAACTGAATGGTGATTCGAAGGCAGCATCGTTGAGGAGATTTCGAGTTATGTTAGTTAAGTTGGGAGGGTTGCGAGAAGCGATCCCGCTCCCTCTTGCTCTTCACGCCAGTGATGTTACCACTACTCTATAGACCCTCCTAATTGCTAACCAGAATCCATATATCGAAATTTTAACTTTGTTTTCAAATGCAAAACATTTGAAAAAGCTTGAGTTATACTAATTCCTATATAAAATTATAAAATTAAATTTCTTCATCTTTTTGTTCTTGTATATCTCTGCACCTGTCTCCCTCTTTCCCTATGTCTCTGTTTCTCTTTGTCTCTCTGCCCTCTCTCTCTCTCTCTCGGTCTCTCTCTCTCTCTCCCGCTCTCTCTCTCCCGCTCTCTCTTTCTCTGTCTGTCTGTCTGTCTGTCTGTCTGTCTGTCTGTCTGTCTGTCTCTCTCTCTCTCTCCTTTTTAACTGCAACACGTGATTCCTATTATAGAATATTCGAAAATATATCGGAATATTCCAGATCCTACACAACCATCATCCCCTTCAGCTTCGTGTTGGGCTTCTATATGCAAGTGATCTTTTATCGCTGGCTAAACATGTTTAACTACATCGCCTGGCCAGACCGGATGGCAATGGCTGTCACGGCCAATATCAAAGGCCTCGACGAGAGAGGTCGTCTTTTGAGAAGGACAATCATGAGGTATCTGATGGTCGCATATATCATGTGCCAGAGATCTTTCTGTCCGAGAGTCAAAAGAAGATTTCCCACTATGAACCATTTGACACAAGCTGGTAACGTCAACTAGGCCTATTTCGTATCCTACTTGTTGATGTTGTAGCTATCACCATCGTTGTCCTCGTCGTCGTCGTCATCATCATCATTATTATTGTCATCACCGCCATTTTCACCATTACTAATAACCATTCGACCCAAGGTATCAGAATGCTTCTCGAAACGAGCCTGAAATGAGACGGAGAATAGCAATTTCTCCAGACTCTATGAACAAACCTCAATCAAGGAATTTGGAGTAGAAACATCTGGCTGGGCACCAAAATTTGCCTGATGAGAATCCTGTGAATTTTATATGCTGGTACATCACAAATGCAGAGGCTTTCAGGTGCAATAGACTATCCCCAGTCTCTGATAAGATCGAATGGGGAAGATTCCGGATGTAATAGGATCCGTTTAAGGCGCTTCGAGTCTTGATGTTTGGCCTTCGAGGAGCTGAAAGAAACCGGTCTGACGGCCAAGGTACACATGGACCCGGATGGTAGGGATGGACAATTTATTTACCGATTGCATTTCGGGTGTGGAAACAACTCAGGACCGTGACGGTTGGGGAAGAGTCATTAACATGCAACGCTCCGCAGCGGGGAACGCCATTGATCATAATATTAACGATTAAATTAATGATTATTATGGTATGTTGTCGGATTTGCTTGGTAAGGCTTACTGACGGACCAGGAGGAGCAGATTATCGAAAATATTCCGCAGAACAAGGTTAATAAGTACGTCATTCCGTTCCTGTGGACAGTGAATGTAATCTCATTGGCCAGAAAAGAAGGACGCATCCACAACGATTATGCCGTCTCTGTTCTTAATGAGGTAGGTTGTCTCTGCATTCAGTCTGGTAGGCTTTGATCTAAATAAGGTAGGTTGTCACTGATCTCAATCAGATAGGTTGTCTCTGTTCTAAATAAGGTCAATCAATCAATCAATCAATCAATCAATCAATCAATCAATCAATCCGATTTATTAAAATACACGAACAATGCATTTGACAGGCAGATTTTTCAACATTGGTGTATATAATGGGATGCCCCTAAGGGAGGAGTCCCGCTAGATGGGGCACCCCGAATTCACTGGCAGAACGGATGTCGAGTACATGAAGCATCAATGCTTATACTAAACTTAACTAGTAAAATAAATTTTAAACTATATCAAGATGTCAGTTCCAGGTAACTTAACTGGCAAAATAAATTTTAAACTATATCAAGATGTCAGTTCCAGGTAACTTAACTGGCAAAATAAATTTTAAACTATATCAAGATGTCAGTTCCAAGTAACAGCGAATTATGTACACAGCACGCTGAAAGATTTGGTACAACCTAGTATATATATATACATACATATATATATACATACATATATACACACACATATATATATACACATATATATACATATATACATACATACATATATATATATCCGTATTAGCACAATGTAAACAGCATTGTTCTAAATAAGGTAGGTTGTATCTGTTGTCAATCAGGTATACGTTCTCTCTGATCTCAATAAGATGTTGTGTCTCTGTTCTTAATCAGGTAGGTTGTCTATGTTCTAAATAAAGTAGGTTTTCCCTTTTCTTAATCAGCTAAGGTAGCTTGTATCTGATCTCAATCAGGTAGGTTGTCTTTGTTCCTAATCAGTTAGGATGTATCTGTTCTAAATGAGGTAGGTTATCTCTGTTCTCAATTAGATAGGTTGTCTCTGTTGTCAATGGAGGATGCTTCTTATCTCAATCAGATAGGATTCCTCTGCTCTAGATAAGGTGGACTGTCTCTGTTCTAGATCAGGTAATTTGTTTCTCTTTTGAATAAGGTAGGATGTCTCTGATCTAAATAAAGAATTTTTGTCTCTGTTCTAAATCAGGTAGGTTGTCATTGTTCTCAATGAGGTAGGTTGTCTCTATTGTCAATCAGGTATACATTGTCTCTTATCTCAATCAGTTACGTTGTATCTGTTCTAAGTAACGCATTGGCAGTTTCTTTTCTAAATCAGGTAGGTTGTCTCTGTCCTAAATAAGGTAGGTTGTCTCTGCTCTTAATGAGGTAGGTTGCCTTTGTTGTCAGTGAGGTATGTTGTTTCTGTTCTTAATGAGGTAGGTTGTCTCTGTTTTGAATGGTAGGTTTCCTCTTATCTCAATCAGGTCTCTGTTCTTAATCAGGTAGTTTGTCTCTGTTCTAAATCAGGTAGATTGTCTCTGTT
>OY744615.1:35335345-35345345 GCA_963556255.1 Allolobophora icterica
CATCAAGTGATTATGCCTGGGTAATTCATGTGACGTGAAGGCTAAATCGTAAGAATCCTGCATTTCTTATACATTGACATGACTTGTCAGTCGTCTTCCGTTACTCTTTGATCAGGCAATCATGGTTATGTTTTCATGCATTAGTTTAGTGAAGCGTCGATTGTCACTTTTTGCAATACTATACGTTACAGTTCTTCATATTCTTGAGTAGCTACTGTATTCAGGCGCTACTAATCTAAATCTCTGTGTTAAACATTTCAGAGTCCCAGAAAACAAAAGTGCCTTTGTGCCAACGTCTGATGGTCCTGTTCAACCAAACAGGTATCTAGAGATACTATGGGGCATTTTATTTATTCATTAATTCATCTATTCATTTGGGCATTTTATTATCAAAGCATTTGATTTGCAGACTGTCAAGATCCCTCTCCACGCTACTGAACATCAATTAGTGAAACGATTGATCGCCAGATGGCTGACAGATAATGAAGCAGACGATCAGAATCGATCTCTGGCTTTGGTTATAATTAACTAATCGACTCAAATTTCCATCTGTTCTCACTGCTCACTCGCTGCTCATTTTTACTCACTCTTACTCGCAGCTCCTTGTCATTCAGATAAACCATCGCCTTAACACGTGGGTCAGTCATCCATGAATTATGACTGCACAGAGCACAGTGTACCATTGCAGTTCAGTTCTACAATACAATACAATAGAATACAACAGTATTTTGATATTTCCCTACTTGCAAAGTTCAGAAGTGCACACGACCTCTGGCTTTAGCTTCAATTAACTTAATCGACTCAAAATTCCATCTGCTCTCACTGCTCACTCACTGCTCACTTTTACTCACTCTTACTCGCAGCTACTCGACAGAACATCGATGTACTCGAGGCGGATTCGAACGTGCAATCCTCCGGTTATAAGGCACCGAACATACTACTACACAACCGAGTCCACCGAGTTATAGGGGCCTATCAACTGCTTACAAAGCATAGTTTAATGAGAGAGTGTATTTGTGCAGTGAATATAATTAGAGATTAATATTCCATTATAGTTTATAAACTTATAGTGTCAAAAACGCTCAACGGTCGTGAATAAACTTGTCCTTTGCGCTTAGCTTTAAAGTAGCGCTTTTGAAATTTGGAGTTGACGATTAGGATTACGAAAACTGTCCTGTGTTCATCCGAAGTGTTTCTTTATTGGGACTTAGTGTGCAGTTGTGTTGCTTTCCAAAACAGGAAGTTCTCATCAGTAGCGCCCAAACTACCTCCAACTCCTGAGGAGCCAACAGAACATTCCGCTATTGCACCTGAAGCAGTCGATGGTCATGGAAAATCTACAGCAATAGGTAGCCTTATATGGGGTCTATGATTCCTAATTCTAGATTTACCTCAAATAACATTGTAATGCTTACAGTCAGTGTTTTTTTTTAGCCTGAACGCGCCGGAACGCACCGAAACGGCGTTCCGGCACCTTTGTTCAGCTACAAAAAATTATTTTTTTTATTTTAATGATAAATACAATAATTTATTTATTTTAATTTAACTTAAGTGTTTTGTACTGTTTTCAGTGTTTATTGAGACCCTCCCAAACCCCATTCCGGTTTTCTCAGGATTTTAGCCTGCCCATAAATTATTCTTCCGTTCCGGAACCCAGGGCTTTTTTTCAGCCGGAACGCGCCGGTACGGCGTTCCGGCACCTTTTTCAGCTCCTAAAAAATAATTTATTTATTTTAATAATTAAAACAATAATTTAGTTATTCTAATTTAATTTAAGTGTTTTTGAACTGTTTTCAGTTTTTATTGAGACCCCTCCCAACCCCCAATCCCGTTTTTCTCGTGATTTTAGCCCGCCCATAATTATTGCGTTCCGGCACCTATTGTTCCGTTCCGGAACCTTTTTTTCTAGAAAAAAAACACTGCCGGAACCTATTGTTCCGTTCCGGAACCTTTTCTTCTAGAAAAAAGCACTGCTTATAGTCATAATTTTCTAACTACTTGTGAACTATTATTTATGATAAATAGTTGTAGTATGTTATTAACTGCGATTTTGTCAACTTGCTTTCGGGATTAAACGAAATTGATTGATTGATTGATTGATTGATTGATTGATTAATTGATTGAAGTTCGTTAATTGAACGACGCCATCATTCTGGGATGATTGAGTGGCGGATCCGATGAAAATAATAACAATGTAGAAGTAGTCCTATGCAGACCTGCGTTATTATTTTCAGGAAGGTTTAAGAAGTCGGCATCTGGTGGTTTAGCGTACCCGAAAAAGTTCCTTGAGACGGTTGAGCATCAGTTTCACCCTGACGTAGGGCTTGTGAGGGTTTCGGATCCTTTCGATAATCGCTTCGAGGTGAGAAACAGTTTATCCGTAAGGTACAATGTCCTTACTAACACGGAAAACTATCTAATCTTATCAATGAACTTCTATAGCGCCATTGTCATAATACTAGAGGCATCACTCGATGGTCTACTATGCAAATTCCAGAGTGAGTAAGGAGCAAAATGAATATTGTCAGCGATTTAGTAAAGTAGTAAAGCTCTCATACCCTATGTGGGACGTAGTGGGAGGTGCCCATTTCCTTTACTGGACCCTTGACCCTTGAGTCGATAATGGACGAGTCCAAAGGTCCTGGAAACAAGGCCACTGCATCGCGAGACTTATCGTTGAATTCCCAGCTTAAGTCGGTACCAAATTAACCTGCTTTAGGTTGCTTGTGCCTGTGCTTGATATGTTCAGTTTCTTACACTTGTATTAACCCGTTTGTTTGCCGAAGTGCATTTTTGCAGGCGGAGCATTAAAGTCCAAACTTACTTACTTGCTTGGTGACAGAAGCAAGTTTGCACAAACAGCAGAATCGAATCTATAACCACTCGCTCTGTTAGCAAACGTGTTACTGATTGACCCCTGTGTAACACATACAGACGTACACAAACAAAACAACTATTTAACGTATGTCTGTCACGTAAAGACAGACCGAGAGGTGTGAAGGATGCTACCTCTGCCAACTGTATCATGGCCAGAATAGTTATTGATTTAAAATAAATTCTATTATAATTATCATTTATATATACTGAATAAATATGGTAAATAAATACAGTTACAATTACAATTCCCTTCCGGCATCCGTATTTAGATGACCCTTTCACCCCATTTTCTTTACGGACTAGTATAGTTTTGTGTTTTTCGGAATGTATATATAATAAGAGGTTTGCGTGACAGGAAGTGGATTACAAGGATCCGAATCAGCATTTGAACGCAGAGGAGAAGGAAGGAGATACAAAGATCCAACAGGATAAAGCTGGAGATGCTAAACATGGCGACAGTCTCCTCTCGAGAGTCTCCTCTTCCTCATCCGGCGCAGTACGATTCCTCGCTCAGAACGTCTTCCGAAGCAATCCGGACCTAGAGAGAAATGGTTCAACTTATGACATCGTCGAAACTATAGAGCCACTTAACCCCAACGCACGAAGGAAATCTACCCCTGATTATCCATCACAAGTGCCACCACCACCACCACCACCCCCACCACCAGAGCAACACCCACACCCATCAGTCACCTCATGGTACCTTCCACAGTAGCAAGTCATCTTGCGGTCTGCATTTGTAGTTTAGATATGCTAGGTCGAGCTAGCGTTAAACTTCTTTTCTATAGCGCTTCTGTTCGTTAGAGTCGCTGTGACTTGTGCGAAATGGAACTTATTATTATTCGTTACTTTGTTAAGTCTTCGTGCATTGTTTGAACTCGTAGCGCTTGAGTTTTTTCTGCATCCGTTCTATTCAAGTTTTGTTCAGTATTTGACTAGTTGAAATCTTTTAAGAAATTGTTACGGTGTTGATTGGTTATTTCATTGGGTGAACATATTATTTCAAACTTAGTACGTGAAGATCCTATACGCACCCGTAACTGTTGATGGCTTCAATCATAACTTCGGTCATAGGGGATTGTAATAGTACAATTCTGCCATCAGCGATTACGGTACATTTGCTGATAAATTGGCAAATTAGTTGAACGACTTAATACTGCCTTCGTGTTGATCCAGCGCTAACTTTATTGTGGAGACATCACCTGTAATTATGGCCAGGAAGCCTCGCTGGACCGCGAGGAGCAAAGCCCTTAGCAGGATTCGCTTACGAACATGCCATGTCGCGAATTCACTTGGAATATGTTTCACAGAACAAGAACCCAGTACGAATTTTTCAATTCTATGTACACGAAACCTATTCACAATGAGCAAAAAATATTTACATGCGCTCTTCCCTGTATAGGACTATAGACGGTCATATTACAGTTCCCATGAAAACAAAATGGCCGCAAGTTCAATGAGCAGATCGAATAACTCATTCATACAGAATCTTCGGAAGATCAGGTTTAAGTCATCTCCTTCACAAATGGAGCAATATTTCCTGCAGGCTATCTAGCACAGGCAAGGTGGAGTTCCAGAAGACCGCTTCAATTCCCTTCTTCGAGGTTGCAGTTCACAAGCAATTTCTTCTCCGATTCGCATCACACGTCTACAGTTGTTCCAGTTATTCTCATCGGGCGAAGCCTCTCATCGGGCTCTCTCATCCCGATTCAGGCACGCGGGCGCTGCCTACTGGTGCTACCTACTGATGCTCCCTACTGCTGCTGCACACGGGCGCTGCTAACCATTGCTACCTATACTGATGCTCCCTGCTGCTGCACACGAGCGCTGCTAACCATGCCTGAGAGGCCGAATAATAAAAGCGAGTATAGTCGTAAGGACAAAACTTCGACCACGTGGGACTTTTTCACCGGACCCGTATTTTCACATGGGCACCTTTACGTTGCATGTCGCGTTCTCAAAACAGAGACAAAATCAAATCACTCATAAAAAAACCGGCAGTCTAGGTCATTTGCTAAATGATGCATGAATTTTCACTAGCAATGTCACTTATAATCAAGCATTCCAATAAACAAATTCTTTTCTCTTCCTATCAATCCATTCATTTTCTTTTTCTACCCGACATATATGACGGACAAATAGTCTAGTTGCATTAATAGGCCTAAGTGTTAAAGTTCGTTGCTGCCTATCACGGTAGCTCATCAATATTCAAAATGCAATTATAGTTTTCACCGCTGAATATAGAATAGAATAGAATAGAATAGAATAGAATAGAATAGAATAGAATAGAATATCCTTTATTGGAACCAATTGCAAATCGCATTTTGGCGTACAGCAACGTAAACATGTTTATACAGATGACATACTAATAATAATGACGCCACGTATTACAAAACACAGTTGTCATAGTAACTAAAAAGGAATCGTGATGTTTTATTGAATAATATCTAATCCTGGTTAATAGCTGTCGGTGATCAGTTTGAATTTCTTGTGTTGCTGAATTCTTCAGTTGTCTTTCAAAATGACAGTGACCTACACTCAACAAGTGGCGAAGGCCAGGTTGGGGTTTTTCGTTAAACTGCTTTTCAGGTAACGAAAACACGGATAGATTTTATCGTTCTTTTTTCCCTTGGTCTGTGCCCTTCTCGCAGAACAGAAGAGGAAGAAGAGTACATTACGTCAGCCGTGAGAGGCAGTGAACTTTAGTAAAGGCTATGAGTTAGCGACTTTATTTTTCTTAGCTTCATCATATAATAATAATAATAATAATAATAATAATAATAATAATAATAATAATAATAATAATAATAATAATAACACCGGGGACGAGGACCACGAGCCCCAGTAGTGACAGTAATTCTTCGGAATTGCTTCTAGGAGCCTGAGGGATTCTCCTACCTCGGGCAATAAAAAAAAAATAATAATAATAATAATAATATAAACCATCTGCGAAGACTAGCCATTCCAGAACAATGCCCCCTAATTTTTGAACTCCCGAGGGATCATATGTACTTCGAGGGGGGGGGGAATAATAATAATCTTTATTATTTCAAACTGAAAAACGCAGTAAGATTACATTGAAACATGAAACTAAAATCAAGATCTTAATTAAACACACGGTTTGGCAGCCATCACCTACACCAGAGCAACACCCACTCCATTAAATCGCCTCACGGTACCTTCCACAGCAGCAAGCCGTCTATCGGTCTGCATTTGTAATTCAGATATGCTAGGTCTAGCTAGTGTTAAACTTCTTTTCTATAGCGCTTCTATTCGCTAGTGTTGCTGTAACCTTTACTAGATGGAACCTTTTGTATTGTATTGTATTTAAAGTTTTATTATTACCTGTTACTTTTTTTCAGTCATCGTGCATTGTTGAAATCATAGCTCTTGAGTTTTTGTTCTGCATCCGG
The DNA here is from genome assembly GCA_963556255.1 of Allolobophora icterica. NCBI lineage: Eukaryota > Metazoa > Annelida > Clitellata > Crassiclitellata > Lumbricidae > Allolobophora > Allolobophora icterica. The sequence goes on from OY744615.1 coordinate 35,341,636, forward strand.
TCTACTATGCAAAACTATTAAAGATCTATTCAGATTTTTGACTAATTGAAAACTCGTTACAGTAACGATTGGTTAATTGATTGGTTCAATATACTGTTAGGCGGATAGTTTCGCACTTAGTATGAAAATTGGGTTCCGACTGGATTTTATATGTCGGGATCGACCCTGTTTTCGCATAGATGTAGTCGAAACCACTGGCGTAAACTTGTCCAAAATATAGGGGGGCATGGGTTCTGGACTAGAAAAACAAGTGTTTTCAATATGAAAAGTTGTTTTTTTTTTTGTTTTTTTGTTTTTTTTCGTTTTTATGGTTTTGGTTGTTTTGGTTATTTTTAAGATTTTCGGATTTCGGATCATAAAAATCATTTTGTTTACATGTAAATTTGTTTCATATTGAAGATATTGAAGATAAAAATAAATCTTTGTTTTCATTATGAATTTCTGATAGTATTTCAGTTCTGTATTTCTGATTTTCTGTTTCTGAAGAAATTTGTATATATTGAGACATAATATTTTGATATTTTAAGAAATTTTCCTCTCAATTTTGTTGAGGGGCATGCCCCGGCTCCTCAATTATTGGGGGCACGTGCCCCGGCTGACCCCCCAGAGTCTACGCCTATGGTCGAAACTCTGCTAACCAATTTCGTTTAACTCACACTGAACCCACAGCTGGTCAGCTGTTGAAGCCAGTGGCACGTGGCGGCCCGGTTTTGGTCCAGTGAACGCACCTGTCTGGGAAGTTGAAGCATAGAATTTTAGATCTCTAATCACGGCGACGACAAACATCGCTGGGTTCAGGACAGCACACATATACGGTCGATCAACTGAAGGTCATTTTGTGTCATGGGTATCAAGCTTCGCCTCGAGGGCGAACCAGCAGAAATTTTCCATAAGAGCCGGTGCATCTGTAGACTACAATTGATCGGCCTAATAAATCATGTGTAGACTATAATAGATAATAAATCATGTGTAGACTATAATGGATTCTAAATCGTGCATGCGTAGACTATAACTGATAATAAATCAAATGTAGACTATAATAGACACTAAATCATATGTAGACAATAAGCTTTCATAGCCCTCATAAACATCGTAGGTCAATGTCCTTTGTACTGCGCGCCACCTAGTACCATCATTCATCAGAACAACAAGTGACTCATCTTCTCCAACGTTTTACTACTTAAAATCTTGTAAGAAATCGTGGCCACAACAATAGTTAGTTTGATTTTGTTATCATTATTTTGGTTACGCGGCTAGTATCAAAATTAGTATTAAAAACCTGTAATGCTATTGGATTGTATCTGTAACGCTTGATCCTGCATATTCATAAATATAGTAGAAAGTTGAAGCATAGCCTTTTCTAATGTCTATAAATATCGGCTAACTGCAGCGGCGATCAGAAATCGCTCAACGCAGGGCTACGCTTGTACCTCCTCCTATCGTCAGGACTGTTTGGGTGGCTCATGAAAATTAGCTTCTACTGAATTAGTAGTAAGTCTCTTCTTCTAGCCAGCCGCCTGGATTTCGACGAAGGATGAACTTTCTGACTTCGTCGTAGATGAAGATGGTTGCACTGAACGGCATTGGGACCAACCACCACGTCCAACTGAACACATCAAGAACACATGAAACGATGAAGTAGGTTATTAAGGCCACTGATGATCAAATTACGAGGTCAATTTCAGTCATAGGTTCAGCGCATCTGTGAAGTACTTAGAGAGCACTTAATTAAAAGAATCAAAACAAAGAAACAAGCAAACATACTTAATGCATACTCATACATACACATACATACATACATACATGCATGCATACGCACATACATGCACACATACATACACACATACATACTCACATACACACATACACACATACATACATACATACATGCATACATACATACATACATACATACATACATACATACATACATACATACATACATACATACATACATACACAAATATCAGCATAATTATAATGCATATAGAAGATCTGGTCATGTCAGGTACTTCTACATTATTTCAGCTATGTTTGATACGGTAGGTGGTCAAAGTTCAGATCGCAACTTAGCTTTTTACATTGAATAATTAATTCTTTCGCCTAACAGCACTCAAAAGCGGATAGTAGGCAAGGAATGCAGCGCTTACCGCAATGGATACATCCTAAGGCCTTTGTCGAGTCCTGGACAGTAGGCAAGGAATGCAGCCAGAGATGTCTCAAAGTACAATCCAAATGTCATATGATGATTCCTGCAAATAAGAAAAAGAACAAATTCAAACACAACCTTAACACAGTCAGAATTTCTGACTAGGTATTTTTTCTAGATTCGAATACAGTATCGTGTCCATTCGGAAAGTACGTCAACGAATTGGTCACCCTAGAGTCCAGTGTCCCAAGGCGACTTCGACTTTCGTTTTGTTAAGTCTTGAAACCCAAGCTCCTTGACGCAGACCCAATGCGTCGAAAGACATGCTATTACATTATCTTACCTCTTCTTATGTAGTGTAATGTAAATCTCGAAAATTTCTCAGCGCCATACAAAAGCCGCGTCAGGAAGACCGGCCAAACACCGGCGCTATGTCAAATTAGTCCGTAATAGCCAGGTTGTTTTGTCCCTCCACGGTGTCATACCTTACAGCTGACACCGATACCAAATTCTCCTGTTTTGTGACACAAACATGTAATGTGCATGCAAACTCAGAAAATGCAGTGATATTAAATCTGGGTTTGAATAAGAAAAACCGATGAAACTGGTTCATCTCACTCACAGCATTCCCTGGTGAACGACGGAGTTCCTGCGCGTCTTACAGATGATCAGATCCGTCCACTGAACGATGACGATTGACATGAAGAACGCCGTGTGACACGTGTACTCGAGCACCTTGCGCTGCGCATACGTCTGAAAAGTACGCCAATTTTAATTTTTCTCATTATTTTATATTTATTTATTTATTCATTCAGTGATCTATTCATATTGAACTTGTTGCTCAATCGTAGACCTAACTCTGAATCTTTGACGCATCGACCATTGTGTGTAGGCAGTTGGAAGCGCGTTTAAACATTCTTACCCAATCACTAGGATAGTTATGAATAGGCTAATGATCGGAACGTTTCAAGCTCCGAGTACTTACCTGGTCCAATCTCTTTGGAATTGTATTGGTCACCAACAGATTACTTAGACTCATAGAGTCTAGAAAAAGTGTGTGCCTTTGCAGGGGCTACCAAGTTCGAAAAGAACATTTTTATTGTTGTATATATTTCCTGCAGTAGGTCTAAAACGAATTTTCGACTGATGTTTTACCTGCTACTTTCAGAGAACAGGGTAAAAATAACCACGACAATTCCATCTTCAGAGAATATTTGCGTAGAAGAAGAAGAGCAGTCCCTTAAGCTAGCCCTGAGGCAGCCATGGGCATGACGTGTTAGCGCATTCATTTTCTTAGCCTCGGCATATGAGGGCGACTGACCAGTCCTCTCCCTCGCCGTCTCATCTTCCCACTGACAATGTACGGTCAGTGTACTCATTATAGCTAAGTTGGCTATGGGTCACAGGTGGAGCAGAAATCTCGCACCAAAGTTCTGTCCTGGCAGGGATATCTGCATTAGTGGCATACATATCGCCATCTCAGTAACCTTCTCTTGGATGGATACGCAATTCTTCCATCGTACTCACCCACTCCTGGCCGTATGAGTCTTGCAGGTCCGTG